>BFEA01000620.1:101648-118049 GCA_003427395.1 Chara braunii | reverse complement strand
AGATCCGCCTTGCGGCAACTGGGAAAAGGGGGGGGGGGGGGGGGCCACAGAGAGAGAGAGAGAGAGAGAGAGAGAGAGAGAGAGAGAGAGAGAGAGAGAGAGAGAGAGAGAGAGAGAAGAGTTAGTGTGCGTAAAATGAGATGTTGAAGTGCTTCAGAATTACTCCCATACTAGAGCATTCAAACAAGACGAGAGAAGAGAGAGAAAAGGAGAAGGACAAGTACTAATAGAAGGTAGGAAGAAAATGGAAACAGAAAAAAAAAAAAAAAAAGTCAAATCAAATCAAATGTGATTTTCTTAAATGCTTGACAGTAACGGAATAGCACTCAGAGGAGTAAGCCTGGGGTGTGATTTCCATATGATTTTTTTTACTTTTTTATTTTTTTCGACATGATTTTTGCTCGAGCGACTAGAGAAACAAGAGGAAGACAATGGAGAGAGAGAGAGAGTGAACTGCAGCTTCGAAATGCTAAAGAGTTATTGAGCAACAACCCAGAACAAGAGAAACGGGAGGAAAAAAAAAAAGACCGCATGCGGAAGAGACAAAGAAAGAGAGAAATAGAGAGAGGGGAAGGGACAGAGAGACACACACAGAGAGAGCGACAGAGAGAATGACGACTGTGCATACAATGTCATGTCGAAACATGAAGATATCGAAATCCATGAAGGAGAGTCGAAGAGGAATTTCAAAACCTTAACAGTGACGTTTTTCGGTTTTGTTTAAAAAAAAAACTTAACAGATCCTAAACGATCCCGGGAGCGAACCAACAGACCAACCACCGAACCAAGGACCAAGCGCATGAACCAAGGAACTCACAGAGTCACAGCCGTTGAAAAGACCCAGCGAGAGAGTGAAGTGAAGGACGACACAAATGAAAGGCGGAGGAGAATGCGCGGGGCATCAAGAGACAGGATGTTTTGAAATAAGAGCCTTAGGCACTGGGCCCGTGTTATTTAAACAAAAACAAAAGAAAAAAAAAAAGAGACGGGATGGAGGTTCTGAGGAGATGAGAGACAGACCTTGGCCGTCGGGATGGAGGATAATAATCTACGAGCTCGCCCACTCCTCTTCTTCCTGATATCCTCTCCTCTTCGTCTTTTTCCTCCTCCTACTTCAGGAGCTCGCCCACTCCTCTTCATCCTAATAGCCTCTCCTCTGCTTCTTCTTCTTCTTCCTCCTCCTCCTCCTTCTCCTTTTCCTCCTTGTCCTCCCGGCTACTCCCTCCCCGAGATCCTTCTTGTCCTGCCTTTTTACCACCTCCTCAGCTGCCCCAACTGCTCTTCCCCCCCTCAACCCCACCACCTGTCTCTTATACACATCTAGATGTGTATAAGAGACAGCGGCTACTCCCTCCCCGAGATCCTTCTTGTCCTGCCTTTTTTCCCCCCCCCCACCCGCTCTTCCCCCCCCCAACCCCCCCCCCCCCCCCCCCAACGCCCAATAAAAACGTCTTATCAGGCTCTTTTAGTCCCCCTGGTCGCCGATTTCCCACACCACACCCGGGGCAAGGTCCCACTTGCACGGACTACGAGATGTTGGCCGTTGATCTCGGGTATCTACGGTCTCCATCTCTTAATTCGTGCAAGTGGGACCTAGCCCTGGTCTTTTCTCGCTCCTCCTGTCCACTAGAACCAGTCTATTTATTTATCGACTTATTTATTTATTTATTTGTTTATTTATTTATTTATTTACTTATTTATTATTTATTATTTTTTTTACCAGTCTATTTATCATTCACCGAGCAACTGTTCCTCTCTCACGTACTTCACGAGCTCCACCGCGCACACAGGGCATATTCGCACCAGACCTTTGTTCGACTGCTTTTTTGGCGTAATTGTGGTCAGATGCGTCTCGGAGGGACCATATAATTGCACACAGATGCAGTCTTCCAAATTCCAATGAACTCCTAGTGCGAGCACCGCTCACCCACGCTGAGAACATACTCACAATTCCACTTTTGTAAATGTATTTGACTGCAATTACAGCCAAACGAGGATGAATCTCACCGCAATCCCGTCCGTAGCTTGGTAGAAGAAGTCCTCGTGCGAAAACGCCCTGATGGACACAGGTACCGAGAGAGAGGCACGCACTCTCACAGACCAAAATGGGCGTAACGAACAGCTAAGAGGATAGACGACGTGAATAAGCCCCCACCATTGGACCCCGGGGCGAGGTCCCACTTGCACGGATTAAGAGATTCTAGCCGTTGATATCTACGGTCAATATCGCTTAATTCGTGTAAGTGGGACCTAGCCCCCGGTTTCGAAGCTGCCAATGGCAGCAGCAACTATGGGATTTAATGCGGAAAGGGAAAAGCAATCCACGGTTAGGACAGACTGACAGGAGTAAAAGCAGGATGCTTTTACTGGCACTTACCCAGGATTGGCTGCCGCATCACCCGCCAGGCCTCCCTCAAATTGGCAGGAAGAAAGGACGTGGGGCGGAGGGCCCAATGTCCAGAAAGGGAAAAGTCGAAAAAAACTCCCCGCGACGATCCATTTCCCCCCAAACGGGGAAAAAAGTGCCGAAAAAAAAAGAAAAGTGCCGCAGGTCCCAAAATCACGTTTGGATCCAGGTCCCAAAATCACGTTTGGATCCAGCGGCCTAGCTCAGTTGGTAAGGCACGCAAGTGGCAATCAGGAGGTCTTGGGTTCAATCCCCATTGGCCTCATGTACCTTCGTGGGCATGCTTGGTGCCCGCCACCTAGAGATAGCACGTTGGTCCCCCCAATTGGCATTAAAAAGCAGTCTCTGCTGATGTTCATAGGGTGAGGGGTAATCGGGGAGGCACAGCGACTGGCCACTCAGATGATGCTCGGTCCCTCTGCCGCCGGCTGTCCCCTGGCCGGTGTCCCCTGTTGGGGGTTCCCTGAAAGCAATCAAGGCCACCCTGGGCTGAAAAGGCCACCCGATGTCAGATTAGACACAATATTGAATTTACCTGGGTTGGTTAGTCCGATGATAATACCTCAAGGCCATCGCCCTTTTATAAATTAAAAAAAAAAAAAAAAATCACGTTCGGGGAGGCGGCGACCGAAGCGGCGCTAGCACTGGTGTTCGGGGAGGCGGCGACCGAAGCGGCGCTAGCACTGGTGCGCTTCGCACTCGGTCCTGGAGCTCCCTGCCTTTTGGCGGGCCTGGACGGCGGGGACAGCGTGGAACACTCAACGCAGGTGGCAACTCGACGCGTTTGTGTTGACGAAAGTCGGTGGCGACGGCCATTGTAGATGTTGTTAGCGGCTAGAATTTGCTTTGACGGCATCCTCCGCTCCTCCCGCGCCTTGGTTTTACATGTCAATTGTCATTGATTACATCTGTTTGAGAGTTGGAGGGCGACTGTTACCTCTCTGATTTGCCACAAAGAATGGAGGCGGTACACACACCCCCGGCGGATCAAGATATGGGAATTCAGAATGATAGAGCTCCAGTCCCAAATGATAACTATCTGGAAGACGGGCAAGTGAAAGAAATGGTGAGGGCGTGTCATGAACACGACATCCTTCCAGCAAATATTGATGGAGGCACCATGGAGGTGAATGGCAGAGAAGTCACCTTCGTGCTCAACAGTTTGATTGATGAGTTGAAGGTGAGGTGGCTAAAATCCAGAACAATTATGGTGATATCTCGAGAGGGAGCTAGATTTCTTCCAAGAAGAGTCAAAGAAGACGTCATCCGTGCCTATGAAGATGGGTGGATAAGAGACGATGCCTTTGGAGCGAGCTTCAAGCGTGGCAGAATTAAAGTAGAGTCTACGAATATCGCCTCGTATATTCCCAAGGCACAAGAAGTTACCGACTGGATGCTAGCGAAGAAGACGGATTTTTTCGACTTGGCGGGGACGACGTACTGGACCGACTTCAAGCCGTGGATGACCAGAGTGGAAGCGAGAGACTGGAGGAAGACTATCGATGAGAGCATCTTTTGGGTTGTGGCGATTGGAGTACCTCTGGATGAGATGGTCTTCTTGCAGGACCACGTAGAAAGGGCGATTGGAAGAATAGTCAAAGCCCACATCCCAGAAGCTGACGAGACCGACCCCAAGCTTGTTAACCTTCGCTTCGACATCGACCCGAGTAGGAAAGAGTACATGAAGGACAAAATCTGGGTGAAAACCTGCCAAGGAGACCTGATGGAGGTAAGGATGGCAAGTGCGGACAGTGAATGGTGTAAAAGGTGTGTAAAAGGTGCCGTACCTTTTTCCACACGGAATCGATATGCAGACGTCATGAAAAAAGAGCTTAGGGTGAACCTGCTTCCAACAATTCTCAAGCTTCTGCCGCATCTAGCGCTGGAGCTCCCCGTTCAACGTACCAAGGTGCTCTCCGTGCACTAGGGGTAGTGTCTCAGCAAACCTCTGGAGCAGGAGCTGGCAGTACCGTCTCACCAAGTGTACGTGTTGGAGCCTCAGTACGATCGAATAAAATGTTATCTCCCCTTCCAGAACATCCAAGTGGAGTGGCGGGCTTACAACAACCATTTCCCGTGAATCATGCGGCCAATTTCATTTGGGCGTCCCTCTTACAACTTACAAGGCCTTCCTTCGCACCCATTCCTTCACCAACTGCAAGGTGTTCCCCCTTTGAAGCCATATCTGAATGCAAGCCCGTCATTTGTGAACCTGCATGCTTTTCCTCCTTGGGTCTATGGCCAGGGGAGTCTCCACCAAGCTACGAACCCAGGTATGGGAGCCGCTGTGCAACAACAATAAGGGATGGCCCCGACTGGAGGATCAACTTCACTAGGTGGCGGTCGAGTCCGGGGCAAATCCCTTGGAAAATCACGAAGGTTGAGCGAGGGCAATGGAGTTGATATTCGGGTCGACCAACCACGAGCAAAAGCTTCGAACAACTTTGTTGGCTCGCTCCATTCTGGCTCCCGTACTCCATCGGGAGCCGCAGATAAGCGTAAATCATCTCGTGCCTGCATGGAAACCCTCTCAAAGGGTCAAAGCTGCGTAGAGGCAAGACTGCTACGGATTGTTTGTTCTGCAGGTAGGGATTCGCTATGGGTGATCGCTTGGATTAGTGCTGATGGTAATCCTCTGTTGCTTCATATGGTTTGCCCGCAATCCCCGATGCCTTGTGTCACTGAGAATCTCGCTCAAAATCTGTTCCAAAACAAATTCGCCTTCCAGTTTATTTATGAAATCACCATGCCTCGTTTTATTGTCGATATTGCCAGTTGTTGAGTTAAGTTTTTTGTCCGGTTTCTACTAGGACAGTTGGACACTCTCGAGAGGGAGGGTCTTCGCTTGATTCCACTGTCTTCGTTTCCTGAAGCAAGTAAGCCTGACCTTCGTCGTATTAAGGTCACCACTAATATGTTAGTTGAATTCCTCTATGAGTTGAACACCAAACTGGGCAAGGATAAAAAGTTTGACTCTCCTTTCTTGAAGCAAACTCTGCTCGAACCTTGACCGCAGTCTGTTCTTGTTTCGACAGGTCCTACTTAGATCCAACCGACAGGCGTCTTGCCCATGAATGGGCAGGCTTAAAGTCGCCACATGGAATATCCGTGGGTTAGGGGACTCGAATGGTAGAATTAAACGAGGCCGCCTAAAAAGTTGGATCCATGATAAAAAGGTCGACATCGTATGTTTACACGAGACAAACTTGAAGCTATCTGAATCGAAAGTAATGGAGTTGGGCGTGTGGTGAGATGACCCTCAAATTTGGTCACCAGCTCGTGGGTCGAAGAGTGGAGCTTCTATCTTGGTCTACCGAAATTTAGACTCTGAGATTGTGGATTTTTGTGCGGACCTGTGAGGTCGTTGGTGTTGGATTAAACTTTGGATGAGATGTCAGGAGTGGGTGATTGCATCAATCTACGCTCTCACTAACAACAAAGAACGTGAATCATTTTTCTATGACCTCCCCTTGTTCATTTCTAATTGCGATAATTTAATTATGTCGGGAGATTGGAACACTTCTCTGGATAAGAATGACGAAACTAGGGGTAGTAGGGATGTCAGAATACCTTCTGATCTGATGACCGAGTTAGATTTATCGGAACCCTATAGTCTGTTACACCCTGATAATCCGAGATACACCTAGACTTCAAACATCCGAGAGGGAAGAGGAACTGTTAATAGAAGGCTTGACTTCTTTTTATTATCTCCCTCTGTATGGAATGCTACAAGCAATATCCTTGAATAGGCTAGCACACTATCAGATCATAAACCAGTTACGACTTCCTTCAATGCACCCAAGCTAGAAAGGGGCTCAAGTTACTTTAAAGTTAATACGTTGATTCTGAAAGATCCAGGGATCCATTACTGGATGCATAGATATTGGGACGACTGGAAAAGTAACCAGGACACCTTTGCTTCAACTGTTGACTGGTGGGATGTTGGCTTCATAATCTTCTCCAAACACCTGAGCATTTTCTCCCGCATCCTTGCGGCTGGGAGAAACCAACGAGAAGCTTCTCTGATTAAGAAAGTGGAGTACGCTGAATCTCAGATGAACTTACACCCCATCTCTAATCTAGTGTGCAGCCCTATTAGAGAGAAACATATGGTGGAGCGGGACGCCTACCAGCAAGAACAATCGGATATTTGGGTTGAGCGCCGATTGAAAATCAAAGGGATTGCGGTCTATGACCGCATGAACAGAGACTCCTTTCACAAACTCACACCAAAACGAATGACTCAGTCGATGAGCGTGTTGTTACATCCCTTTGATCATGAACTCCCTGTTGCTTAGGATCAGTCTCAACTTTGTCTATACGCTGCAATGTACTATTAAGATATATTAACAACTAGGCGCCCAAATGAAGGTATAACGGAGGACCTCTCAGAGGGTTCAAATCACTGGTCAGCGTACACAGTCAGACTCTCCACGCAGAGTAAGTTGGATATGGACCGCCCGATTACCGAGGAGGAAGCCTGGGAGGCGCTGCACTCCATGACACATGGCAAAGCCCCGGGAGATGATGGTCGCCCGGTGGAGCTCTACCTGATTATTTGCGGGGATATCAAGAGGGAGCTGGTTGCGATTTACAACCAAGTCTTGGAAGGAAAGAATCTTTTGAAGGGTATGCAAAACGGGGTCATCTCATTACTGTACAAAAAAAAAGATCGTTCAGAGATTCGAAACCGGCGTCCGATCACAGTCATGAATGTGTTGTATAAATTGCTGGGGAAAGTCCTCGCTCGTCGCTTAGGTCCATATTTGCCTTCACTGATTGAACAAAATCAAGCGGCCTTTGTCCAAGGTCACTTCCATCTTCAACAATATAGTTACGGCAGTGAAAACCCTTGAGGTAGTAGAAAGAACAAAATCAAACACCTCAATTCTGATGCTCGAGCTAGAGAAAGTTTATGATCGAGTCAATTGGACTTACATACTTACTACCTTGCGACACGTGGGATTTTGTGAAAACCTGTGTAACTGGGTGGCAGCTCTGTACTCCCTTTCTACTGCCGTAGTTATGGTCAACGACAACCTTTCAAAAACATTTCTACCGACGAGATCTCCACGCCAGGGATGTCCCCTGACCCCCCTCCTTTTTTTTTTGGGGGGGGGGGGGTGGTTCGATGGACTACGAATCAGATATTAAACTGATCAAAACAGATACTACACTTGATCTTAGCCAAAAGGACGAGAAAGGTATTATGCAGATAGACTCTGGCCCCTGGCCCCCCTCCTATTTGTCCTGCAAATGGAGAATTTATTATGCAACATAAGAACACATCCTCATATCATAGGCATTAAGATAGGCTCCGGTCAATGTAAAGTCAAGGCACTAGCCGATGACTTATTTGCTATTTCAGAGAACTCAGTTAATTCAATATCCGCATTGAAATTTTGTCTTGATGAATATTCCAAGCTATCTGAAGCCTCGGTTAATTGGTCTAAATCTATGTTCTTCCTCCCTTATCCTCTCTCACCAGTGGTGAATTGGGGAATGAAGAGAATAGTCGTCGGAAGCTCCGAACATTTCTTAGGTGTTCAGGTAGCCCTACTATCTTGTACAATAGACCAAGAAGGAATACTCCTTCAACATACGCTGCAGAAAGTCTCTACCTGGGAAAAAGCCCCACATCTTTCTCTCTTTGGCCGAATTATGGTGGTTAACGGGGCTTTATTCGCCCTCCTTTAGTTCGTAGTTGCAATCCGTCCTCTGGGGAAAAACTTATGTGCCTTAATCCAGCGACGGGTTTCCAAATTTATTTGGTAGCCATTCGCCAAAGACGTCGATAGTTTTATGTCGAAAGTTGTTTGGGAGCTTCTGTGTTTTTCGAAGGAAGAGGGGGGGATGGGTCTAATCGACCCGCAACGCAAGAGCATAACAATGTTAGTAAGCTGGGTCATTAGAGCTGGGAGCTCAGAGGAAGAGGCACATTGGATTTCCTTGGCAGAAACCATATTGGCTCTGGAATGGAATCTCCCCAGACCATCAGACATCTAGACGTGTCTCCTTCTACCCTCCTTTCTGAACAAAGGCATTAAATCAGAGTTTTGGAAAGCCATTATCTCAGCTTGGAAAAAGCTCTTACCTAACTCCTGGCTCCAACTGACTATGAAATCAGAGGTTCTCCTACAACCACTCTTTAAGAACCCCTTCGCTGCCAATCACTCTCGTCAAAGCTTTGGGAGGAGGTGGATAGAGAGGGGGATTCTGAGAATTGCGGATCTATGGAATGAGTGGGAAAACCAACGGTTGTCCCCGGCAGCACTGAGACAAACTCTCGGTTCAGTGTGGTATGTTGAGGAAAGAATGTGTGCATTCATTGAGGCTATCCCAGCTAAGTGGAAGTTTATCTTAAGCCCGGAGGGGATACACCCCCCAGGCACCTGGTATGTTAGTCGACCAATTCAGTCTCCCCCTAATCTTTGGAAGCTTTTGAGTATTGAGACCTCCGGCAAACGTAATTTTCAGTGTTGGAAGGGTAGTAGCCTTGAAAAGCCATCTATCCTTCTGCAACAGGAAGGTCCCTCTCACCCACCTTTAACAGCCGAACTGGCCCAAGTTCGTGTCTGGGAAGTGTGTGATGATGATGGCAACTGGACATGCAAATTATTTGCTGGTGGAACAACCATTTCAGATGTTAAATTAGATCCAAAAATGTGGGGTTGGAGAGGGGAAGGTTCGGATAGAGAGGACCGGGCTTTGGTTTTCTACTCAGTTGAACAAGGATATTTAGCTCAGATGCCCTCACGTACGCCTGCGTCAGTTGCAGTTGCCAGATGGAGACATGTGTTGCTAATACTTTGCTGGGGTCAAATGAAGATCGCCCCATATCCCAGATTGGCGGTGAATCTCTCAGACTGGCTTTTATCTCTACTTGCTACTCCTTTGGCGGTGAACCTATTTCAAAGAGGAATGAAGGTGGAATTGACTTGCAAACGTTGCAGTTGAGCATATGAGTCTTCCACTCACTTATGGTATGATTGCCCAGCATCCAAGAGAGTATGGGATTGGTGGCAGACCTTTTAGGTCTGCTCTGACATGGGATCGTGAATGGCTTCTCCTCGGTGGTGTTCCTGGACACATGCATCTTAAAAAGGGTTGGGGCTACATAGCTCAAGCAGCCAGAGCGGCAGGTTGCGGCGTCATATGGAAAGAAAGAAACCTGCGGATATTTGAGGACAGAGAAATGACAAACACGGAAATCAGAGTACTATTCAAATCTACTCCGAGAAGACTTATTCAAGCGGATTGGAGAAGGAAGAGCCAAGGAGCTTGGTTTGGGGAAACTTGGGGCATAGGTGGGAAAATGGCGAAGCTTGAAGAAGGAAAATTGGCTTTGGACAGGTGGTTTTGGGAAGAGTAGAAGTGGGGTAGTTTGTGTAAGAACCTGGTACTCGGTTCTCTTGATCCGCAGGAGGATGGCAGTTGGGCATGTCGGCGGAGGGAGTACGTCACACTGTCGTGGTCCATTCCGAGGACCATCCCATCGTGTTAGACGGGTTTTTTTTTTTTTTTTTTTTCGAGAGCCGGTCTCAGGACAGCAGCCTAGATTTGGTCACCTCTGTTCCTAGACTTCCCTGAGCTCTCCTGTGATTGTTGAATGAGCTTGTGGCTCATAAGCGAAACTGGCTAATGGTGCCAGGATAACTCCGGGTTGAATTGTGAGGTCCCCGACCTCGATTTGACCTGCTATATTACATTTCTGCAAAAAAAAAAAAAAAAAAAAAAAAAAAAAAAAAAAAAAAAAATCACGTTTGGTGTCATTTTCGCACCCTGGTGGGCCGCTGGAAAAAAATGGCGTGGAAGTGTTTTGCAGGGTGCAAAAATTACGCGGAAAGTGATTTTGGGGCCTGGGGCACCTTTTTCCTCGTCTGGGGGGAAATGGATACAAAGGTTTCGTCTAGGGGAGGTCTTATGACTTTTCCCGTTGAGAAATGGCAGGCTGTGGGTTGAGATCCCTCTACCCCTGTCCCAGGGCTATTTTCGCAAGGCTGCTCACCAACGGCCCCACGAATGAACGCATACGGGCAATCCGGGCCCCGTTAGCAATTTGACCAATAGAACAATGAGAACAAGGAGGGGCCAAGGCAGAGGCTGAGGTGCCGACCGAAACTGGAGCGTAGGGCTGCTGGTACGGAAAGCGGTGAAGTACAGTGAAGGCAGCTGGTATTTCAACTTTGGGCGCTACCTTTGCGAATGCTTGCATCTTTGTACCTGCAACGACAGCGAAACAGTGTGAGACTTTCCATTTCCGTACGAGTTCACAGCGCGAAAATCCGGGAACGAGGGTGGACCCAAGGAATGACTGTGCCCCCTCATGTGGTTCAAAAAGTGGCCAAGACCTTGGAAAGTACCCCGTGCACTCTCTCCCTCACTCTCTACTTTCGGCACAAAATCACTGCAAAAACGCCGAAAAGTCCTCCTGAGCGACTTTTGCACGCCGCGGCCAATGTGAAAATGGCCATAGGTGTTCTTCCACGCCATAAATTGCGGGTTGTCGGGTCCCGAAACCACTATTTGGAAGACATTTCTCTTTTGCCACAACATCCTTTGCTGCCTATGGGGTCCCAGAAACAGTTTCATGAAAAAATTTGTCCTTTCCGCGTTCCTGTGGGGTCCAGCTCTTACTGAGCACTACCCAACTTTTTTAAAATGTACAGTACACACTTGGGTGTGCATGGATTTGACCTGCGTCTAGATACATCCAAAGGGGTCTGGCATTTTCAGAATGCTGGATCCGCGTTAGCCAAAATTCTACATTTTTCTGGGCCGAATAAGTGGGTTTCAATTTCGTTCAAAAAACATGAAATGTGCATTTTAACAGAACTTACAAAATGGCTTTTTTATCATGGATCTGCACCCAGCTTACTACCTACTACTCCGTTCTAGTGGGCAAGGGTAGTAGGTAGGTGCACTGCCGTACCTCTGGTCACCGGGCACGTGTTCCGTGACCGAGGTGTGCTCTCCCAGTCAAGGAACCCGTGACCGGTTGCCCGTGAACGGGAGATCGGGTTGCGGCATGTTGCGCTATTTTTATTTTTTTTTGGCTTATTGGGGAGGGTTTCTTTTTGCTGAAAAGGGTCATGTGACCTGCCGGTCAAATCGCCATGACCGTTTCCATAACCAGTCACGGTGCTGCCACCATCAGGTCCATAATGTAGGTCACTGGTAATGAGAAGAGGAAAGGGAGATATTTTTCTGCATCAATGTGGGCAGTGTGGGGTGCTGTTCTTGGATATACTACCTTCTCCAAACATATTATACAGTCACTATAGCCGTATTTGGGGCAACTTACAGTCTTACAGCGACGGTAACCCTATGTAACGGTTGTATACAGGTGAAAACGGTAGGGGGAGCTGTTGTCTTTTCGTACTCTGTTCATGGACCAGCTGATCCATGAATGCTTAGAGCCTGTACCAGGCCTAGAAGTACGTGAGTTATGCATGTGACCGTCACCGGGTGTTGCAGCCTAGTAGGTCCGAATAGTGAACCACTTGGTCGTCTTTCTCCATTCTTGGCCCTTTTTTCAATTGAGCAACCCAGGAAAGTGGGCTAGCCCCTTGGATGAGCTCCAGTTTTTCAGTTCTGCCCTTGATAAATTTTAGCTTCTCTTTAGATGGTCTTGGACTGTTCGTCGTTCCACGTGCCTCGGTACTCATCTGACTAGTCATATACGGTTGTCGGGCGGCTGCCTACCACCCAAATGTTATTTTTCAATTAAAAAAAGAGGAAAATTCCGAGTATGTTTTTCTTTTTTTTGCATGATTTGAGCTATGAATGTATGTGACTGTGGGATCGGGGGGTGATCTTGGGTTTCTAATTCTCTGTACTACCTCTGGGCAAGGCGGAGTCGCAGACCAGAACATGGTCATAAGCGTAGCCGAGAGCATGCAAGAGTCAGGCGATTGGCCGTGACAACGTAGGAAAAAGGCAAATGCGACAGACTTATACACGGATGGTTGAAATCTTGGAGGAAACGGGGCCAGGAAAAAGGCATGCGGGCTTTGGTGAACAGCTGCCGGGGAACTCGCTCAAGACTGGGGACGAGCCGGATACGGATCAGAGATCCTACCGAGATCTGCGGTAGGTCTTTCGACAGACAGGCTTGATGAAGGAAGAGTTTTTTCACCATGGATTCGATATGTCCAGCTTGGTGAGCCGCCGCTTGATGGGCAGCCAAACAGTTTCGATGGCCGTGGGCAAAAATTGTTGATGACCTCTGTACTCGCCGGATCAGCCTCGACGCTCGAAGTGATCAGTGAGGAGGGTGGTTCGACGTTGATGGCTTAAGTTTCTGGAGTGATCAGATTCGACCCGCTCCGGCGAAGCTACGTGTTCGACATTGACACGGCAGCCGTGGTGTGGTGATCTGATCAAGACAATCGAGTCTGGTATAGCCTCGAGAATGACTCTCAAATAGGTTGTGGGAAGAACAGTTTGTAGTGGAAGGTGTAATTCCCAATGCAGAAGAGGTGGGTAAGGCATGGTGTTATGTGGACATGGAATGCAGAGCGGCAGTCATGTACACCATCTGGTCGCTGAGGAATGACAGGTTGTTCAGAAAGAAGTTCCACTCTGACCTGTCAATAATGAACCTGGTCCTCTCCAACGTCAGGGCACTCATCTGGACAGATTGGAGAAAGGCCAACAGGGCTCCACATAGTAGAAATTCTCGAATGTGGTTCTTCAGAACCTGGGGATATAACATCAAAATGTTGAAATCTACTGCTTCGGGGATCACAATTGAACCATGGTTAATGGGGCCCCGCCCTCCATGAATCAAGACAAGCCTGGTGTCCAACCCCCTCTGGTCCCTAAATCTGAATGCGGTGTGATAACTACTTCCTAATATAAAATGGACATCGTCAAGAACTCACCCTGGCTCAACTTGGCTTTTAGAAGGCAGTAGACTTGATTAGCTAGTTATCCACTCCAATCTGGCGCCTTTAAGGTGAAGAGGTTGCAAAGTCTGCTGTTCAGTTTAGGAAGAGGAGGGAACTCTCTCTTGTTTATCTCATTGTGATCTGTTCAGACTGGCACGTATGTATAGGGGACGCTTGACCCGGTTTCCAGCAGGTGCAGCTCCCCACGAATAGAATGGAGCCATCGGACCTCTGCCTCCTACCTTCAGGGGCTCTTACCACCCAAAAGACAGAAGATACGGCCTGAAACGACGTTCAAGGGAAAAAAAAAAAAAAAAGGCGACCCCCCTAAATCTGCCAAGCGCTGCGGGTAATGACTGACTGCTGCAGTTTTAGACCCCTGCTGAACCCCTCGCTCATTTCAAAACTCACACCATAACACGGGCGCCACTGTCTTTTATTGCCTGTTTCAAACTAAAAGTGTGTCACAGCCACAGTGTCCTCCCGCCCCCCCAAAAAAAAGAAAGAAACTCAAAGCATACTATCACCCAGGGACCCGCCCACCCACATGATTTTTTTTTTAATTAGTATTTAGCCACATCAATATATTTTATATTATTATGTATGTATAATAGTATATCCAGATCAGCAGCGCGCACCGGCTCCACCCACAGCAGACCGAGGGATGGACAAGGGCCCACCCGCCCAACCCAAAATAAAGTCACCATGCTCTCCTTTTCCCTATTTTCCTAGGCCTCAAAGACTTCAATTTTTTTTATCGAGAAGTCAATTAAACCACAAGATTGCAGCAAACAGGAAACCTGCTAGGGGGCGATGCTCATATCACCTCTCCTAGCAGGATTTTCGGGGTTCAAACCAAAAAAGAAACACCACAAGTACCTTTCCGCACTTGCGAAACAATACCGTGGCAGTTAAAACCACCAGTACTTGGCCCAGCTATTGGCCGTGGAAAAAAGTAGACCAGAAACGTTTCTAGTCGGATGAATTTGGGCGCTCCTAATGGCCCATACATTTCCTAAAGTCGTTGCTTGCTAGCGGGCACAACTTTAGCAAGTACTGGTCGTTTAACACGGGACATGATAGCTGCGAAAGGTACTACTGGTGGTTTAATTTAGATCATGTGACTCTTCACCTCTCTTTTTCGACTTCAATGATTCGGGAAGTTCTTTAGAGTCTCTTTCCTATGATCCTATCCATGCAGGTTGGTGGAGACTCTAGAGAGAATGTAGATCATGGTTGAATCGAAATGATGCCATCAGAGTCATCAGACGTGGAGAGGGCAAAATCAAAGGGAAGAAGACCCTCTGGCCAAGCGCGGATGTAGGTGCCATGACATGAGCGAATACCAAATTGATCCTTCGTTATTGGAACGATCCTGAATTGTTCCCATTCCATTGCATCCCAATTGTGTTTGTCGACCTGCAGGTCCAGTTTAGCCCCTTCTCCTCCGGGCCAGGCTCGGAGGTAGGTCCCATGACAAGACCGAAGTCCATAAATGCTTCCGCGAATAGGCACCAACGTCCACTCCTCAAAACCACCACAGTTAGCTTGAAGGTCAACAGAGGCCCCTTCTCCTCCTGGTTTGGCACTGACGAAGGTTCCATGAAAGGTCCGGAGAGCGTACCTTCCTTCTGCAATGGGCCCAGGCGCCGGAGGCGGGGGACCAGGTGGAACGCCCTCCACCTCGACCGTGCATTCGATGTGCCCAGGAGGTATAGTCCCGGGGGTACTTGTCTTGGTGTTAAAAACCGCCGAAGAACCCAGTCCGTCGAAGCGAAGCTGATATAGGGTAAACCTTTTACCAGCTGGCACTGTTATCTCTTCCGTGAAGGTTTGATGTTCGTCATTTCAAAGTCCTCCTCGTCATGCATGATCAGCTCGGTGAGAAGAGCGTAATGTTGGATGAACTCAGTTTCAAACTCCGATGTGAAATGCACAAATCGCAAGTGACAACCGGCTTCCGTCCCTGAGCGGAACTCCTTGTTGTCTGCTCATAGCATTCGGATGATCTTGGTGACTGCAGCTCTTCGAGAGATACGCATGCTTGTGGCCACAGTGTGCTCCATGACGTATTCTTCGCCTGTTGTGTTGTCGATTTCCAACAAAACCTGCCAGGCGTAGTTGCCCGGCACGCAGACGGTGTAGGTGGAAGTGGAAGTCGTGGGAGAGTTCGTCGGTTGGGTGAAAGCCATTGAAGAGGGGTTGAACAAGGGTCCGGTGAGTGACACGTCGGGAACGAAATAGTGAGTCAGGGGTTTAACCAGCGGGCCTGACCCAGTTAGTACCCCTATCAACTGTTGAACTACAGACCTGAGGCGGCTGAGCTCGAATCCAGACAAATCTAGATGAACTGAATTGCTGCTGTATTACCTAGGGCCGGTCACCTTCACAATTCAAAATGAATGAGATCGAAAGAATGTCACCCTCTTGGGAAAACAAGAGAGAGAAATTAATAGGGAGGGTGCCTTGGGCAAAAAAGCCTGTTTTAGCTCAGCCAGACTGGAGATGTGGTCCCCACTATCTCGCACATTTTAATATCCGCCCCGGTTCACCTCCCCCCCCCTCCTTCCCACACACAAGTTTCCAGCTCTTCTTCTTCTTCTTTTTCTTCTTCTTCTTTGAATCTCTCCAGCTTGTCCTGTTTTTTTGGTTTCTTCACCCTAGCACCCTCCCTGCATAAAGACGACGACGACAGACAAATCGAGACACGTAGTAAATTATTTAAATGGCGAACCCTTACCGAGACACGTAGTAAATTATTTAAATGGCGAACCCTTACCATCTTCCCCCGAATAGAACGTACGGCCATTATTGCTGTATCTGGACGGAAAGTTGCCCCAAATACAGGCATAATAACTGTACGGCGTACGTTCTATTGGGGGGGAAGAAGGTAGTAAGTCAGTCCAATTTCCTTACACAAAAAAAAAAATGGGGCAACGGCTCGTGAGTCACAACCCACGTTTTGAATGGGCAAAAAAAACAGTCGTCCGCAGGTCCGTCCCGGCCGGAGTTCAAAACGGCAATAATAACAGTGGCCCGCATTATACACATGGTGCCTGTTCGAAACAGGCACTTTTGTCTTCTTCTTTTTTTTTTTTTTTT
>BFEA01000620.1:59294-71635 GCA_003427395.1 Chara braunii | reverse complement strand
AAAAAAAAACAAGAAGCTAAGGAAAAAAAAAAACAAGAAGCTAAGGACCGCATGCGAAAGAGACAAAGAACGAGAGAAATAGAAAGACACAGAGAGAGAGAGAGAGAGACAGAGAGAATGATGACTGTGCATACCAGGGTTGCCGGGACGGGCCGAACGCCCGAACGTACGGGACCCCTTCGGAAGGGGTTCGGCCGGACCAAAAAAAAAAAAAAAAACAAGTTTTCAAAAAATTCCGGAAAAAAAAATGTTATGAAGAAAAATAAACTAAACAACATTTGCCTGGGAACTACATCCATATTCTTTACCAAATTTGAATTAAAAATCAAATACAGAAAATAAACACTATGATAAAAATAAGAAAAAATAAAAAGAGAATTACAATGAGTGAGTGTGCCAGCACCTTTTCGACACGGTCATCTTTGCCGATTTTTAATTATTTTTTGGCATTGACAAATGTCCTGAAAATTTACAGATATGTAGTTTACATAATCAATAACTAATTAAATTTGTTTCAAAAAATAATAAAATTGTTTAGGCCCCGAGATAAAGTGAAAACAAAAAGTTGAAAGTGAAAAAAAAAAAATTGTGAGTGGGCGAGCAGTGCCACGTTTTGACTTAGCAGAATGGCTTCAAAATTGATAGGCGTGTAGGTTACACCCTAGAGAACTCACAAAAAAACATTCAGAAAAAAAAACTTATTTTTAGGCCCCAAAAGAAATTTTGGCGGGGGCCGAACCTGGAGGTGTTCGGCCCCCGAACCCCGAACGCCCGAACGTTTGGGGGCCAGCCCCAGGGGGGCCCGAACGTTCGGTCAGGTAACCCTGGTGCATACAATGTCATGTCAAAACATGAAGATATCGAAATCCATGAAGGAGAGTCGAAAAGGAATTTCAAAACCTTAACAGATCCGAAACGAACCCGGGAGCGAACCAGCAGACCAGCTACCGAACCAAGGACCAGAAAAGCGAATGAACCAAGGACAAGGAACGCACAGAGTCACAGACGTTGCAAAGACCCACCGAGTCACCGAGAGAGTGAAGTGAAGGAGAACACAAATGAATGGCGGAGGAAAATGCGCGGGGCATCAAGAGACGGGATGGAGGTACTGAAGAGATGAGAGACAGACCTGCCAGTGGGCCATCGTTGATAATCATCTACGAGCTCGCCCACTCCTCTTCTTCCTGATATCCTCTCCTCTTCGTCTTCCTCTTCCTCCTACTTCAAGAGCTCGCCCACTCCTCTTCTTCCTAATATCCTCTCCTCTTCTTCCTCTGCTTCCTCTTCTTCTTCTTCTTCTTCCTCCTCCTCCTTTTCCTCCTTGTCCTCCCTCTTCCTCCTCCTCCTCCTCCTCCTTTTCCTCCTTGTCCTCCCGGCTACTCCCTCCCCGAGACCCTCCTTGTCCTGCCTTTTTACCACCTCCTCAGGCTCCTCAACTGCTCTTCCCCCCCTCAACCCCACCCCAACCCCCAATAAAAACCTCTTATCAGGCTCTTAGTCCCCCTGGTCGCCGATTTCCCACAACACACCTGGGGCAAGGACCCACTTAAACGGATTACGAGATTGCACACAGATGCAGTCCTCCAAATTCCAATGAATTCCTGGTGAGAACACCGTTCACCCACGCTGAGAACATACTCACAATACCACTTCTGTAAATGTATTTTTAACTGCAATTACAGCCAAACTAGGATGAATCTCACCACCATCACGCCCGTAGCTTGGTAGAATAAGGGCGTCGTTAGACACTCCTTGGGGACGTGAAATCCACAAGAACGCCCTCGTTCCACCTGTCCTTGGGGACGAAATTGAAAAAGAAATGTGAAAACGCCACAAGGAAAATTCCTTGTGGCATCCTTGTGGCCCCAACCATTTCTTCCTTGTGCCCAAAGGACCTCGCGAGGTCCCTTGGGCACAAGGAATCCGCGTTTCACGGAGAGGAGAGGGCACACGGGTAGATAGACGTTACAGCTGAGAATCTGGATCGTGGCGGCACCCTATTGGCTGAAGGCCTGAAGCACAACTGTTTTTTTTCTTTTTCTTTTCTTTTCTTTTTCTGACATCAGGCTTAGGAAATGCCGGGCGACATCCCCGAGGACAGGTGGAAGGAAGAGCCCAAATTCTCTTACGAGCCACAAGGAAAATTCCTTTTGGCGCAAGGAACTTGTAAGGAGTGTCTAACGAGGCCCTAAGTCCTCGTGTGAAAACGCCCTGATGGACACAGGTACCGAGAGAGAGGCACGCACTCTCACACACCAAAATGGGCCTAACGAACAGCTAAGAGGATAACTACGTGTCCAGTTGATGTAGCTCAGTGGTTAGACCACCGGTTGGAAATGGGCATTGCGGTATGAGGTTGTGGGTTCAAATCTGCAGCCTTGCGCATGGACACCGGCAGGGCGTTAGAATGACGCACGGCTGGACATACAGTATTCTCTGACCACTACATGGTTATGATTACAGACCCTGCCTGTATTGGTCAGGGGATCAAGTCCCGGGGTTGTATGCTGGTTCTGGGTTCCGCAGGGCTTGCTCGGGGTGTTGGTCTTGGTCGTTCGATTCTCCTCCCCGGTCTGATATACCACACACACGTGCTATTTCCGATTGTTGCTCATACGGGTGAGTCTTCCAGTTACATCTCACAGGTCACGGGTTCGAGCTTGGTCACAGACTTTGGGGGGGTCTGTCCAGTCTGGCCCGTTATACATGGTCCTTCGGCCCCATATATGATTCAGCCTTTGGGTATATACAACTGGCTTCTGGATATATACACATACATCATAAATAGCCTACATCCGTGGCTTCCTAAGCACATTCATATGGCCTAAGGGCTTACATGCATCTACAGTTGACTGGGGGAGGGGTAGAATAGACTTGACTTAGACTCTAGGGTATAGAATACGGTAGTTACCCCAGCAGGTCTGAGTTCCACCTAGCCAAGATAGGGGCAAGCTAGGGGAAGGACGGTAGGACTGTCAGTCTGAGTTCCGCCTGGCCTTGGGTAAGCTAGGGGAAGGACGGTAGGCTGTCTGGCTGGGGTACTGACTGCTAGTTAGCTGTCCCCGAAAATAAAACCCAGGGGTCTATGATCTCTACAATAAGGATATGAGGTTGGTAGAATATGGTGGTGCCTAGCGTACGAAGTTCCCTTACAGCGAGGCCTGTCCGATTTCGCTTCCACTGGGGCTGGGGTAATAGCTAGCCTTGGTGCCTATCACTACTGTCTGGTCCAAGTCACCCACCTAGCGGTTGGGTGATGGTCCTGAGTGGGTTACACTGAGGTAAGATAGTTGGGTTAGGGGGTACGCTGGGAGTATTGATGAATGGTAGGGTGGGAGGTGACCTCGTATCTTACGACTGTGAAGGCTCATCGCTCCCGGTGATCCCTGTGTGCCTGGTAATTAACCTCTACAACATCCTGGACTTATTGAAAAAAAAAAAAAAAAAAAGCAGGGAACGGGGTGTTGTAAGCAGTAGAGTGGCCTTGTCATCACGATCTGTTGAGATTCGGCCCTTTGTTCCAAAGGTTTCAAAAAAAAAAAAAAAAAAAAAAAGGATAGATGACGTGAATAAGCCCCCACCATTGGACCCTGGTTTCGAAGCTAACAATGGCAGCAGCCACTATGGGATTTAATGCGGAAAGGGAAAAGCAATCCACGGTAAGGACAGACTGATAGGAGTAAAAGCAGGATGCTTTTACTGGCACTTACCCAGGATTGGCTGCCGCATCACCTAACGGGGAGCAGGGCCCAATGTCCAGAAAGGGAGAAGTCATATAACCTCCCCGGAGTCGACAACACCGTGGTGAGAGGGAGAGAGGGCCCTTCGTCCGGCGTCAGACAAGAGGGCGTTTGATAGAAGTGGCAATTGGGTAATTTGGGTATGCAAGCGGAAAGCGTTCCTGTTCCGGAGGTTCGCAAGCCAGTTCAATGCCCTCTTGATTGGCATTGTAGCATACCACACTGGTAGGACTACCGTAGTTGCGAGGGTATTAGGAGAAATAGTCAGGTTCGTAAATTAGGAAAAGCGGCGAGGTGGGGGTCAGCGGGAGGAGAAGGAGGGGGGGGGGGGGGGGGGAACCGCAGCGCTGCGCCAATTTTTTCACCTGCGCTAAGTTTCACCGGCGCTAATTTTCACCGGGGGCACTAATAGCAACTGCTGCGCTAATCCTTCACCACGGTAATTTCGCTCATCCCCAGGACACAGGCAGGTTGGTCGAGATACGGTTTCCAACATAGCCTTGCGTCAGTGTAGGAGCCATGGGGTGCACGGCCAAGCACAAGAGTTTTCTCCATCTCTACTCAATCGCTTCCCATGATGATTAGCGCACACGATCCTTTCCACATTCATATCCACTCAGTCTCTTTCTATAGAATGGCGGATTTGACATGGCATGCTTACTGATTCGGCCATTGGGCTAAGTTAGTCATGCGCTCCTCTGGTTGGTGAGAAATGGACGATCATGGAGGACGACTCACAAGCTATGTCTGGTGGTGGATAGTCACGGCTTTAGCTCTTCAATGCAGGTTCTCGGCCTACGTCCCAACTACCGGCCGGAGACAGGCTATGAAGTCTTTTTTTTTTTCTATGCAGTCATTTTCGAGTTTCCGGAGGATTTTACGAGGCATACAGGTGGAAACGACTATTTGGCAAGGTTCCCTGGAGGCCGATTGGCAAGTCGTCCCCAATGGATGGTGCACAGTTAGGACGGTACACAGCTAGGATCCCCAACTCTTTAATGCAGATAATAGACGGCATTTACTTCTATCAACGACGCTAAGTGCTATAGCGCGGATGTTTCACCACAGTACTTTGCCAGTCTCGGGGCCGCAAACACATTGATCAGGGCTATGGGGTCCACCATAGCCCGACCTCTAGTATGAGTCAAGGGTCAACACTGCCAAGCAGCAACATCAACTCTTGGTAGAAGCGAATGTTCCAAGTGTCTACCTCGTCGGAGGACTCAGCCGTTGGGCCAGAGATGACGTGTGCGTCGCTTGAGGTGAGGTTCGAAGTTTCCATGGGGACTGGTTTGCAGGACCATATCCGGCCTTCAACAGAAAAATTCCTAGAATTAAATAATCATTCTATAGTAAAATTACATTCTGAATTTTAAATTTTAATTCCATCTTTAAAAATTTCATTTCAATTTTAATATTTTCTGTCTTACTTGAAAAATTCTCTTCAAAGAATGCGGTATTATCCCTTCTTATTGAAATTGCATGCTAGAATTGAAATGAAAGTTTGGATGAGTTCATGAAATATTTTAATTGGACTGTCATTCTTAGTAAGGATTTTCAGTCATAAATAGGTTAATCCAATCTAAATTAAAACATATTTGTTGTAGTATAATTAAAGTTTAATTAAAACGTTTCATTAACTCGTCCAGACGTTCATTCCATCTTGAACAAATAAATGTAGTTGGAAGGGAAAACTCATAGTTAGACGGAAACTTATCAAATAAAACTGGAAATTTTAGAATTGGACGAACATTGAAATGATAATTTATAAATATGAAGAATTTTTTTTTTATGGAATGTTTTTTCAACTTTCATTTCTCGTGGGAATTTTTCTGTTGGTTGGTAGCCAGGATCTCAAATCTGTAAGGCAGGTAATCGGCTTTCGACACAAATCCTCTCCGGATCCAGGCATCTCAGCTATTCACAAAGCTACGGAGGCTGTCTCGAGACATGATAGGGGTTAAGAACCGCCGAACCAGGTTCCCTGGAGGCTGACTTACAATCACTCTCCCGTGGTTGGTGAGCAACAAAGAGACACAACTCTTCAAGCAGCTAATCGACTCCTTTCACAACATCCTGCTCAGAGATTGACATCTCCCTTAATCAAGCATAAAAACTAAGCCACGAGTAGATGGCAACCCTGCTAGTAGTAAAGAAGGTCAGTGAACGTAAATTACCAGTACTCCAGGCGTTCACTAACCCTGAGGAAGCAGGACACTCTTGTAGAGATCTCTTGTTGATCCTTAGGCTACCACTTGGTGTACTGGTAGGTCTACCTTCCAGCTCATAATCGGCAAATTAGGGTGTTGTCGTGCTTAATTTTACTTTCTAAGCAGGGTACAATGACTCTGGTTTTGATAATTTACCATGGTTGACTCATCGTTGTCTTCCCCTGGGGCCCCATCGATGACAGAAAAACAGAGAATCAGAGGAATCATAAAAGAGTGTTATGCTAAGGGAATCCTCCGTGAGGAATTTGCCCTTAGCATAGCGGATACCGGACAGGATTTCGTTCGGGTAGTGATTTACAAAGATTTTTATGATATCCAAGCCGAATGGTTGACGGAGCATGAGGTTTCAGTTCTGTTCGAAAATGACTCGAGTACACTCCCAACTTCGGTCAAAAAATGACTGATCCGTATATACGAAAAAGGGTAGGCTCTCTCTTTCGAATTCAACATTGCCCCGAAGAGGGGTCTGTTCGGGTGTGACGAGAAAAACCTCGTCACATATGTGGCTAGCACCAAAGAAAAAGCTATCTGGATCATCAGAAAGGGAGCAGATTCCATTGAGTTAGATGGAAAAACTTACTATATTAGATTTCGTCACTGGATGACTGAGAATGAAATTTATGAATGGAATGAGGCTAAAAAACTGAGATACATTTGGGTTAAGGCCATACAGATCCCGATCTCCATTCGACCCCACTTGAAGGGAGCAATCCAAAAAGCATTTGGGAAAATAGTTAAAGTGCATGATGCTTTTGCCGATTCGATCTCCCCGTATCTTTGGAACGTGAAATTTGACATGGAAGTTGTTGCGCTTGTGTGGTACAAGCAGCACTTGATTATTGATCTGAATGAGGATGGTTGGGTAGACCTGAATATTGAATGTCCTGACTCTCCGTGGTGAAAAAAATGTCGTCGTTACTTTCACTCATAAGGAAACGATAGTTATCCTTTCAAAGGGAGATTGGCTGCTAGGAAGAAGTCTTTCAAAAAAATAGTCACAAAGGGTAGTCAAGTGAGAGGCACCCAAGAAAAGGCGGCAGAGATCGGCACAAAGCAGGCGGAGGTAGAACCGAGAAAGAATAAGGAAACCAAAGAAACAGACTCTGAGAATGGATGGACAATCCACCATAAGGGATCCGTCTCATAAAACAAAGATGAGACAGAAGGCACGACTGTTCCCCGTGGTGTGAAAGGGAAAACCCGACGCACCATTCAGGATAAAGAAAAAAAATCTCTCTCATGGTGCATTAAATAGGCTCAGAGTATGGCAAAAGCCAAGGGTAAGGATACCCCATCCTCCTGAGATGACTCCTCCAAAATGAAAGAATGGGAGGGAACAAAGAACAAAGGGGCTGGGACAGGTGAGGGGGGTGGGGCGGATATGAGTCAGGGAGTGAAAAGTGCAACCGCTCTGGAACTCGACAGCCAGGGCCCGCTGGACATGGACATATCATCCACTCCTCCTCCTCCTCCCCCACCCACATTCGCTGGCCTCCGCCCACCCCTCACCACCGTCTTCCCTGCCGCCATTCTCGAAAACTAAAAGGAGGTGGGAACTGATATCCAGCCTTTGACGCCCTCCCCACCCTCGGGCACTCCTCCCCCAGTAGGGAAGGAAAAACCAAAGGGAGGGAAAAACCCCTTACCAAAGAGTTCGGGATATAGGCCGGGGTTTGTCTTACATGGGGAAGCGCCGGTATTTGGTGCTTCAAACACAGCACAACCAAATCTAACCCGCAATAAAAAGAAACACCAAAAGGCAAGATCAGCTCAGACATTCCCTTGGATATGGTCTTCAGTCTTCCAGGAGAGGTGTCAAGTCCCTCCAAAAGACTGAAGACAGATAATTCGGTGGCCGTGCCTCAGCAGAAAACATAGGCTGCCCTTGTGGAAGACCAGGATCACTCGCCCACAAGGAAGAGAAGGCTTCCTTCCCAGAAACAAATGAAGAAAGCTCGGAGTTTTGCCTTGCCAATGAAGACCCTATCAAGAGAAGACAAAAATAAAAAATAAAATAGTTCACACGCCGATTCCCCTTATCTGCTCCAAAAGAGACTAAGAGGCGGGAATACTTGTGTTGAAAGACCAGAGTGGAGGCAGACGCCTACCGTCCATCCCTGTCCAAGCCCAGCCGTCTGACAAAGAGTTCATTGAGGCAGTAAAGGCAGAGGTTCTCAAGGGTTCAAGGAAAGTGAGGGGCCCCCTGCTGATTAGCATGTGGTGGCATACAATCTCTTCTAACACCAATAAAGTGATTTTACTACACATCGCTCATGATCGTTGTTGTAAGCCTAGTAGCCTCCTAGTCCCCTAACACAGATAACCCTAAAGCTCTGACATTCAGGGTTGGGCCTCTAACATAGGATTCGTGAAAACCTAGTAAAACAAATTGTTAGGTTTGCATGAAATCTATTCAAGATTATGATAGTACGTTTTTCAAGTCTCCTCCAGGAACAAAATTCTACGTAAAGTGAAACATCCGCAAAAAAAGAAAAGAAAATAAATTTTTCGTAACTACTGGAGGGGGCGAGGAAAAAAACGGGTTTTTTCATAGAAAATCACGACCTGGTGAAGCACCGTAGGTTCAAGAACTGAAATATCCTGATTTTTTGTTATCCAAAAAAATTGTGTTTATAGTCCTATAAGATGTGTAGCATGATGAATTTATTCGGGGGTTTTTCGAACACGCAAACATATTCTTCTGTTCGTGAATACGTTCGCTTGAACATGGTTTCCCATACATGGGCGAATATATTATTTTTTATTGTTTGTTTTTAAATTTTTTCCCTATATTTTTATTTTAAACTCGTGTTTGGCTAAGAATTTCAAGGTGTCTCCGAGACAAAAGTTGTTTGTATTTTTATTTTAAATGACATATATTTTTTGATAAGGGTTTTATTATTAAGTTCAAAAGTGATTTATAGTCCTTTAAATTATTTTGTGCAGAGCTTGGCTTTTACCTAACTGCGGAAACTGACTTATAGTCCTATAAATGAGTATTCACCAAAACACGTTTTTTTTTACATTAGTCATCCTTAAAAATTACCCTGTTGGAACTCTGTTCTTTTGCCAATCTACTGAGAATGACTTATAGTCATATAAAAACATTTTGCAAGGAAGGGTTTTCTTGCACATTTTGAGGAACGCTAGACTTTTCACCTGATTTCTTGCCTCCTTTATCGCAAAACGATTAAAAATGCCCTCTTTTGTATAAAAAATAACAGTTTAATTTTTACTTTTTCATTCTATAAGAAATGTTAGGTTTTCTCTGATTGTGAGGTTTTCACGAATCCCCTGTTCTTTCACCAATGTTGGCAGCTTCAGCGACGGCGTTCGCTAAACTGCTCATCCCATCAAAATTCTCGGCTAGCCACGTTGCAGATTGGCTGACCAGCTCATAACTCCATGACTCTCTGGACTCAGAGGAAATCCAGAATAAACTGAACTCGTTCGACACCCCAAGTGGGGTTCCCTTAACCTCCCAACTTACCAGCCCAGACCTTCAAGTTGTCCAAATCCAAAGCGGCAGTGATCTAAATGATGGTCTTGCCGAACAAGATTAAAGTGGTAAGTTGGAACTTAAGAGGGTTGGGTGACACATCCAACCGTGAGAAACGCTCCAGATTCATCTCTTGGGCATACAAGGACAATCCCCATATTTTATATCTAGTCATTGTCTACAAGAAACTACGTTGAACTCATAAAAAATAGCAAACAACAGCAGATGGTGGTTTGACCCCCAATTCTGGCACCAACGGACGGATCAAAGGGCGAGGTTGCTATCTTCATCCAGAAGGACCTGGAGGTAGAGGTCTTGGACACCTTTCATGGTCCTAGAGGCAGATGGATCTGGGTAAAGCTAGCTGTGGGCGAAGAAGATTGGGCTGTGATGACTGTGTACGCCCCGGTGGAATATTCATAAATGACTAATTTCTTTGCTAATCTTTCTGTGTTTATCCTGGATGTGGAGAACCTAATACTCGCAGGGGACTGGAATTACACCCTAAACCCAGACCGTGACTCTCCTCATCCAACCCCCATCCGTGCTGATGCAAGGATGTTATCCTCACTTATCGAATCCCAATGCATGATCGACGTTTTTAAAACTTTAAATCCAAAATCACGGGGTCATACCCGGTACGGCCCGAGACCGGCCCCACACGCCATCCCTCCCAGTAGGAGACTGGACCTGATCCTGGCAAGAGGGGTGGTCTGGGATCGGTGTTCTTGGTGCAACATCCTGAACGAACACCTTTCATACCACAATCCGGTGGCTATGGATATTCTAGCCAAAGACGAATCTGACAGAGTCAGACCCCCATTCCGTCTAAACACAACTATCCTTAACGATCCTGGAATCCCGAACTGGGTTAAGGACCAAATGACGAAGTGGATGGAGGCCAATGACCTATTCAATAACGAACAGGCCTGGGTAGAGATAGGCCTAGACATTCTCACGGCAACCCTCAAAACCTTTTCTAGAATGAAGGTGGCCAACAGGAACTGGATCAAAACCTGCACTAAAAAAACTATAACTGAGGCAGAAAACAACATGGGCAAGGACCCATTCTCTGACCACTACTAGTCTAAGAAAAAAATAGACAACATGGTGACCCTCGAAACTCTACAACTCAAGAAACAAAAAGACTGGCTCAACTGGCTCAAGAGCAGAGGCCTAGTGGGTTATGACAGGATGACCAAGGAAACCTTCCGGTCCCTCATCCTGAGACAAGCCAAGCCAACTCTCAGAGAACTGTGCCACCCATTCAACCATTTGGAACCCCTTGCCACCAGCACAGAAGAGATGTGCAGATACGACAAGGACTACTTCATGGACCTCGTATATACAAGGAAGCCCCTAGACGACCATAATTCAGACCTATTGATGATTTTGGGATTTTGGGAAGGTATCCCGACCTCTGTTCCCCCTGGGACCAGGGACGCTTTGGACCAACCCTTCTCTACACAGGAACTCTTTCTGGCCACCAAGAATATGACAACGGGTAAATGCCCAGGCATATATGACCTACCTATCGAACTTTTCCTTAGTGCCTGGGAAACTTTCGCCCCTTTCCTAGTATGTTAAATTTTCAGCAGCACCCTCACCGCAGAGGAGCTGCCGAAGGGATGGTTAAAAGGGGTAATATCTCTCCTCTATAAGAAAGGCGACAAAAGAAATGTGAAAAACTACCACCCCATCTCAGTTCTCAATGTTGCTTACAAACTTTTGGCTAAGGCCCTATCTATGAGGCTGGCGGATGTCCTACCAGAATCGGTGGGCATTGAGCAAGGAGCCTTCATAAAAGGCCGCTCTATATTTGACAATATCTTATCAACTATGCAAGCGCTAGAGATCTTGGTTGAGGACAAAGTAAACGTGGCCGTTCTCCTCCTAGATATGGAGAAAACATATGACAAAGTGAGATGGGCATTCGTCTTCACCTCCCTAGCTAAAATGGGGTTTGGAAAAGGTTTTTGTACATGGGTGAAGGCTATGTACATAGAGGCTACATCAATGGTCATAGTAAATGGCCGCCTATCCGCAAGCTTTCCCTTAACTCGCTCACTCAGACAAGGGTGCCCCTTAGCCCCCTTACTGTTTGTCCTACAGTTGGAGGTCCTGATGCATAACATCCGCACGAACGATGTCATATCAGGCCTAAGCATCCTTGGAGGGGCTCGGTGAGTAGGTCCTCGGAGGGGCTCGGTTGGTATAGGTGCTTGGAGTGGCCCGGCTGGTAGGCTATGTATCACTGGCGGTCGTGACCGTGGGCCATTTGACCGCACGTGGTCGGCATCCCGACCGCAGCGGACGGCGCCCGTGACCAAGTGCGGTCGGAAAACCCCGACATTTTTAAATCCTGGGATAATAGGCCAAAAAATAAAATAAAAATATGGGGTTGTAGTTTTTTGTGCGCTTTACAACCGTATATTTTTTGTTTTATTTTTTAAATTCTTTTTCGATTTAAAAAAATAAAAAACAGAAATCCCTCAAGCAAAAGTTCTTCACTTTATTCTTTTAGTAAGAAAAATAAAGGATTTTGTTTGATTTTTATCTCAAATTTGGTAACGAATTTCGATATGACCCCAAGACAAAAGTTGCTCAGTTTATTTTTGGGCATAACATATATTTTGTTTAGATTTTTATAATTTTCTTTTTTCTTTTTTTTTTCTTTTTTCATGACCGCGGACCGCGGTCAAGACCGCGGCCTCGCGACCGAGACCGCGGTCCGCGGTCGTGCCCGCGGCGACCGCGACCGCGGGGGATTCATAGTTGGTAGGTGCTTGGAGTGGCTCGATGGGTAGATGCTTGGAGTGACTTGGTGGGTAGGTGCTTGGAGTGGCTTGGTCGCTAGGTGCTTGGAGTGGC
>BFEA01000620.1:16468-51314 GCA_003427395.1 Chara braunii | reverse complement strand
GAGGGTTCAGCCTCCTGATGAGTCGGTGAAACTCCGACGAAACAGTTTGTCACAACCCCTCGTTTGTTGTCCTCTTCTCTCTCTCTGCCTACGGTTTTACCGGGCAGTTCTGTTTGTGACGATATATATATATATATATATTAGTGTGTGTGTGTATGTTCTTTTTTTGCAGTATTGCTACCATGATATTAGGAGCATTAGCCGCAATGACTCAAAACAAAGTCAAAATAAAATTTCATGTCCGATTTTAAAGTAGAGGTAATAAATTGTTTTCTATTACCGATTACCCCCCTCGTAAAACTAGGGGGGGGGCAGGTCGGTGTGTGGGTGGGTCGGTGGGTGGGCTAGCGGACGGGTGCGCGCTCGCCTGTGTGTGTGTGTGTGTGTGTGTGTGTGTATGTGTATGTGCCTGTGGGCGGGTCCTCCAAATTTCTTTTCGTTTTCCCGCCCGCTTTGGTTTTGTCGTCGCCCACGCGAAACCGCCAAAAACACAGATGAAAATAAATAAAAAAAAAGACAAAAAAATAAAAGAGAAACGAAAAAATGAAAGAGAAGAACACGGAAAAAAAAAAGAAAACCGACCGAAAACAGAAAAAAAAAAAAGGACAGACCACAAATTTCTGCAGCACTTCTCCTCCTCCTGTTGGGATGGGGTTCGGGACGAGTGATTTTTCATAAATTTTTAGATGTTTATTTTAATTTTTATTATTAACAAGAACACAATTTAAACGAGAAGTTATTAAAAATTTCGGCAGCACTTCGTCTCCCCCCCGTGGGATGGGGTTCGGGACGACGTCCCTTGAATCACCACCGAAGGGGAAACGAAACAAAATAGATGGAGAACAAAAACTACCGAATTTTAATTAGTTGTTAGATATTTATTTTAATTTTTATTTATTTTATTAGCAAAAATTCAAATTAACTCCCTTATTTTCCGCGCATATACCCCACCCGGAAGAAGGTTCAAGAAACTCAAATCCCCTCGATTGTTGTCCCCCGTAGGATGAAAGGATTAAAGTAAATTCTTAATTTCTAATTTAGTCTTATTTATTTACTCTTATTTAGGGTTTCCCCCAATTAGGATTAAGGGTTTTTTGTGCAACCGCACGCGCACTATAAATCTTTGGATTACCGTAAAAAAAATTAGTTGGACTCCTCCTGCTTCAAAGTGAAAAGTTATTGGATTTCATTTTTTTATTTTTGCTTTTTTATTTTAATTAAAATTACAAAGAAAATTACAATTTCCCCTTATATTCCTTTTACGTTGTTTCTGATGGGGGTCGTCGTTTATACAAACGAAGTTCGTTTTTCCCGACCAGCGTCTAAAAATGTCGGAAAAAATAAACGTGACAACTTTGCCTGATGCGGGCGTCCCCAAATTCCGCTTCAATTTCCCTTGATTAAATCAAAAAGCAAAATGAATTTTTTAAATAATATAAAAAAAAATAAAGAAATTTGTTTATCTCGATTTCTAGCCGTTAGATTTTTGCAAAAAAGGTACCAAAATGGTTGCCTTGATGCAAGGACGAACTTTGATTCAGGGGCGGGTCGTGCAAAAATGATAGGATCGGAATATATATATATATATTTATTTTAACCGAATTACTTAAAATAAAAAAAAAATAGAATGTCTGTTGCATGAATTGCATTACTTACATGCCTGTGACCATCACTTTTGTGACAAACCAGCGTTCACTTTGTTTTGCAGATGACCATACACACAACCTAGTCCCACTATCGGATAACACCTCTCGAACCCGTTTGATGGGTTGAACGGATCATCCTGCTCGGAACTGAACGAAGATTAGCTTTCACATCACTGTGGATCTCGCAGATTTTTTTACCGCTTAAATTGCTTGGCGAGTCGAGCGGAGCATTCTATTCAGATAACTTTTATAGATCAAGCAATTCAACCCGTTAACATAACTTTTGTAGATCGAGCGGATCATCCCACTCAGCGACGAAAATTGCCAACGTTAATATCTTTTAGGGGAGCAGCAGCTCATCACGCTCAGACTGCTTGATGATTCAAGCAAATCCTCCCGCTTAGATATTTCAAATGGAAAGACGACCAGTCACAACTTACATAAACAAACAAAGGGGAGCTTTAGCGGCTGTGCGCGCCAGGTAAACAGTTTAGCTGCAATGTGCTAGCTGACCACACCCAACACTCCTTCCTACCTTAACTCTTTATGACCCTTTCCCTTGCATTCATTCCAATTCAAGACAACAACAATTGCGTTTCGCAAAAAAAAAAAAAAAAAAAAAAAAAAAAAACTCTGGCACCGCAGACGCCTAGGTGCTGTTCAATTCCGATTTGGCGTCCCTCGGCATTAACAACGGTTTTGACTCTTGCCTCATGCGGCAGAGTCGTCCGAGGCTCACTAGCCGCAACAGTAGCCAGTTCGGTTGATTAGCGAGGCGAACTCCCTTCCTTGTTCACCTCTATTGTCTTCCTACTCAGTCCTCCACATGTAGACTCACACACACGTTCACACACACACACTCTCTCTCTCTCGCTCGTTCGTACTCACACTCCCCCTTTTTGTTCATGGCGTACTCGGGTAAAGCTCACATCTCAACACCTGTGGGTAGAGTTCGAGGATTTGGTAATCAATAATTATATTAATTAACATATCGATTCATCATTTTACTCACTCGTGAGGAACAAATCCGAGAGATGTTGTTTTCCACTCGTCCCTTAGAAATACACAGATAACTTGAAGTTACTCGCCTATTTGTTGACTACTTCCTTCTAGTACGGATTTTCTGATGTTTTGGATGCCCAGTAAATTATTAAATAAATAATGGTTCTTCGCCGGAAGTTCACGGCCAATCGACAAGGATGTGAGTCGAAGGTCTCTCATCCAGGAAGTGACGTTAAACAAGCGCACCCCCCCCCCCCTTGCTCGAGAGTGTACAAACGCAGCCAACTTACTTCCTTACTGCCGCTTGTTCCTGACCTGGCTGTGATCAACTTGGATTTCAGTAAAGAATAGCATGAATTGATACTAGTTCGAATTCGTCTGTAGTAACACACACACAAGTTCCTGGCTCGCTGTCTACCCCAGCAGTAGAGGATCGCCCAGTCCACTGTTAAATCAAATCCAGGTTTGATATAATTATCAGTCGGTCAGATACAAAGCGAATGTGCGCCTATTTACTGGAGAGAAGACGCATTGTGGACAGGTAACCCGCTCGGTAAGAACCATTCCGTGGTGAGCTGGTCTCCCTGCTACAGTCGATCCGGTTGTTCACAGCATATACCTGGCCCCTTTCCCTCCTTCGCAGAGAGTTTGCCCCCGAACGTTGACTCACGTACGCATGCTGCGCATGCTGCGGCGTCAGTCATGCCATCTCCCTAGCTCTCGCCAACCTGCCCTTTTTAAGTGAGCGAGTTATGGATGCCCGACACGCTACTCAGTCCTCCCTAGTCTGTCTCATTTTTCAGAGGCATGCCTGCCATCTCCCCTTTCCGTCAGCAGCGGACACCTTGTCGCACTTCTCAAGCGGTCATTCCTCCCCGCCCTGATCGAAAGGCTTGCCGACTGAGTACGCCAGGCACGCCCTTTGTCTTTCCTCTCTTGGGCAGTCACCGCCTCAGGCTGAGCTGGTGCGCTAGACGCCTAGCACGCTCCCCCGGGAGCCTTCCCTCCCATTGCGCATACGAATCGACTAACTCTTTAGTCCAAGTGAACAAGCGTGGCGTACCCCGTGCGCGCTGAATGCCCAAGACTCTCCCCGTTGCGCCCCGGTGCTCTTCTCTATATTGGCTTCCCTCGTTGCGACATTAGGCCAGGGAAAAAAACTTTCTACCTATAGTCTCGGGGGCCGATAGATCACGAGCCTGTCGGGATGGATGAGTAGCTAGCCGAGGAGATGGGACAGATGCCATCATTACATTTTCCGGACTGGCTAACTTTTGAGCGACTAGGCCAGGCAGCGAAACCTCCCTTGCTTGAGGATCAGACCACTGGTGGACTCAGGGTACTATATGACGACATGACCATGCAGAGGACCTATATTGGTAGCGGTCTCGCTGCGGCTCGGCATACCACAGAGCAGGTTAGAGATTACACGAGGAGAATTGCCATCCGATCCTTTGAGCTGAGTTGCGACAGGCAAATGGAGCATGATGCACTGAGAGAGGTGGTGAGTGACCTCCGTATGGTTGCTGAGGGAAGGGAGGCCTAGACTCTAGAGGCGGTCCTCAGGATTCAGGAGAGAGAGGCGAGTGACATGAGGGCCCAAGTTCAGAGGGTACTCAGGGAGTATGAGCCACCTGCTGACACGACGGACAGAGATAGGCACAAGCGCAAGGTTGTCCTTGAGACTGTGCGATCATCTCAGTTGGAGAGCGAGGTGTCGACTCTTGTCAGGTTACGGCGAGAGACAAAGAAGCAGACACAGAGGCTCTTCTATGAGGATGTGGTCACAACCGGATGGCAGGAGGAGGTTAGGATGAGGAGATGGACAGGAGAGGAGCCCATGCTTGAGGGCGAGCGTACGCAGTCAGAGGAGGGGCTCCAGGCGAGGCTGCTATCTGAGGCGTCAGTGCGAGAGTTGGCAGGCGTGATGAAGCATGTCAGGAAAGTCACGCAGATCGAGGTTGCGAGAGGGGAGGTTCTCCATGATGCGGTACAAAGGATAGGTGTTTTGGAGCAAGAGAACAAAGGACTGAGGGACATGGTACATAACCTCGTCGCGAGCGAAGAGTAGGCGAGACAGTCCACCCTGAGACTCGAGCAGAGGATTTTTGCTCTAGAGGAGGGTCAGAGGCGTCAGGTCACAACGGATCTGGTCGACGAGAGGAGGAATGAGGAGCAACAAATTCCTGTTGGACAGGCACACGTCTCTTATGAGGTAGAGCCAGATGGAGTGAGATTCGATACCCCTCACCGAGACTCGGAGATGGAGGAGCCACTCGGGGCAATGGGGTTGACATGTGAGGAGGCTGCAATCGTTGACAAACTCATGCTTGAGCCAGACGAGATCGAGAGGAGGAGAGAGGCAGAGGCACGTGGTTGAGACCGGGTCCCTCGTTCAGAGTTGGCAGTACAAGAAGATGCATGGCGAGAGATGGGTGGTAGACACGACGAGCGAGAGAGGGTTACAGAGTCTTGAAATGTCATACCACAACAGGACAGGGGATCAGTTGCGGTACTACCCACGACTCTACCATTTACACCAACTCCAGCTTTGGGGCCGATGGACGATATCATGCACCTCCTTTCGTCAGGGTCTGAGAGATGTGACGAGGAGGCGATGACTAAAAGGGCCTCGAGGATGTTGAGCCCTGACACGGTAGATAGGGTCGTACAGGATGTGACGGTCCGACTCGAGAGGGCACGACCTCATGTCCTACCCAAGCCTAAGAAGGCGAAGGTAGAAGACAGCAACACCGATGACATATGCTCAGAGTGTGACAGAGGAGTGCACGACAGGCTTGCTTGCCCCGCTTTCCAGGATGACCTCAGGAGGCGAATCGTGCAATTCGACGGACAGGGGCGAGTCAGGGATATGTGTGGCGCTCTCCCTCCGAGAAAATGTCACGGTGCTAGGAGAGTTGTATATGATAGGCTAGACCTGGAGCTGAGAGAGGATGAATGATAGGTTATATGTCCATGAGGCGCACAAGGAGCCAGAATATGAGATCAGAGAGAGGATAGATAAGAACGAGGCGGCTATTATGAGAGATAGGCTGTTGGACTCGTTCCATATTGTTATCTTCTACTTTGAGGGTTCCAAGGCATGGACATGGCTTCGGGACCCGAGCCATATACTATACGTAGTTGATGATTAGTTTTGACTCATGTTTCACTAGATTGTACATACATGATGGGCTGCTAGTTTTAGTAGATTAGCTTGAGTAGGGGTTTCAGAGATTGCCCTAAGCATGAGAGTCCAGTTTCGTGTGAGTTTTGTGTGAGTTTTATGTGAATTTTGTGTGAGACTGGTGTGAGATTTGTGTGTGTTTGGTGTGAGTGTGCGTATGATATGAGTATGACTTTTCAGGGTAGGACCGTAGGACATTGAGTTGGTAAGTGTCGTTGCGAGTTAAATTGTTTCGTTCAGGGCTACTGCTTCAATTTTTCGGATAATGATACCCAATTGAGACATTCGATTTCTTTATGATTGATTCTGAGATTCGGGAGCGTATTGCGTAGATGTATCCTACGAGACATGATGTTGTGCATGAATTTCCTTGTTTTTATTTGAGTATGCCCTAAAATTGAGGTTGATTCAGAGTGTGAGTCTTGTGTGGAAATAGGGAGTCATGGAATATTCTCAGAGTGTGGAGTTGTACACACTTCCCTTGCATCTGTGATGTTTGTATCTGTTATGATTGTGAGTAATATGTTTGATTGTTGAACAAATGGTTACTGACCTTGATTGCATATGAATCAGTATGTAAGAGTCGGTAAAAATGTTCAGCAAAAATGCATAAAAAAAGGTTGAATTGGAAAGGCAGCCTAAATGTTTGATGGGAAGGGGACCCGCTTGAGGAGCCACCCGTATGTCTCAGGGGAGGGGGTCTGTTTGAGGGGCCACTTGTTTATGTATGTGAGATGAATGCAAAACTTTATGATTATAACTTATTCTGTGAATATATATAAAACTTTGATATTTGCAAAAAATTGTCAGTGGATAACCAAGCTTGATTAAAGATGTCCATATAATGAGGGGTTTCTTCGAACGATAAACTTGTTTGTGAGGCTATGGGGCCGACAGTCGCGCCTGCCATGATCAAGCAGAACGACTGCAAGCATTGAAAGATAGTTCAAAAGTATTTTGGGAGGCCTAAGCTGAGGGCTAAATCGGCATCGTTGGGGCAACCTCCAACGTGGGCTATTGTCCTGCCTAACCAGGGCAGCGGACCCCTAGCTTAGCCTGACTTTAGAGACAGAGGGGGGACATGCACCATCATCAATAGCATCTAATATATATAAGCGGGTTATTATGGTTACTATTATTAAATACTACTTAGTATTATTAATATTATTTTTATTATTATCGTTGTTATTATTATTACTATCATCATATGGGAGGGCTAAATATTTAAGCCAAGTATCAGGTCACTCCAAAGACTCTAACTAGGGTGACTTCTAGGGAATACTTAGGTCCAAAAGTCAAAGAGTCGCCTTAGCATTGCGCAAATAATGTAGGCAACATCGTGGCTAAATGACACGATGAGCTCTGGTTTGGTCCAATCAACTAAATTATGGTGGACCGAGAGAGGGACTATAACCCATCTATGACTAAACGCAAGGTCGGGCTAAGTTTTGATTTTAAATTACATGGAGTGAGCTACGTGCAGCACTATGTCTATGACAAGTTTAAGCTGCTCAAGGGGGTGTGCTTATATATAATACGCAACTCAAAGGAGTATGCTACTTATTTTGATTGCAGAGTGAGTTGTCTAGAGGAGTATGCTTTGATTTTGCTTAAGCTACTCGAGAGGGATGGGCTACTTGCGCTTGTTGTGTGTTGCAGTTTGTCCCACTCGGGCAGTCGTCCTGCCTGAAAACCCTTGTCTGAAGATGACGGTTGTTTGACCGCCCGATTCAAACGGCACCCAACGAAAGTCCAAAGGCGTCTCGGACCTACGAAAAGGGTTGGTATTTGAACATTGAAGCTAACCTAGGGTGGTAGTATAACGAAAGTATCCATGTGAGTCAGACACGAGGTGCGGGTTGGACTTCTGCTCGCCATAGGAACATCGCAAAGCTAGAATACCAAACCCCAAGTTGAGTCCTTCCAATTATATGGATTTGGTTTTCCATATGTTCAGTCTATGCATTTGCTTGTGTTTTTCATTAATACCTTCTGGCCTTTACCCAAAACGACGGGGACGTCGGTTAGTGAGGTCTGGGACGATTGTCGTAGCAAACACCCTTACAAGGGTATTTGTCGTAATTTTTAAAGAATCACGTTGGATGCATCCTTTATCAACATGATGCGTTGATGGGGCAAATCCTGTTAGGGCACTCACCTTGGCAACCTCGCTTTTGGGGAGAATCCAAGTTAAATAGGACCGAACTAGAGATTGTGTGGGGCACACATTAATGCGTCGCACTGTGCGGTAGCCGTTAGTTATCGGCAGTACCTGGCCGGCAGAAGGCGTCAAGGCCTTAGTGTCCGGTTACATTTTCTGTAGCTTTCATTTTGGTTATATTTTCCTTTTATTTTATAGAAGTGAGCTTTACTCCGCAAACCAGCCACGTCTTTGGCGGGACACGTCGCAAAGAGGGTAAACACCTTACCGTACACATACGCAGGAAGATTGTGTCCGGCAACACAATAAAAGGTGCGGCCTTATTAGGCTTAGCATGAGGGAAGTCGAGAGCTTCGTAGACACAAATGATGTGCGAGACGGCTAGGGTACCAGGCAACCATAAACCTAGGCACGACATTATCTTCTGACAGCCAGGGTTCTGGCCAGTAGGCCAAGAAGAAGACCTAGTTTGCACGGATAGGACCAATCACTGTCCCGCGACTAATCATATGCAAGTTCGCACCAACTTAGCTCACCCTGGGGCCTTGTTCTGTTGGTTTCGGTACTGGACTTTCAAGGGACAGGTTTGGGGTTTGAGGTCACCACGCAGCGGTAGAGCAGAGGAGCGCGACTAGAGGAGATTGAGGGGTCGAGGGTCTTGTGAAACTATCCCCCTTGGTTTTGCCAGGCGGGCCAGGACCGGGGTCCAACTGGTTAGACCAAGAGGGTGCCGGTGAGTCCCCGCCTCCCTCGGCTCTCTATTTTTAGTTGATTTAATTTTAGTTGTTATTTCTTTTCATTTTTTTCAGATTTTAAAAGTCCCGTCTGTTGACCAGACCAGAAGTTGGCTCCAGGACCGGCGGCGAAGAACTACCGCGAGGAAGGGTGAAAAATACTTCAAAAATAAATTAACGAGTGCTTGAAATTGCTGACCGAGGAGCGAATGGAGGCAACCCGCATCTGAACGGGGGTGGACGACAACTTTGTCGCCACCTTTGTTAACCTTGAATGAAGGGATGAGTGTAAATATATTGCGGTAACCAGCATTATAGAGGGGAGTTATTAGAACCCCCATGGGTGACCATCACGACAGTCGAGGACCTTCAACACGTACCTCTTTTTGTAGGCCTGTTCGGGTTGCGGCGTGTTCTGGACGGTGGATGCTGGCAAAAGTCCTCTATCCCTGCCGTCATGAAGCACGGTCCGAGGAAATTCAACGTGCATGCAAGCAGTGGGTGCTTAGCCCACGAAGCAGTAGGAACCTGAGTGGCGGTGTCGGCGCGAATACCCTTACAAGGGTATCCGCCCTGGTTTTTGCAAGTGACAAAAAATAAGGTTTGTTTAGAATCTGAGTATACCGTGGGAAGTTGCGGTTGTGTCTAGTTCACGTTGACTGAATGGTTGACGGGAAGTAGAGAGTATGTGCGCGCCCAGTTTTAGGCGCGCGTGATGAATTTTCCTCTTGAGGCTATAGAGTCGGCACCTCCGCCGACAACATTCTTTTGGCTTTGATTAAGGGTAGGAAAAGTTTTCTTAGTTGAGTTGACCATAGTGCACCGGCGTTCATAACGGCATGCGCCAGTGAGAGTGGATCGCTAGGTGGCAGCACACTTGTGCTGCATGTGCGACGGCAGCAAGGGGGAGATTTACCCCTTCGTACAACAAAGGGCCGGTGCGTGGGAACCATAGAYGCAAGTGGTGGCCTCCGCGCGGCACTATGGGGGGTTACAAGCCTGACGTACCAAGCAAAGTTCGGTCCCCGACGGCATGTACCCATGTACGGGGCCTTGGGATTGGAGGGGAAGTCAAGCGGCAGCCCTAACACTGCTACTGCAGGCCTAGGCTGGCCCCGGAACCGGAAGACGACCGCTGGTTCACAAGGACAGAACTTCTAGAGACAGCTCCCAACATAGTCAGAGCTTATGAGCGTGACAAGAAGGCTAAAGGTCCCGCCTTGGACTAAGATGTTCTCGGAGGACCTCGAATTTAGGACGGCAGGAGTGAAACGGTTTTCACCTTTCAGCAATAGCGGATGCAGTACCCAGGGTTCGACCCCTAGACCTCACCCTACCCATGTACAATATCTGTGTAGACCCCGAGAGTGGAACCTGTGACCTGTGTATTCGTAGACAGTTGGTAGGTCCGTCGTAGGTCCATAGGCAACAGGGGTTCGATCTGTAGGTCTATTGCGTAGTGCACCGGCGTTCATAACGGCATGCGCCAGTGAGAGTGGATCGCTAGGTGGCAGCACACTTGTGCTGCATGTGCGACGGCAGCCAAAGGGGGAGATTTACCCCTTCGTACAACAAAGGGCCGGTGCGTGGGAACCATAGATGCAAGTGGTGGCCTCCGCGCGGCACTATGGGGGGTTACAAGCCTGACGTACCAAGCAAGGTTCGGTCCCCGACGGCATGTACCCATGTACGGGGCCTTGGGATTGGAGGGGAAGTCAAGCGGCAGCCCTAACACTGCTACTGCAGGCCTAGGCTGGCCCCGGTTACCATTCACATATTGGGCTGCGCATAGCCTATCCAGGCTTGGGCTTAGCCCTATTGGGTATGGTGTTGAACTCTCACCAGGCGGATCCCGATATTGAGGCCAGCAGCGAGCAGCGGAACGGTGGGGAGCACATTGGAAAAGCCGAAGGGTTGAGGGTCCCGTGGGACTATCCCCCTTGGCTTTTTGCGGGGGGGTTCCGACCGCGGGCCCGCGAGGTAGTGTCGAGGACCAAGGGCCGGTGGTTCCCCTCCCCTGTCAGCTTCTTATTAAATTTTTGCTCTTTATTTTAATTTTTATTTTAATTTTTATTATTATTATTACTTCCTATTTCATTCTGGGATACAGTCCGGCGTAGGCCTTTGGGACCAGCCGGGAAGCCCAGCAGCCTTGTTCCGTGGATACAGCCACGAACTGCTGGGATAACACTGTCCTGATGCTGTCCTTCGGGACGTCCGCTAAGATGGGAACAATACTGAGAGGAGTAGCATGACCCCTGCGCAAGGGAGGAGCGTATAAAGAAGGGAGTAGCCCGACGCTGTAGGCTTGACCGTGGCATACAGCGAGCTGGCGCTGCTGCTCGTTCTCTATGCGGCGCTAAGTGCTGAGCCGCTGAGGGGAAACGGGGCAGAAAGGGGGGGGAGTGAACCCAGACTAGGGGCCGTGCCAGGTGCGTGCGGCGATGGTGAAGAGACAGGCGCAGGAGGGGGCACGAAACTCGGGAGATACTTGGCGGAATCAGCCGAGTGGAGGCTCGATACCGAGGTTTTCAAAGGGGGCGACCTCGAATCTGCTATCAGAGGAGTGCACAAGTTAAGTGAAGAGGGAGGTTAGAAGAAGAGTCAGTGCGCCGTGATGAAGAGATGGCGGGAGTGAGGACGAGGGAGAGCGAAGAAACACTTATCTCCCTCGTTTCTGATCCGATTTAAACGAGGGAGGGCTCGATTCCTAGGTTCTGAGGGTGGGCGAACACGATCGTCATGTTAGTTTTAGCGTTGGATTAGTAGAAGAGAGGGTTACAAGGAAAAACGGTGCGCGGAGGTGTCAGAAGGCGACGAGGAGGGGGGCAGAAATTCGTGTATCTCCGCCGTTTGTTGACCATTTTGAGCGAACAAAGATACTAAAGTGGGGTTTTGAGACGTTATGAAGAGATTGGCCGCAACAGATTTTGAAGTTGGGCACCGGTTCGGCCGCTACAGATGGTAAAGGCTGCGAGGGGGGGAATATGAGGACGTATCTTTCCCTGTTATTGGGGAAGATTCATTCCCGTTTTGTACGTGAGGCGAGTATGATTGGCAGCAAGAGCAAAGATGAGAAGAAGGGAGAGTGATTTGGGGGTTTCAGAGGCCTGCAACCACGACTATGAAGTTAGTTTGAAGGAGAGTTAGTGGGAAGAGAGATGGACAGGAGAGGTCGTGCGAGATGAAGGTGGCGGAGGGAAGAAGACGGAGGAAGAAGTTGTGACAGTACGGCCGTTTTGTGACCGTTTTTTGTAAACTAGAAGGCTAGTTTGGGGTTTTAACCCCGGGCGAACTGATCGGCAGGGTCGGTTTGATCAGTGGATTAGTAAGTTAAGAGTTAGTGGAAGAAATGGCTGCGCGGAGGAGTCCGGAGAGAAAAGGGAGAGTGAGAGTTAAAAGTATGTATCTCGCTCGTTAAGAGGCAAGGTGGGGGTTTCAAGGCACTGCGAGTCAAGTGAACATGGCATACTTTGACCTAGTGCAGCTGTCCGACCGAGATGGCCCGAAGGAGCTGCGCCCAGGAGTAAAAGTTTCCTTGGTATAGATACACAATGGATTTTCCCGTGTATTAGGGGAAGATTCATTTTTTATTTTTATTTTTGTACGTTTTTGTCGCTGACATCGGTAAAGCCTCCTCATGCCCACCATCATGATCAGTGCTAAACGTGATATTTAATCACCACTGTCGAGAAGTCCCTCGTTGCGGTGTTGTTTCCATAGCCTTGATCTTCATCGACAGTCTGTTGAGTTGAGTCCGCTCTTCGCTCGTCTTACCTGTTATCTGCAAGCGGCTCATAGTCGTCCTCTTGCTGTCATCGCCTATCGCCCCCATCAGAATGTATCTACCCATGCTTTGGCAGGAGGTACATTCTTGTTTTCACGTGTTCTGTGCTAGGAGGGCTTGGAGAGGGGCATTGGCTAAGAAGGGAGGGGACGTGTTATGGATCAACAGCCGTGTCCCGAGCAGTGGCCAATACAGTTCGGACCTTGCTACTCTGCGGTGTGGCAGAGTTTTCTTTGAAGGGGTTTTGTTTGCAGGCAGGAGAACCACGGGGGAGTCAACAGGTAGCAGTTTGTTGCAATTGACTGGGCAAACTGCGTTATGCTGTGTATGGCTGCGCGTCACCAATATTCTGATAAAGTATGAGGGAACTGTACGCTACCGTGCGACAACGGAGTTGTCCCAGGTTGAGGTGTACAGGACTGTGGTGGCCCCAGAGTGCTGCCCAACCTATGCGGAGACAGGTGCCCAGCTGGAAGCTTGCCTTCGGGTTGAAGTGTTGACCAGTCCGACAGTCGAAGGTGTGCGGGTCAGGCTGCGGGCCTGCATGCTTGCCTACGGATGATGTGCAGTCCGGCGGGCTGAACGGAGCGATGGGAGGCGGGTTGCGAAGGCTGAGAGCTCGCTGCTCGGCTGACAACACGGTCTGTTGCTACCTAAAGTGACAGCAGTGCTCGTGTTCCATGGTAGTACCCATCCTTGGACCCTTTGTGCACGGAACGGCCGGTTTTGTGCTGTTCCCCGTGAGTCATCCCGTTGTGGCCGTCGCAGCACCCAAGGTTTACTCAATTCAAGAACTGTAGGAACCTGTCCAGGCAGACTGGGAAGGTGCCCTGATACAGAAGGGAGCTGACGAGGAAGAGAGAGAGAGAGAGAGAAGAAAGAGAAAGGAGGTGACTAGGATGCTTAGTACCTGGTTGGTTGGGCTGTCCAATACACGGCTTCACCTGGACAGCACATGGCCGGGAAGATGGTCTGTGTGCAGTCCTCTTTATTTTTCCACTTTGATATTAGTTTTGGTTTTTATTACTGTTATTTATCTATTTTTTTATTTTATTTTATTTAGCCTGACCATAATCCAGGAAAGTTGAGTGTAAGGGGGGGGAGCCTCTTAGTTCGGGAAGTCTAAGTTGCCTGTGGGGGATGACGGAGGCTCGTTGGAATGACTCCCGGACTCAGGGAGTGGTGACAACCAACAGTCTGCGGGCTCAATCGTGGTGTAAGTAGTTGATGTGTTGCTTTGCTCTGTATTGGATGTACGGACGGCCAAGTCTGTGCTCTGCCACTGCCCTGCTGCCGACGTCCTACTTACTCCCCGGGTGGTTCGCTGCAGAATGAGGTGTTCGCTGTGCAGTGTGGCTGCGTTATAGGGGTTGCCTTGCACATCGCCGCTCTACTGCCGTACTGCTCATCGGGGGCGTGCCTTCTGCGTATTTGCCACTGCTTCATTCTGAAGGTTGGTGGCCCTGCTACTGATGCTGGTGCTTCGTTTCACGGTCATCGACCGGCTAGCCCGCTCGCCCTGTTGTCCCTTACAGGGCTGTTGCCCTGTTTATGCTGCTTCTGCTGGCTACTACGGGCTGCGGGAAACTGCTGCTGCTGTGGACTAAGCACGGACTGCTGCAGCTGTGGACTAAGCACGGACTGCTGCTGTCTGCTACAGCTGGGCACGGGCTATTGCTGCTACTACTGCCGTTGGCCGCCGCTGCATAGTGCCGTTCCTGCTGTATACTGCTGCGGCGTTTCCGTTGCGGGCGCTGTGTGTTTTCTGGAAAGCGCCGCATTTTCACTTGCACTTCGAATAGAGCACGGTGGTGGTTGTGCTACTACTTCGGGGGTCCAGCGGGGCGGCTGCAACTACAATGCTGACGGATGTGCTTCGGGTCATGGACCATGCGGATGACTGAGCTGCCACAACACACGGACTGTGGATTGTTGTGCCTTTGAGAGACTGTTGCGGTGCCGCCTTGCTGGGCACCGGACTACTGCTGTATTTTCATTGATGGATCTCGCTGTACATCCTCTCATGCACTAGTTGCATGCGACTGTGGGCTCACGGGAGTGAACAGACACTGCATAGGGGCTATCGCAATGACTGGGAGGGTAGCCAGGAGGCCGGTACGCTGCCTCTGACTAAGACTCGGCTACCTCTGCTGCGTTTCATTGGCCATCATTGCGGGGCCCTCAGGCGCATCCAGATTTCAAGGCCCTCTCACTACGAGTTGAGTTGTCCCACCCTGGTATCTCGAGCGTCTGACTTATCTCCTCCTACCCTTCTTACTCTAAGTCTAGTTTGAGGTTATGAGGGGAAGGCGGCAGGCGGGATTGCAACCCGTAGGTCCGCGCCAAGGCCTCTATGGGAGGTTGCCCCACCGATTGCGGGAGCTCTGCCGGAGCCCAGGCGGGGTTCTGGAGGCAGGGAACTTCAGGTATACTTTCGTATGACGCGCGTGATCCCCTCCCCTATCTCCTTTCCTTGGGTATCAGAACAACACTATGTCAGGTTATTACTTTTGCTTTGTTATGTATGTCAGAACATGTATTGTGAAAGGTTAAATGAACAAGTATGTATGAGTGCTCAGATAAGCTTTGAGTGAAGCTAGAAAGAATGAACTGGGGGAAGGTGGGATGCAGGTGTTTGCATGTTTTGACTGGGTCAACCCAAGGTTGAGCCCCTCTAAGTTGATGTGGGCTTAGTGCTGTGTTTTATTTATGTTTGTTGGGCTGATTGTATGATTTTGAGGGTTGGGCCTATCCTAAGTTGGACGGACCAGTCGCTGCTTTTTTTCTGGGGTTTCTGAACAGGAGGATGGACACCCAAAGTTGGGAGGTCTCAGAATCCTGATATTTCTTTTGTGGGTTGCTGAAAACAGAGCAAGGAATACTCTAAGTTGTGTGGACCCAGTTCTGTGTGTGTTTCTTCTGAGGGGGACAAAGGCATGAGGTTGAGCATACCCTTAAGTTAGGGCAGTCCAGTCATAAGCCGTGAACATAAAGGCGAACCAAAAACATACAATTTTGATACGTATTATACGAACTTATATCATCTGGCAGACCGGGCACCCTAAGTTGGGAAAGTCAGTCAGTAAGTCAGGTAGAACAAGAAGAGGATAAAAGCTATGAAGAATACAATGTATGTAACCAGAGCAGACTGAGCGTACCCTTAAGTTAGGGCGGTTCGATCCTATGCTCGTGATAATACAAAGGGGCAGAGAGTTAGTATAAACTTGTTTTATTTTCCCTTCTAAATACAAGGCAGGGTTGGATGTCTCCCTAAGTTGGGTAGGTCTGATCCTCTGCCTAATAAGAGAGAAACACATATAGTCTGTGCATGTATCAATGATTGTTTTTATATGATTGTCCTTACGGAGGTTAAGCGTACCCTTAAGTTAGGGCGGCTTAGTCATATGTCGTTGTACTTTGTTCAGACAGTTCCTGTCTTATGTAACTATAATTGTTTAGGCCAGCTAGGCGTACCTTTAAGTTAGGGTGGCCTGGTGATAGGCTTTTGTCGTTGATGGGATGTAGGTTAAACGTACCCTTAAGTTAGGGCAGTCTGACCATTCGTCGTTCGTACTTGTCTGTAGGTTGGACGTACCCTTAAGTTAGGGCGGTCTGACCATTCGTCGTCCGTGCTTGTTCTAGGCAGGTTAGGCACACCCCTAAGTTGGGGCAGTCTGATTCTATGCCCTATGTAACTTGTGCAAGGCTGGCTAGACATACCCTTAAGTTAGGGCAGTCTAATCTTATGCTTCATGTCGTCAATTTAAGCAGAAGCCAGACATACCCTTAAGTTAGGGCGGTCTGGTTACATGTTTTATGTCTAGAGTTTATTTGGAGTTGGGCATACCCTTAAGTTAGGGTAGTCCATGTCATAAGTGAGGGGGTTTTACTAAAGGGAATAACTGAATGATCTAGCGAACTACTTGGACAAATTGATGTGGGATTGTGAGGGATGTATGTTTATGCATGCTTATGGGTTCTCACTTGGGGCGTCTTTTTGATAGGATAGTTGCTTCAGATGCTCGCTAAGTGTTGGAGCCATAGGTAGATTAGATGGATGATGGGAGGGAAAACTTGGGGTGAAGATAGGACTGACCCTGCTAGGAGTTAGGATCAATGCTAACTCACAATCTCATCTAGAGGTTGTGCAGGTTATCATTGATCCTGAATCATCAAGCAAGTGTCAGAAGATAGTCCCAAGTATAGTTCGCTTGTCTTTCTGTCTTTTCAACTTTGTATAAATCTTGGCAGCCTCCTTTTCCTATGGGAAGCACTGCCGAAATTTGTATAAATCTGAAAGGGTTAGCCATTTTTGAGCTTGTAGAAATCCTGGAAAAACACTTCTCCTACGGGAAGCGCTGCCGAAATTTTGTAGAATTTGGGGAGTTGGAATATATTTTTTCAGTTGGGAGCTACCTTGTGAATATATCCTGATTAGAGGAGATATTCGGTGACTTGATACTAGTAGAGGAGTTAGGTTACGACTAGGGGAATGTTTTCCCCTCGACATAAATAGTACTTTTTCTTTGGCTTGTACTGTGATGCAGGTTTCAGTGTTTTCACGTGAGGGTTTGATCTGTTCGGCCTACTCCTTCCAAAGGATCATTTTTCTGTTATCTTTTGATAACACGTCGGTTTCCGGCTCAACTCTAACCCACTCTTGCTACTCAACCTAAAGGCTTTAGCCCTGCGTTTTATGTTGTTTTGTTCTATTTTTACCCGGACTTTAATTCGATGGTCATTTAATAAAGACGCTGAGTATTTTATTTTGAGAGTTGCACAAAGAGTGAGGCTTGTATGGCTAAAGTGAGGGGTGTGAGCGCCAATAATGGGTGAAGTTGACCCCGTGTAGTGTGTGCTCTGTCAATGTGAATCTTTGATGTGATGCAGGTATGTTCTGTGAAGTGACATCCATATTTGATTTTTTAATCATATGTATATATATTTGAAGGAAGCCACACCGTGATTGTGAGAGTGATCGTCTCCTATCTTACAACTTTTATATCATATTTTCTTGTGCCCGCACGACCCATTGAGGTCATGCAAAGTGATTAATTAAGTTCTGCATCGAGAGGAAAGAGAGATCCCTTCTTAACCTTTGCATTTTAGAGTAATTATGGTTGGACGTTGTAGTCCTAGGCAGCCGTCATAGTCAACCCCTTGATATTTGACTGCCACGACAGCTTAGAGCTGTCTACTCAACCCCTTTGCACAGGGTGCAGAAGAGGGTGTGGTCTTCAACCGCACTTGGCGGTTGTCCAGCGTCGAGAGATTAACCCTCAAGGCGCGTGTCAGCCGACACTTGAGTGTCGAACGCGGCCCTCGAGATTAACGCGGGTCGCGTGAGTATGGGTACTACATAGTACGCAATCATTGCGACCGCCTGCCTACGCTTGCATTGCGGAGCGATATGAGTTAGCCCTGCGTTCGCGCGGTTTTATACTAAGCCTTGCACGCGACGCCTATCCGATATTTGCATCAAAAAGTTATGGGTAAGATATTGAAGGGACTAGGAGTATTGTTGTGTGGTTGCGTTGTTGCGTCATTTGTTTTGTATGTGTGTGAGGGTCGTGGTGTAACGCGTGGTGTATGTGATGCGTCCTAGTCGACCGACGTCGAGTTGCGCTTGGGACCTCAGCCCCCCAGTGCGTCCATTCGCGTACGGGTTCGATTTTGGGCGTTGACCGCACATACCCCCTATGCTACAGCGAACGAGAAACGCCCTTGGCTGGGCCACCTCTGCAATTGCATACGAAAAGTCTTCGCATGCGGTTCAGTAGCTTGGCGGGGATACGCCCACCTAAGGGATGGTGACAGCTCCCGCAGGTGGAGGGAAGCGGTGCCTCGCGTGACCCTCTCCTGTCGTAGGGGCTCGCGAGAGGTACGGCTGGCGCACTCGGCCGGAGCGGCAAACGCCCTCCGCGACAAGTCCTTCCAAATCCTGAGTGACGCGGCCGGGAGGGTCCCCGTGCAGGACCGATGCGCTCGACAGCGGGACCAGCACATGTGGGTGCAACATCCGCCAACCATGAATTGCTGTGAGAAGTGTGAGTGTGGAGTCGTGTGGGACCGATGCCACTGGGCCTAGCTGAGCTGGTACACCTGCAGACTGTTGGAAACAAGCCTGTAGGATCAGCCACTGGGCCTAGCTCAGCTGCTACACTCGCAGGCTGTTGAAAAACAGGCCTGTGGGACCAGCACCCGTAGGCCAAGCTCAGTTGGTACACCCGCAGGCTATTGAAAAACAGTCGTGTGGGATCACAACCAACTGGGCATAGTTTAGGTGGTACACCCACAGATGTTGAAAAGAAGGTCTGTGGGGAATAGTGCCACTGGACCTAGCTCCGGTGGTACACCTGCAGACTGTTGAAAAGCAGGTCTGTGGGAATAGTGTCAGTGGACCTAGCTCAGGTGTACACATGCGAACTGTTGAAAATAGGCATGTGGGTCTAGCTTAGTTTGTACACACGCGAACTGTAGACAAAGAGGTATGTGGGAACACAGGCACTGGGCCTTGCTCATATTGGTACCCCCACAGACTATTGAAAAACAGTCATGTGGGATGAGCACCTACCCAAGCTCAATTAGTATACCCAGGAGCTGGTGAAATACAGACTTGTGTTCAATCGTCATTAGAAGTAGCAGAATGGAATACTACAGTCATGCATTACCTGGGTAGTTCGGCTTTTGGGAGCTGTCAAGGGGCTCAGCACAACTTCTGTCATTTGGGACATCCATTAAAATTGAAACGATATAGAGGGGAAAAAAAAAATTAAGGACGGCTCCTGTGCAAGGACAACACAGAGATCGAAAGATTTTACTCCCTCGGTCTTTTTTTTTTTTTTTTTTTTTGTTTGGGTTCAGCCCTGTGCCATCCCAGGAGACCTTTGNAGTGAGCATCATCAATGACCAAAATTGTTTCGAACGGGCATCGTTAACAGTGGTCTTCTGGCTGTCCTTCATGACACTCGTTTTTTTTTTTTTTTTTTTTTTTGTACTTATTTCTTTCAAATGAATTTAGATTCAATTGAGGGAGGATACGGCTTACCTTGGAGGAGCGACCGGGCTATGAGGCCACTTTGAGGAGATAGTGGTCACAACCGCTGTAAGGAGGTAGTGGCCGACAAGGGCAGAAAATTCCCCTGGTCATTTTTTTTCCTTTGTATTCCATCATACCGCTACTTGAAGTAGTGAGCGGTCTGGCTGCACGGTGTCGGCGCGAATACCCTTACAAGGGTGTTCGCCCGAGTTTTTGCAAGTGAAAGAAAATAAGTTCGATTTAAGATTTGAGTACCCCGCGCGAGTCGCAATTGACTTTCATTTATGCGGACTGAGTGGTTGACCGGAAATAGAGAGTGTGTGGGCACGCAGTTTGAGGTGTGGGTGATATTTACTTGTTGATGTTATGGAACCAGCGTAACATGCAGTCAATTCTGATTTTGATTTAATTAAGATAAAATTATCGTTTTCATGATCGACACGATTGATTGTGGCGCGTACGTACAAGCGGAGGTGGCTTGTCGTGACCGGCGTCTGGTTTAACTGTCAATGCCACAATTTTTTTTATAGTTGTGACTAGTTAAAAAAATTCTTATTAATAGGGGCGTGTGAAATCGAGTAGCGCGCGTTGCGATGGAGACCCTTGTGGTGCTGATTGCCAGTCGAATTTTTTTCTGGCTTTGACCAAGGGGCGAGTAAATGGAGTGTGGGACAGACAAAGATCGAGCTCCCGCCCACGATTGAAGCGGCAAAGAGGAAAGCTTTGGGGTAGTAGTCGTTTGCTCGGGCTTAGCCTAGCAACGGTATGGTTTGGTATGATGAATGGCATGTACGCTAGACGCGCGCGGAACCTCGCCCCTCGCGTAATGAGTGTCAGGACCCAACAGCCGCGGGGCCGGCTTGGGTAGGCCAAAGCGTTGGCTTGGGGCATTTCAGTGCGAACGTGCAGCAGGTGGAACCCGTTTTTATGGGTTTCTGTTAATGTCAATGCCAACCTTGGGCATAACACTATTGGTAACGACATTGGACTTTCATGAGGCATATATGTGGATCGAGGTCGGTGATTAGCGGCGATGGAGCATTGGAGCGATTGAAGAAACCCGACGGGTTGAGTGTCCTGCAAGACTATTTTAATTCTCTGTCGATACCGTATCACTACGTTTCTGCTTCCGGACAACTTCGACCATCGGACTCTCCCTGTGACATTGCAGGTTGGAATTCTGCATATTCGGTGGGCCAATGACTTAGTAACATCTAGACAACTCATCCCTTTTCCCTGTTCGACAACACAGTGTTGCCACATAAGTTTCGCCTTACATTGTTGGACCTTGCTGTACATGACATTGTGCCTCGCTGAGCATGCTGTGTTTTGCTGTGCACGAGATAGTTCGTTGAGTCTGTTGCATTTTGTCTGTGTTTCGAGTAAAGCACAAGGGTGTGCTTTATTCAAAGGCACCTCTTCTAAGTTGTGTAGCGGTGTTTCTGTTAGGGGAGGAGGCATTATACTTTAAGGGGTGATCAGACTTTTGTGAAGGGAGGTGGTGTAGCTTTGAGAGGGTGATTGGGCCTGCAAAGGGGGTTACTATTGCGACTTGGAGGTTCGTCAGAGCGTCGTCTGTTGAGCGTATCGACTGCGGTTTGGCCAACTTACTGCGTTTTTTTTCCATCATTGCGGGGGCCTCAGGACTGAAAGATAAACAAGGTCCTCTCACGTGAGTTGATTTGACCCTTTCTTGGATCTCGAGAGTCTGACTTATCTACCTTTTATCCTTCTTACTCTAAGTCTAGTCTGAGGTTACGAGAGGAAGGCGGCAGGCGGGATCGCAACCCCTAGGACAACATTAAGACTCTGTGGGGAGTCAGCCCACTGATTGCGGGAGAACTGCCGGAGCCCAGGAGGGGTTCTGGAGGTAGGGAACACTCAGGTATAAATTCGTTTTACACGGGTGATCCCATCCCTTAAACTATACTATCCTTTGCTATTTTGTACCTGCAAGTATGACTGAGAAAGCTAACTGTTTTTATTTGTTTTGAACTCAAGACATTATCTGAAAAAGTAAAATTGACAAATATGTATGATAAACTCAGATTATTTGTGTGAATTTAGACAAAATGAATGGGGGCAGGATGAAGGTGTTTTGCTTGTGTTCGACTGGGTCAACCCAAGGATGAATCCCAGTTTAGTACCTTCCGTGCTATGTTTTATTTTTGTCTGCTGGGCCGAATGTATGACCTTTGAGGGTTGGGCCTATCCTAAAGTGGACGGTCCAATCACTTGTTTCTTTTGGGTTTTCTAAGCAGGAGGACGGACGTCCTAAGTTGGGAGACTCAAATTCCTGATGTTTCTTTTGGGTTACTGAAGTAAGACTAGGGATGCTCTAAGTTGCGTAAACCCAATTTTGTGTGTGTGTTCTTCTTAGGAGGACTGTCACAACGGCATGAGACTATGCGTATACCTAAGTTGGGGCGGCCTAGCCATGAGCCATAAACTTAAACGATTATCCTAAGTATAAAAGATGATATATATATATATATATGTATATATAATGCTGGTTCAAGTGTGACTTTGCATCCCCCGATGAGTGTGTCGTGACCTAGTGTGATCCAATGCGATCCTAGTGCTCACAACCTTGCACCGACAGACCAACAATATCAGTTAAACAAAAGCAAGCCAACTTGTAGGATATACACACAAAGACACACTGTCATATTTGTACTATGCACTTAAAGTGCACAAATCACCCTCTGGGCTTCGCAGTATTGTCGGCGTCACGGAGCGGATTAATCTCTCCCTGCCGCAGCGATCTCAATCAATTGCACCATCTGTTCATGCAGTCCACCATCGACCTCCTCACAAACCCTTGGCCAGTACTACCGTCGCTTCTGCCGACCTCGGTGTTGCACTACAAGGAGTCATTCAAACTCTCCGTGAGAAGGATAATGTGTTGTATCAGCAAAGCGGTGTGAGACGGTGCTGGATCGTGCAAAGCGTTGAGGACGTGATGCTTGATCTCAAACGTAATTCCCCTTCTCTTCGTGACCATGCTCCTCGCACTGTTGATTTCACAACTATGTATACCAATCTTCCTCATGACCGTATTTGTCATAATGTATCAAAAGCGGTTGAGGAAGCCTATACACATGCCTTACAACAACACGCACAGGGGTGCACACATCCTCCTACCCTTAACGTGATTGTTAAAGGGTACCGTCAAGGGGAGTGGGCGGTTGATACCGGACCAAACACCTTGACCGTTTCCCATATTCTTGAACATCTTCATTTCATTGTGACAAACACGTATCTTTATGCAACGGACGACACCTTGCGACATGAGCTGATTGGCATCCCGATGTGGACTAATTCTGGTCCGGATATAGCTAATTTGACAGTGTATTGGGACGAGGCTCGATTTGTTGATGACCTCCAGCAGTGTGATCTTCGAGCAGCTCAACGGTATGCGTTCACATACCACTTGATCGATGATATTCTTTCATGGGGACATTTGCCACCACCGTCAGAACACTATGGCCTAGAATGGAAGAAGACCACAACGCCTGATGGCTCTTGCACATTCTTAGGTGCACGCCTCCAAGTCTGCCCTGACGGTTCCCTCCGTATGAGTGTCTTTGACAAAGCAGCTGAATGAAATTTCCCGGTTATTCGTTATCTTGGTGTTACGTCGAACGTCCCTGCACACCAGCCGGCGGGAGTGTTTATAGACCAGCTTTCTAGGTTTGAGTATGTCTGCAACAACTGGTATGATTTCAAAACTGCAGCAGCGATACTCACACGCCGCATGCTTTTTCGCGGGCACTCTCCAACAACGCTTGCGAAATGATGGACTTCCTATATCCGTAAACGTCAATACAGGTACCTTGCGCACGTGAACCGCCTCTCCAGTTGGTTCCGTAGCATGCTTCAATGGTCTATTCATCAGTGACACCCACTTTCTCGGGTATCCACACACTGTCCTTGGACTACGCCTGTCACAACCCCTTCTTCATTATCGGCCCCTGTCACACTTATCACAACCTCTTTTTCATTACTTGCGTCTACCGCACCTGCGTCCTCATCAGGCTTAGTAACCCCTTCCATGTCGTTTGTGACCCTGGCTGCTCCTTTTCAGTTCGCAGCCTCTTCCTCATCGACGTTAGTTGCTTCTACGATTGATTCTGCGGGGGCAACTCGACCCGCAACTGCTGTGTCGCCCTTGGTCTCGGTGTGTTCCTCCATGGCATCCGGTGCCACCACAGTTGTTGTGTCGCCCTTGATCTCGGTGTGTTCCTCCATGGCATCCGTGACCACCGCAGCTGCTTTGTCGCCCTTGGTCTCGGTGCATTCCTCCATGAAATTTGTGGCCATGCGTGCATTACCACCTGCAGAGTCCCCTCTTCGGGTCTCACCTACGACTGCCCCTCCCTATCTCTGCTTCAGCCACTTCACCACCCCGGACTTCATCCCCCCCATCTTCACCACCTGTATTTCCCCTGGTTTTATCGTCGTCTGTTACCCACCTTCCGACAACTCTACCACCCCTGACTTTACCATTCCTACCTCTCCTGGTTTTGTCTCCCTCCGGTACCCCTCTTCCTAATCCACAAACCACTTCGTCCACACAGACTCCGTCATCATGTTCTGCCTCTGCAGAAAGGCTGCTTCGTAGTCCTAAACGCCGACTTCGACCCACTTCACAACCTCAGCTTACTCCCCTTTCCTCCATCTCTTTTATTGGACAAAGAAGAACCCGTTCATTCTCCCCATCACGGCCCTCTCCAACATCCCGTCCTCGTCTTTTGCTGCCCCAAGCATCCTTACCACGCCTGCAACACTCTTCGACTACAGACCTTTCTGCAACGCGGGAAACAGAAAACAGGAGGGATGATGGCGAGGGGCTATCCGAGGATGAACTTGGCAAGGGGACTGTAAGAGATTCTGTAGAAAATCCGCCTGACTGGCCTCCACCGAATATGTGTGGTCTTGTTGCTACTAACATTTGTCTGCAAGCCTATTGTCGGGAACCATATACTCACTCTGATTTCTTGGCCATTGCTTACGATCGTGATGCTCATAAATGTGACTTATATGGTGATAACCCAACTCTGCATCCCCCACAGGATAGTAATTACACTCGACATGGAGGATTCAATGTCTCTGTTTTAGAGACTGCTTTGATAAGGCACTGGTTAGATATGCAGCGTGCCCCTTCGGGTGGCGACCCGGACCACTGTTCGTAAATTTGCGCCTATATTCTACATACTCTTGGCCACTACACCGCTCTTGTCCGTGCCTCTGGTTCTTGGGAATTATGGAGTGGAAGTGCTATGGTGCAAATTATTACTGCCATTTGTGATCTCGTGCGTAATTACCCTAACCTGCAATTGTTCCAGGTCATTGACCCTATAGGTACCTCGTGTACTTCCATGCCCGCCTCTACGCCTATCCCTGTGTCTGCCTCCGTACCTGTCTCTGTGCCTGTTTCTGTGTCGGTCTCCTTCCAGATTACTGACTCTGTAGGTACTACGTGTACTTTCGTCCCCGCCTCTGCACCTGTCTTTGTGCCTGCCTCCACACCTATCTCCATCATGCCCGTTTCGGTGTCTGTCTCCGTGGCTACCTCCATGTCTGTCATCGTGCCTGCTTTAGTCTTCATTCCCCCACATGCTGCACTAACACCTTGTGACCTTCTTCTTTGTAAGATCACTAACACAGTTACACTTGGTTGTGGAAAGCATCGACTTTGTCGACATCAGGACAACCGTATAATTTTTCGGGCCCGCTGTCGGCAGGGATGCCACCTGTATCTGGATTGTGAACATCCTCAACATCCAGATGCAGTATGTCCCAACTGTGCCTGGGAGCGCTATAGTGAATGTGCACTTAACTGTGATGGTGAACGCCCCACAATCGTCATGGTCTGCAACCGGCATGCCCTTTGTCGTGCATGGTTCAGAGGTATGGTTAATGTTAACCGCCCCCGCTCCTGCTGTGACGAAGTTGCTTACCTGAATGGGTTTTGTCCTGTAGATCAGCGGGAGGGCTGCTACCATCACCAACATCCTTATGACAATTGTCCTATCTGTCGTGAGGGTCTTACTTAGACGTACCTTGCACCCTGATAAAAATGTGCAGGTGTGCTAAAAAGAGTGTACAAGAATGTGCAAAGGTGGGGAACCCTTCACTAAAAGTGCAAAACTGTGAAGAATGCAGTAAAAGAAGAACATAACTTTGTGTCATCTTACTTTGTTTGTACCCTACACCCTAACACCCTCAAAAGAAAAGTCCAAAGGGTAAAAATGAAGATGAAAAATGAAGAAGGAAGTGCAGGTGCGCTGAAAAGCGCACGTGGTAGACTCTTCACCAAAACTGTAAAACTGTGAAAGAAAGAAGAATGCAGTGAAAGAAAGAAGATGTTTGGGTCACTTTTTTTGTTTTTTCTCCCTCTGCCTATCGGTTTTCCTTTTCTGGTCCTCTCTTCCTTGTATTTAACACCTCTTCCTTTACTCTGCCTCTTTCCCATAGCGTGCAAGTGGGCTGTTATGGCATACGGGGATGGGGGCAGCTCGCGCTCAACTTCATCAACCTGGCGAGCCTTGTACGTTAAGAGGCATAGTGTAGGAGGCGTTAAGAAGACTGAGAAACTGAATGATTTCAATGTGTCTTTGTTTTTTAATTTTATCCTTTGATTCGGTGTACATTTTTTTTGTAAAACACAAAAAGAAATAATAATACTGTGAAACAAAGAATAAGAGGATATTGTTTTGTGTCATTCTGGTTTGTATGTCTCTTTGTCTGTATGTCCTTTCATTTTTCTTTTCTTCGCTCATCTTATTTCTTCTTCTACTTCACGTGCTTACGCTTTTAGTCAATATTTTTGTGACAATATATATGTCGGCGTTGCTAGCTATCTGCGTTTGCAGATTGAACGGCGAGCGTCGGGCGTGTACAACCAAGCAATTCTTCAATTGAATCTTCAGTTGATGTCTTTCATTGATGTATGGATTGCGTATTGTCAATCTGCGTTTTGCATTCTGCCCCCTGTTCTCTCATTGCTTCCTGAATCCTTTCTGAATCCTTTCAGGGGATGTATTTCATTCGTCAAGCTCTCTGATAACCTGCTACTTTGTTATTATTTTCTTTATGCTTGAACAATACTAGCCATGTTAGGTATTTGATCTAATACGTTGCTTGGTGCTACGGTTTTCTTATTGTATAAGGTATTGTGCACATAAGGACTATGGTGGCGGTCACCGCAAGGACACAGGTTGTAACATTTTTCCCGTGTAGTGGGTATAGTTACGGCCCACCTAAGGTTAGCCAAACCCGGGTGGCAGGCCCCATGCCCATCTCACCTCTTCGTATCGCACTCTTTCGTGTAATCCTCACACATTAATAAAGCCTACAGGTTGGCTTGCTTTTGCTTAACTGACACTGTTGGTTTGTCGATGCAAGGTTGTGAGCACTAGGATCGCATTGGATCACAATGGGTCACGGCACACTCATCGGGGGATGCAGAGTCATACATGAACCAACATTCTGTTTGCTCACTCCTAATGGTGAATACCATACTAACAGGAGGACGGCAGGATCAGTTCCCGAACTGGCCATCGGGCCTAAAACCCTGCCTTTTTGTGCACCTCTCCGTCTCTTCTCTTACCAAAAAATGAAAAATTTTAAAAAACATACTTTTAAACAAATAAATTCAACACAAATGATTGATCAGGGGATTCTCGGAAAATTTCCTACTACTGGCATGGTAGGCGTAGTTCCAAGCAACATAGGTCAGGGAATCCTTGGTAGATTTCCTGTTGACACTGCATTAGACACGGTGGATCAGGGAATTCTTGGGAGATTCCCTGTCGACACTACTTTAAGGTATAGTTTCTCATAATGACCATCGACTCTTCTCTGCTTTTTCTTCCCAACCTCATCTACATGACGATTCCACACGTCACGTCGAATTGGATTCGGCAGATTCGTTGGAATACTGACCACTACTCTGGAGACACTTGGCGCAAGAGGCAGTTGCAACAACTTAACACGGCGATTCAAACAGACCGTTTTGAATTGCAGCTGAGAGGCATTGATCAACAGACACTGCAATCAGGTATGGACCCTCTCTTTGTCCGGGGAGTGATCTATGCCATCGTTCATATCCCCTTTGGGCGTCTTTCCATAGGTCAGACTATGAACTCCTCGCATCAACGTTTGCAGGAACATTGGCATGTTTGTCATTCTGCTGCGAAGTTTCGGCGTCGCCGGCTCTACAGTATCATGTCTTGTCAAAACCCTTTTACTTTTGTAGTCTGGCCCTTGGAACGTATTGACCCGACACTTTACCATACATCGCAAGGTCTTGTTGACCGTAACCTTGTTCGACGGGCTGCTACGATGCGTAAAGCCTATAGGGTACGCTGGTTGCAAACTCGTCATCCAGCTGGTCTCAACGCTGTCCTGCCCCTTGCTCGCCTGCCTGCAAGAAGACGACAACGTCGTCCTCATCGGTGGACATAGACAGACCCTCGTTCGTCAGACCATCAACAACCCCAGCCTATTGATTTGCGTCCAGGCCCCGACTTTCAAATTCGGTATGCATTGCACAATCTTCTCTCACAGGCTGCTGCTGGCAATTCAGAACAGATGGAATCTGTCATCCAACAAGCAATGTCAGTTTGGCGTGCCCGCTTGCTGCAGTGGTTGAGCAATAATATCTCCAATGCAGATATGACTGTTCATATCCGTCAGCTTGAATGCCTGATTCGAAAGTATCAACATGTCCGCCAGCGATACACAACTCAGTTTCGAGATGCCTTCCTTGATTATATTAAAGTTGTGAACATGCACGAGGTGTCTCAAGTAACGGGGTTGCGACAAGCCTTGCATGCACCCCAAGTGCTCCACTTGCACCCTGACCCTGATGCCGCAACACACCTGCATATATGTGATAAGTTTTTGCCGCTCGCGTTCAATTGTCTAATTTAACGGAAGTTGCACTCAGTGTCACCCCTGGGATCTCCCTGCCTGACCTCTTAGACTGTCAATATCGGAAAGTGTTTCCTGATTGCTCACACTTAGTCGACGGCCATATTGTTACAGCCGACTGCGACATCATTCATGATGATCGCCTCCGCGACTTGTTCCATGAAGGCTCGAAGTATCGTCTTAATGGACAAATCGCTGATGTGCTTCAGGTTGTTAGAGTCGGCCTTAACGAGTATATTACTAAATACTTGAGGTCATTCTCCGAGCAGCTTCGGTCGGCCACTCTGAACAAATTGCAGGAGTGGCACTCAGTCGTTCTCACACGTTGCCAAAGCAACATCTCATCCCCCCACACTACCACACGGCAACCACACTCCCTTCACTCGGTGCACAGGGTTTTGAGACACCTTCAACAATACTTTGATATTGTTCAAGTCGACAAGACCTCACATAACTTGGCAATCTATTGTAAATTTGGTGCATGTCTCATCTATCTTCTCATTTGGACAGCCCTACTTATGATGTGCCTCTTGGGTCTGTCGCACATATCTTGGAACATCACGTGCTCTGGAATCATCAGTGGGAATATACACACAAAGACACGTTGCCATATCTATACTATGCACTTAAAGCGCACAAATCGCCCCCTTGGCTTCGCAGTATTGACGGCGTCACGGAGCAGAATAATCTCTGCCTGCCGCAGCGATCTCAATCAGTTGCGCCATCTGTTCATGCAGTCCACCATCGACCTCCCCACAAACCATTGGCCAGTACTACCGTCACTTCTTCCCGCCTCAGCGTTGCACTACAGGGAGTCATTCAAACTCTCTGTGAGAAGGATAATGTGTTGTATCAGCAAAGCGGTGTGAGACGGTGTTCGATCGTGCAAAGCGCTGAGGAGGTGATGCTTGATCTTAAACGTAATTCCTCTTCTCTTCGTGACCATGCTTCTCGCACTATTGATTTCACAACTATGTATATCAATCTTCCTCATGACCATATTTGTCATATTGTATCAAAAGCGGTTGAGGAAGCGTATACATATGCCTTACAACAACACGCACAGGTGCGCACACATCCTCCTACCCTTAACATGATTGTTAAATGGCCCTGTCAAGGGGAGTGGGCGGTTGATACCGGACCAAACACCTTGACCGTTTTCTAAATTATTGAACATCTCCATTTCATTGTGACAAATTAGTATCTTTATGCAGCGGACGACACCTTGCGACATCAGTTGATTGGCATCCCGATGGGGACTAATTATGGTCCAGAGATAGCTAATTTGACATTGTATTGGGATGAGGCTCGATTTGTTGATGACCTCCAGCAGTATGATCTTCGCTCAACGGTATGCGTTCACATACCACTTGATCGATGATGTTCTTTCATGGGAACATCTGCCACCACCGTCAGAACACTATGGCCTCGAATGGAAGGAGACCACAGTGCCTGATGGCTCTTTCACATTCTTAGGTGCACGCCTCCAAGTCCGCCCTGACGGTTCCTTGCATATAAGTGTCTTTGACAAAGTAGCTGAATGAAACTTCCCTCTTATTCGTTATCCTAGTGCTACGTCTAACGTGCGTGCACACCAACCGGCGGGAGTGTTTACATGTCAGCTTAGTAGGTTTGAGTATGTCTGCAACAACAGGTATGATTTCAAAACTGCAGCAGCGATGCTCACACGCCGCATGCTTTTTCGCGGACACTCTCCAACATCGCTTGCGAAAGGATGAACTTCCTATATTCGTAAACGTCAACACAGGTACCCTGCGCATGTGAACCGCCTCTCCTGCTGGTTCCGCAACATGCTTCGATGGTTTATTCATCACCCGCTTTCTCGGATATCCACACACTGTCCTCAGACTACGCCTGTCACAACCCCTTTTTCATTATCGGCTCCTGTCACACCTATCACAGTCTCTTCTTCATTACTTGCGTCTACTGCATGCGTCCTCATCAGTCTTAGTAACCTCTTCCATGTCGTTTGTGACCCTGGCTGCTCCTTTTCGGTTCGCAGCCTCTTCCTCATCAGTCTTGGTTGCTTCTACCATTGATTCCACGGAACAACTCGATCTGCAACTGCTATGTCGCCCTTTGTCTCGGTGTGTTCCTCCATTGCATCCAGTGCCGCCGTAGTTGTTGTGTCGCCCTTGGTCTCGGTGTCACAGTGTTCCTCCATGACATCTGTGACCACCACAACTGCTTTTTCGCCCTTGGTCTCGGTGCGTTCCTCCATGGCATCCATGGACATGCCTGCATTAGCACCTACAGAGTCCCCTCTTAGGGTCTAACCTACGACTGCCCCCCCTCAACAGAAAAAAATGTGTCAATTTTTTTGCCACGTTGGACCTATGTTTACACCATATTTCAACTGTTTATAAACTGCTGGGCGGGGGGGGGGGGGGGTATGTTCAACACAAAATGAAGGAAACCAACACTGACCGTATATTGGGGACACTGAAACTTGTGTGTTCAACTGTTGGACCAACTGTTGAAAAACAGTTGGTCCAACTGTTGATCCATTGTTGGTGGCTTGTTGAAATGTTGTTGAAAGTTGTTGGAATGTTGTTGAAACTTTGTTGAAATGTGTTGAACCGTGTTGAAACTGTGTTGGAATTTGTTGAAGCAGGGTATTGGACCGTATGCACTAGCAGTTTCTACACAGGTCATTTGCGTTGTCCGGGGGTGGGTTGTGATTGTGTTTTCCTCGTTTTGTGGTGAGGACGTTTTGGAGTACGAAGATCACATGGGCGAGCGTTGGGTGTGCGCGCGCCGACCTGGCACGTGATGATTGCACTGACTGATGGAATTGAGGGATAAGAGAGAGAGAGAGAGAGAGAGAGAGAGAGAGAGAGAGAGAGAGAGAGAGAGATGTTACAGGCTGCTGACGACCACATTTCGGACCACGTACAAACAAGGTTGACTTTCGGTGTCCGACGGCGCTGCACATTTCGATAAAATGTTGGGGGGACCCTCGTACAAACAAGATTGGCTACTGCGGGCCGAAACTTGTCGAAGACGTCGGTGTCCGACACAATTTGGCACGCAGTAGCCAACCTTCCTTTTCTTTGTCCCTGAGATTGCTGTGTCCCGTTCTATATAAAACGATTTGGCGTGAGGAGTCGAGGTCCGCGTCACCCTGCCCTGTAACGAACAGTTCTCACCACCAGAACGAGTAAATTTTTGGACTTATTCTCTCACTTGTACGGATCAGACGTGGGAGACCGTCGATTAAATGCTGGGCTGCCCTCGTACAAACAAGGTTGACTAGTGCGAACCGCAAGTTGTCCAACAACGCAGGGTCCGTCGCATTTTGGCACGCAGTAGCCAACCTTCCTTTTCTGTGCCCCTAAGATCGTTGTGTCCCATTCTATATAAGGCGATTTGGCGTGGGAAGCCTCATTTTACGTCGCCCTTCCCTGCAACAAACAAGTTTCACCATAGCTTGACAAAACACATTGTCGTGTCATGTTACCATTAGAGAGTCAGCCGCACACACCACTCAATCGCACAAAGATGAGGAATACAAATGTTTGTACAATTGTGTATCATAAATAACAGAAGTTGTGTAGTTATCAGACTGTATGGAACATACGGCTCGCAATCCTCATGCGGTGCACGTGCGTGCAAGCACTCGCTCTCTCTCTCTCTTCTGCAAAACTGAAGGTCTTCATCTCTCTCTCTCTCTCTCTCTCTCTCTCTCTCTCTCTCTCTCTCTCTCTCTCTCTCTCTCTCTCCGACTGTCCCCTTCCATTTTGCATCTCCTGATTCGAAACGTCTACAAAAAGAACCTTCTGTTCCACCGTTTGGTCATTGCCCAGCATCCTCCCTTCCATGTCGAAATGTAGCCAAACTGTCCCTAAATTTTCAGGGTGCGGCGCACAGACTGTCGGTGCGCGCCCTTCCGCCGCCGGCTGGTGTACTCTGAGGGAGAATGTATTCGACGTCGTAATCGTCATCCGTTATTGTGGTGCTTGGGAGGCCAGGCCTGTCGACAGACGGCGTGCCACAGCGAAAGAGGGTTGCTGCCTTCTCAGCCACGGATACGGATTTGTCCAGCTTGAAGACGAAAAAACTCATTACCGTGTCGCGCGCTCGTAGAGATGAGACGATTGCCTGCTTTATAGATACCATTTTTCTATCTGCTCCGCAGCTCGTGTCGTCTTCGTTGTCTGTTCTATATCACATTGAATGACCATCTTCGCGAAAGCGAGTTGCTGTAGGGTGACGCCGAGGTTTCGTCCTTCCTTCCTCATCTGGAAAACTTTTAAGAGTGTCGTCTTGAAGGTGGGGGCGCCCCACGGATCGTCGCCGCTCCGTCTCCATGTCTTGTTCTCTTTCATCTCGGCGCGCATCTTGTTGCGAGCGGGGAGGTGGTGGTCCGATTGCTGCGATCCAACCAGCTGAATCCTTTTTTCTGCCCAGAACCAATGCTTCCGCTGCCAGGTAATCTCTCCGCGGATCGTCGTCATAATTCTATTGCATTCCCCTATGACAGCTCGAATCCCGCGCTTTGCAATGTGAGACCACAACCCTTCCTCTGTTGTCCCCCCTGCCAGTTAGGCCGTCGCTTGCACCGCCGCGAAAAACGTGTCCTCTGTAGGGTACAGAGTTGCGTAATCGCTGAAGAGAATGCAAAGGCTTTGGCGACGGAACGCAACAGTTTGCCCTTCATTTTCTTCGCTAATACAACGCCCTCCTCATTGAGTCCTTGCGCGGCTATGCCCCTTGCGCGCGCTTTCGCTCCTGACGTTGCGATGGGGGGGGAAACACAAGACACAATGCACAGGATAGTGTTAGCAACTCGGCGCCTTATTCTGAATACAACACTTGGTAATTGGAAGATTCGGCTATCAACAGTGCGTTCACTAAAACCCTTTTCCGTGCGTGAAGGCTTGCGCCCCGTGGGGGCACAGGATTAGCTGCTCGTGAGTGGGAGGGGAGCGAGTGCGACGCGGGTTTTTTACCTTTTCCAGTGGCGCTCACATGCTGCACGATTTGTCTGTCACCGACAGGCTCCTCGGTGTCGCTGCCATTGCGTGCCTGCCGTTCTCCTTCGCTGCGCAGCGTCCTCGAAGGAGATGGCGAATCATCTCCTTCCAAAGCGGCGCTCCGGTCTTCCCCGGTACTCTGGCTGGCCGATTTGCCGTCGCTGTTGTCGTCCTCGTCGGTGTCTTGCGACTGCCCGCGGGAAGGACCTCTGTCGTCTCCCTCGTTTCCCCCCTCCTCATCCTCCGCACCGTCTGACTTCTCTGGCGTGGAACGGTCGTGTTCCTCCTCTTCTTCCGCTTGGGGTGTGCTGTGTTTGTCGTCAGACCCTCCAAGATCGATTGTCTCTACTGGTCTCTCGTCTTTGTAGGATATTCTTTTCTTTGAACTCCGGTGAGTAGTCGCGCTTCTATCATCCCGCGATTTTTTTTCTGGGGCCCTCGGAGGACGGTTCTCGACGCCTCTTCCGCGCTTTCCCCCGACAGGGGTCGAGGGGGGCGACTCGTTACGTTCTTTCAGCGTTGAAATGTCCCACTCACTCGAAGGGACTGTAACTTTCGACCCGGATTTACGCCAGGGCCTGTGCACCGTTTTCGCGGAGAGGCCGGCACCGCTTTTGCGAAGCTCTTTCGACTCCCTCTTCTCAGCGCCCGATTTCTTCCGGCACTTGTCCTTCTTTCCCGCGGGTTTCAAAGACCTGCACAGATCCTCGTATTTTCGCCTTGGAGCCATCACCCTTTTTTCCCACATGCATCAAAGGGGAAGGAAGTCATCCATCCTTGCATTACACTCTCCGCCTAGCTTCCTTTTCTGCCCGGTCGTGATGAACGTTGACATCTGGAGAGCAGTGTATACACAGACAAATACGTGGACACAGCAAGAGAGAGAGAGAGAGAGAGAGAGAGAGAGAGAGAGAGAGAGAGAGAGAGAGAGGGAGGGAGCCTCACTGCTTCCGTACAATGGCGTCAATAGTAGTACGTACAACTCAACATGGCGGACCCTTTTTTCGAAACGCAAGCGTCAGAACCAGGAATTAAGCAAGACATCAACGCCACAACACATGCAAGTAAACACATATAAATTGGACGCGACAGGGACACAGAGAGACAACCCTATTCCGGACGCAGAGATAGACCCGGAAGCCACGAACAAAAAAACTTACGCACGGTCACCCATTCTGATGTTGATCGAAGTTGGCTACTGCGGGCCAGAAATAAACATATGCACATCGATGCGTGTGCCGATGACCCGCAGTAATCAACCTCTCTCTCTCTCTCTCTCTCTCTCTCTCTCTCTCTCTCTCTCTATCTATCTATCTATCTATCTATCTATCTATCTATCTATCTATCTATCTA
>BFEA01000619.1:864450-878635 GCA_003427395.1 Chara braunii | reverse complement strand
AAAAAAAAAAAAAAAAAAAACCTATAAAACAGCAAGGAAAAAGTGCATTTTCATGCAAATTTTGCCAAAATTCAGTTTCAGAAATCTTGAGAAATTTCAGAAATCTTAGCAGAGGAAATTCCAGTGCTCCAAATGAGACCAAATTTGGTACACAACAACCTTGAACTTAGTGAAATTTGCATGAAAGTGCACTTTTGCCTTGCTGTTTTATAGTGTTTTTTTTTTTTTTCGTTTTTTTTTTTTTTTGCAGTTAGCAACTATGGTATCTACTCTATGATTTGGTGGGAAGTTCGGTTAAAATGACCCTTGGATTTTGTTATAAATGGCATGACAAGTTGTCTGAAAATTAGGGCCTCCGTTAACCGCGTCTCGCTTGGCAACTGTAAGTGTGCCCAGGTCACTCCAAAAAGGCCTCAACTTCTGGATATTGGTTGTAGGACACACACGTGGTTAGGAAAAAAAATCATAAAATTTGACAAACCCTGATTTCAGTTTTGGACCTGTTAGTCAGGAGCTGATACTGGGGGTCCCCGTTAACCACGTGTGACGAGAGGCGGTTAACGCAGGCGAGACGGGGGTGCACCCTGAATTGCCCAATCTATATCTACTGAGCCTCAGAAGATTTTATGTAAAATAATGAATGAAATTGAAGCCTAATTATTTGGACCTAAAAGTTTCACCAAATTCTATCCTGAGGGTTGGACGTTATCAGAACACTGCACCCCCTTGAATGTATCTGGACTGAGGCTGAGTCTGGGTACATCCAGGGGCTCCCAAGGGGGTACTATGACATTCTGAAACTGCCAGACCCTCCGGTCAAAATTTGGTGAATTTTTTAGGGCCAAACAAGGAGGGTTCAATTTCGCTCCGGAGACAACAGACAAGCACACGAGACAGGGAAAAGACAAGAAAAGTATAATTACGGATTTTTATTTTATTTTTATTTTTTTTTAAATCAGTCTTGCTGCTAGGGAGGGTGATACGAGCAAGCCCCCCTAGCAGTCACCCTGGATGCTCCAGTCTCTTGGTGGGAAGCCACACCTTCTGGAAACGGGGTCAATTACGGGAAAAAGTAACTGTAAAGAAATACAAACTAATGGCAAAAGATTGTTTCGCCCGACTTTCACCGCCTCATCAGGATGCTGACGATCTGTTGAATCCCCGTGTTGATGCTTTTGGTCATGAGCCCTGTGCCCCTTGTTGAAAGCAGACTGTCCACAAGCAGAACACAACAGCAGGAAGCAAGGATCAGCGTTGGCCCTCAGAATATGGGTGAAGCACGGGGTCTGTAGAGTGGGGGACCTCTGGGATGCAGCAGCTGGGGAATGAAGAGTGTAGAAAGAATGCGAAGATGCCTGCGGTATTGCCACCTAACAGAGTCAGCAATTGAAGAACTTATTGAAAGCTTTCCCCTTCAATGGTACACCACTCTTAGAAAGGGTCCTTGCTTAGAAGAAGGGGACTGGGTAGGACTAACCGGTCATGGAACACAAGTAGGCCGAGTGCATTTGGTAGACCAAGCGCAAGTGCTAATCAAATGTTTTGCTGCCATAAGAAAGGGCCAGCTACGAGGGACCCACAATCTTTTATCGGGAAAGACGGAAGGGAGGTCTATCGCATTAGAGTGATAGAAGAGGAGAGGGGTTGGACGGCTTATCGGCCAATGACCCCGATTGAGGACCTCCCCTTTGATCCCGATGAGTGGAGACGGTCGTGTAAAGGTCAGACAGGGTTGAAAAGAAGGGGGGAAGGCGAGCCCGGTAGCGCTAGTCACCCTAAAGACTAGGACAATATACCGAATGCTCAGACCAAGGCGCAGGCTGAAAGATGTGGTAGAGGACAGATGGCAACACCATCTCAACATAGACAGAGGCCTGCTCAAGTCCATCCAATGGTTCAGAGAGTATAGAAAGAGGCCGACCAAAATCTCTGCCTTGCAGTGGCAAATTGCCCACTGGTGCCTGCCGACCAACGACTGGCTGATTGACCACACGCAGTTGGAACAGCAGGGAAGGGCACTTCCGTGGTGTCGAAGATGCCTCCAGAACTTCCCTCGAAAAAAGCACCCCGAGACAGTGGACCACATCTTCGCTCAGTGCCCCGCAGCCGTATTACTGTGGCGATGGTGGGACAGGATTTGGCGGCATATTGTACCGGGCTCATCATGATCATGCCAGTGGGACTGGAGGGCCATACTATTGGGACACTGCCCCCAATTTCGAGGAAACACCTTTGAGGAGAACATGTACTGTCTGGGTAGGTGTTCCATCCTGTGGATGTGGATAGTATGGTGGAGAAGATGCATTCTGGAATTGGAGGGGGCCAGGGTGGAAGAGGGGGAAGTCACAGTGCAATTACGGCTACTAGTACAATGCGAGATCACGGCCCAATGGCAGACTGTCAAGGAAAAACTGAACCTGGCACACACCAGGGTGGATATCGACAAAATCATTTCCCGGTTTTGCGAGGAGTGGCTGAGAGGGAAACGGGAGGGCTGGGTGGCAAAAGTGAGCTGGTCAGGAGACAGGCAGGATCAGCGACAGGCCCTGCGACAGGAACATCAACCGGAGCATCAAGGGGAAGAGGGGACGGGGCTGCAAGGGGGGCAAAGGGTAGCGTTGGAAAGCGATTATTCGCTGCATTTCCATGAATGGACAAGGGTGGACCCCAGGGAACCATTACGACCTGCTCAAGAATTCACTGATCCCTTCCCCCCCCACCCGCTGGCCCTGGAGTGTCTGTGGGACGGTATCTGATCATCTAAGTACTACCGGTTTCATCTGCTCAGCTGCTCCAGCACCTGAGAATTTTCCTAGCGCAGGCTTTACATCTACAGTCAAGTTTTGATGATCTGAAGCGGGGAGACAGCCACGAGTCCCGGTGCCCCCCAGGTCCAAGATGGCAACCTGTTCTTTCCTCCCAGGCTACTGACGGCATAGTTTCTCCTAACGAAATATACCCTGCACAGTCAATCCCCTGAGACCCAGGGCAATCAATGCTGGCAGGGTCCCAACAGTTCCAAAATGTTGTTATACGAGAATTTGATGTATTCAAGGGACACTGGACCCGGTTTCCAGCAGGTGATGCTCCCCACCAATAGATGGAGCGGCCTGCTAGGCAAAGCCTCAATCCTGGTCGTTCTCTTACCACCACCAGGATAGAGGTCTTGCACAAGGGCCTTGAAAAAAAANTCAGGGTCGAATTTGCGTTGTCTGGGACTGTTCCGTCACCGTCGTCCGCCTGGCCATGACCAAAAACCTTGCCCCTCGACAGCCGGTGTGGCGAAGGGGGGGTAAACCTGTCTCTTATACACATCTAGATGTGTATAAGAGACCGTTCTCTTACCACCACCAGGATAGAGGTCTTGCACAAGGGCCTTGAAAAAAAAAAAAAAAAAAAAAAGAGCTGGGAAACGTACTTGAGGTGCCAAGTTCGACTTGTTTCGCTGTGCCATGTGCAAGCGTTATGCCAGCAAGCCATTGCCTTGCTGCTTATATAGAGTAATGTCACATGCTGGAGTCCAAGCATACAAGAAAAGTAACGTAGGAGGAGGAGGAGGAGGGAAGATAAAGAGAGGGAGGAGAGAGGAAAGGGAGAGGAGGAGAGAGGGAGTACAGAGGAAGGAGAGAGAAAGGAGGTGAAGGAGGGGAAGGAGGAGGGGCCGATGTGACTTTTTTTTTTTTTTTTTGTCTCTTTCTTTACACTATTCAACTACATTAGATATTCCACTATACATTGGGAGTCTCCCGGTCTCATGCGGTCTGCAAATACCTCCACACTGGAAGAGGACACTCATTGTTTCATCTTCTAATGCATAACTTTTGTTTTTTCAGCTTGCCGGTAAAAAATAACGGGACTGACACCCCCCAGAATAGAAGGGGCACCCGCGCGTGTGTCTAGTTAAAATAATAGTAATAATAATAATAATAATAATAATAATAATAATAATAATAATAATAATATAATAATAACTAGGCTACCAGAGTGGCCGGGGGCCACTTGCCCGGCCGGGCTAAAAACAAATAAAAAAATAAAAATATTTTTAACTTTATTTCTTATTTTAAATATGGTAGAGCATTTCGATGTGACCCTGAGGCAAACGTTGTTCAGTTTATTTTTCTGCATAACATAGTTTTTTTTTGTTCTTTTTTGTTTTGTTTTGTTTTGCTAGGACCTTCCCTGGTCCTTGCACGGCCGGGCCGTCCGGGAAAATAGGGTGACCCAGGCGGCCCGGCTGGTAGCCTAGAATAATAATAATAATAATAATGATGATGATGAGTTGATAACAGAATAGGGCATAGTATAAAGGCACAGTCGTACCAACACAATTGCCCAACATTTGAGACCCTATTTTTAGCTCATTCGGGGCCAGCATAATACAAAATCGGATGTGATATTCAGTTGGTCACATAGGGAATATGGGCCTCCCCGCACCACTCGCCAAATGTGCAAACTGAGATTGAATATTCCGCAAGGGCGTGGAAGATACACCTCCACACTTTTTGTTTTGTGCATTTGATGAGTGGTGTGGCGAGGCCCTATATCAACCATTTTTTTTAATTTTTTTTTTTGTCTTTTTCTTTGCACATGGTGCATATTTGGTTCATATGTGACTCTATGATGTTTCTTTCAATAATAATGGCATTCATTCAGATGAGGAAACTATCCCTTTCTTTTTTTTTTTTTTGGAGGGGGGGCGGGGGGGGAGGAGTCTTGTGAACCGCACCACACCGCTCCTGAGGGGGAGGAGGACAACAGAAACTGTGCTGTGACCTCAAAACGAAGCAGGGAGGAGGATAACGTCATAAGATATGCAGCCTCTCTCACACTTCAAGGGCAATGTTATGGTCCTTAATTAAAAAAAAAAAAAAAAAGCGGGAGGAGGATAACGTTCAAGGGCGATGTTATGTATTGGAGATCACACTCGTGTTGTTTCCAAAAATGGCATTTGTGACTTTTGCCTGAATAGCTCATGTTCTTTCTTTCTCAACGCAACGCTTCTTTTTCACGGATATGGTCCGCTTCCCTTTTTTGAATCCCTTACAATCACCAGCCAAATAGTAGGAAAGAGCCATGCAACAAGAAGGTATTCATTTCAAATTGTTTTTAAGCACTTCAAGTTGTTGGTTGTTTCAAAGTAACAAGAAAGTTATGTCTCAAAAGTTCAGTCTAAGTCTGTATGAACCAACTAACGCCTCGTGACAAAATGTACATTTACAAAGCTACAAGTATGTTCCAGGCTACATGGAAAGAAACCCCCAGACGTACTATAGGGATTCAAACCCCGACATGCGGTTCATGATTCGCCTAACTATTCTGCCTTGAACCACTTCCCCCTGTCGCTGGACTCGAACGCACAAGGCGCGAAATGGGGTCAATGTGGTCATCGCAACCTTAAGCATGAGGCTTCCTGGAAACAGGAATGTTGTTGTTGTTGTTGTTGTTGTTGTTGTTATTGTTGTTGTTGTTGTTGTTGTTGTTGTTGATGTCAACAGTATTGTTGACGTTGACGTTGTTGACAATGTTGCTGATGTGGTCGTTGTTGTTGTTGTTGTTGTTGTTGTTGTTGTTGTTCTTCTTCTTCTTCTTGTAACAGCCGTTTGGTTAAAATGGACATTTTATATTTTTTGAACAAAATTGAAACCGACCTATTGAAGGTCTAGCGGGACCCCTTTGGATGTACTTGGACATACACAGGCCAAATACATCCAAGGGGGTCTGGCGTTTCAGAACATCTGATCCTCACGGTCGAGGCCCCACTAGCAAAAAGGATAGGATCGAGCTCCTGAATCTGGATGTGTTTTAAGCAGAGATGCAGAAAAGCAGTTCAATCTCGATTTCCTGCACATCTCCATAAACTCGTTCAGATTCAGGTATTTTATCCAATCCTCTTTGCTAGTGGGACCACGCCCCAGGAGCTAAAATGTGACTCTTTTACATCGGATTTGGTGTATAACTTACTGAGTATTCAGTATAACTCACGTCTTCGTGTACATACACGTGTAGATGAAATAACTCTCATCTGTTCAGTAGTCAAAATATTTCCGGCAGCTTGTTGGTGGGAACGAGAAGTATGGGATATGTTTGGTGTGTATTTTTTCAACCATCCTGACTTACGTCGTATATTAACAGATTATGGTTTTGAGGGTCATCCGTTACGAAAAGACTTTCCCTTAAGTGGATATGTGGAAGTACGATACGATGATTCAGAGAAACGTGTGATTTCTGAGCCTATTGAAATGACTCAAGAATTTCGTTATTTTGATTTTTCGAGTCCTTGGGTCCATCTATGCAACAAATTGGAACAAAAAACATCATTTCGTCAAATCTGTAGATCTATTTTCCAACAAATTGAAAAATGTAATTATGTGAAAGGAATTCGCATTAGTTGTTCAGGTCGAAACAATGGTGCAGAGATTGCTAAGACTGAATGCAGAAAATATGGTCAAACATTTTTGCATGTGTTCTCAKATAAAATAGATTATGCTCAGGCACAAGCATCTACTCCTTATGGAATCTTAGGTGTCAAGGTGTGGGTCTCATATTCATAAAATCAACCAAAACACATATGCTATATCCAAAACGTACAAAATTTCGTAAATATCATAAAGGAAGAAGCAAAGGCTCCCACGCGGCGGCACAACTTTGTTTTGGAAAATATGGTCTTAAAAGTTGTGAAGCAGGTCGCATATCATATCAAGGAATTGAAGCGGCGCGTCGTGCCATCACCAGGAAATTTCAGAGAAATGGTAGCGGTATCCGCAAAGACAGTCAAATTCTTACGCGCTTTCGCGCCTTCATGGGATTCAGACGCGAAGCGTCTGCTCTTCGAGCCGTAAGGTTGCCACCGCATACTTCGAAAGATGTTGTGGCCAAGGAAAGGTACTCCTTTCGACACATGGGTAATATGAGTTTTGTCCATACTCAGTGTTAATTGGAGTTTGTCTCTAAGGAACGATTCCAATTCAGATCTCAGTTTTAATGCTTCTGATCGTGGACCAGAGATTGCTACTAGAAAATCATCTGCGAAGCGGATGTAATGCATCCTTCGGTTCCAATGCATGGGATTCATACGCGAAGCGTCTGCTCTTCGAGCCTTGTTATATTCACGGATAGTTGTTTCTATAAAGTGGTCGAGTTCATTAAGGTATATATTTGATAGTAGGGGACTAAGGCTGAAGGGCCGCCGCCTGGCGGCGCCTGTGGTCGCCTCTTCAATCTCTCCCTGTGGCATATGAAAAAAAGCTTGTAGTCCAGAGCGGATTAGTTTGAGAATCCGTTTATCTCGGATTGTTCGCCGGATGATCTTATACAGAGTTCCATGATTTACGGCTCCAGGGCCTTCGGCCTCCAGGGATCCTTCAATATACCATTGCGCACCATGAAAGGTACCCATTATAACATTCAGGGCCATGTGAGCACTACGTCCCGGTCTGAAGCCATGTGAATAAGTGGAAAAACGGGGTTCATAAATAGGTTCTAAGATCATTCTAAGAACTTCTTGTACGATCCTGTCCTGGAAGCATGATACTCCCAGTGGACGCTAGGTTTCGGCGGAATACGAGTTGCTCCCCATTCAAATTCTCCTTTGACTATCACGTCTCGAAGCTTCAAAAGTTTTTCAAGCGAGGTACCGCTCAATAGTTGTTTGATCGGGGCTCGGAGTCACCTTTTGTGATAATTTATATGCGATTATCCAGATTCCGATGTTTCGCAGAAAGCCTCCAAGATCATAGTAAACCCGAACGGGTTTTTTGTAACTGTGAATCCAAAGGCCTAGTAAAGAGTCAACTCCATACCGTTGCTTTCTTCAAGCTTATATATACTATACGATATGCTTGAATTCTCCAATTATTGAATTGAATTGAATTGAATTGAATTGAATTGAATTGAATTGAATTGAATTGAATTGAATTGAATTGATTGAAACATTATCTACAACTAAAAAAATTTCCAGCAAAAAGATAAGTCCAATAATACCACCTACAAGCAAATAACGTAATACATTTTCGTGAATTTCTGCTATCTTTATATTTAGCATCATAACCACAAATAAAAATAGAACAACAATAGCTCCTACATAAACAACTAAAAAAATCATAGCAAAAAAATCAAGACCTAATAACACAAGTAAACCTGAAGTATTACAAAATACTAAAATGAGAAATAAAACGGAATGAACTGGGTTTCTAGCACGTATAACCATAACGCCAGAAACTAAAGCGATGCTTGAAAAAATAGAAAAAAATATCATTGTAGTGATTAATCTTTCTCTAGCTAGCGAGCCTACGGCCTTTGCTTTTTTCCGAGTATATTAGATTGCTTTGGCTTTGAGAGATCGATCATCAAAAGCTCCGTAAAAAAAAAAGAGAATTCATAATGGCTTTTAGTCCACTAGAACAATTTGCTATTATTCCATTGATTCCTTTTCATATAGGAAACTAAAATGCTCATTTTAAATTTTTAACAAAATGCCTGTTTTGTTGTCGTTTGTCATTGTCGTTGCCGTTGTCGTTGTTGTTGTCGTTGTTGTTGTTGTTCAGTTATAAGTTTGTAGAATGCATAGCATGTCAGAACTCACAATATAATGACAAGAATTTAAAAATATGACAGCCTACGTTGAATCCCCCAGAGTTGCTCACATTATGGGCATCGCCACACCACTCTCGAAATGTGCAAAATGAGAATGAACTTCCTTCTAGGAGGCTCGCCACACAGGCTGTCAAAAACCCGGTTTTCGACAATTTTGTCCAACAACCGTTTCCTCCCGCCTGCAGGTGACCGAAATTCGACAGTGCCCCGTCGACCTTTCGAAAATTGCGTTCGAATTTCCATTGTCAGGGTCGAATTTGCGTTGTCTGGGACTGTTCCGTCACCGTCGTCCGCCTGGCCATGACCAAAAACCTTGCCCCTCGACAGCCGGTGTGGCGAAAGGGGGGGTAAACTATCGGCCACGGACTTTCGAACTTTTTCTGACACCTGTCGAAACTCCTTGAGTTTCTACAGCCTGTGGCGAGCCTCTAGGACATGGCCAGATGCACCCGCCACATTTTTGTCTTTTTCACATTTCGAGAGTGGTGTGGCGAGGCCCTATGTGTGTTCTTTCATGGCATCTAGCTTCCATCAATTTATAATTTGATATCCTTATTATTTGTTTTTTATATCCTACATACAAGAAGTGCACATTTGTTTCAATCATACACAACCTATATCTCACTGCTCTTTATTTCTTGGTTTTTCTTTTTCCAGACAAGACACCCTCTTGGCTGCTAGAGCACAAATGGTTAATGGGCCAAGTACATGCCAGCGATTGGCCGCGGGCGCCTTTCAGAGGCAGCCCACCGCCGATTCATTTTATCTACGGCGCTCGGCCTCCTAAATTTCCGGAGAGGCTCAAAACAGGTTCTCCAGTTGTCTTGGGCCAGGTACTGGTGGTTTAGACCACCCTTACCTACCGCATTTTCGTACCCCCCGGGTTCGAATGAATTTGGACCGGAGGGGCAGGCCGATTCAGGTACTGCATAATTGCCACCCCAACCGGTCGGTACTGGTGGTTTAACAAAGTGGGTTCCTGCCTGTTCAACTCTCTTCAGCAGTCCACATTCTGTGTTCTTCTTGCTCAGTGCTTTACAGGGGGCTATATTGTTCACGGACCCTTGCGGGTATTCGAAGCGCCCCCATTCGGTCTAGTCTTCTACCGTGTTGAGCAGAGGTCTAGCATGTTGCCACTGTTCAAAATGGTTTTGGATCCATGTGATGACGTCTGCATCTTGAAGCTGGTGGTTTAAACTTCCAGTACACCCGGGCTTGGCGGCCTTCCACAGCGCGCCACGCTTTACCAAACAGCCACTGGCACAATTTTTTTCTTTGGGAAAACTAGGGCGGCGGGCGCTGTCACGGTTTCAGTTTGAAAATGTGTTTCAGCCTTCAGGGGCTCGTTCGACACTCCCCGGGCGCGTAAAGTCCGCGAGGAATTGTTTGTTCCACCTATCCTCCGGGATGCTGTCGGAAAAAAAGAAGTGAAAACACTCCCAAGGAAATTCCTTGGGCTCCGAGGATTCCCCAGCCATTTCTTCCTTTTGCCCAAGGGACCTCACGAGGTCCCTTGGGCAAAAGGAATCCGCGTTTCACGGAGAGGAGCGGGCACATGGGTAGAGAGACGTTACAACTGAGAATCTGGATTGTGGCGGCACCCTATTGGCTGAAGGCCTCAAACACATTTGATTTTTGATTTTTTTTTCTTGTCTGACATCGTTCGAAGGAAATGTCCTCGGGCGACGTCCCCGAGGACAGGTGGAACCATGGCGAGAATTTCCTTGAAAACCCCCAAGGAAACTTCCTTCGGCCCCGAGGACGCCCCAAGGAGTGTAGAACGAGCCCCTCTTTTTTTTTCCTTTTTTGGGACAACGCTCCAATCTATTTGTGGGGAGCAACACGTGCTGGGAACCGGGCCCAGCGTCGAACGAGCCCCTCAGAGTAGATTTGAATTGAATTTCGCGAATGTTGTGTCAAATCGAGGAAAATTGTGAATGTATACAACCCAGCTTTAGGGCCGGGTGGGGAATCGATGTGTTGGCTTCGCCCCTGCAAGGGATATGCCTGAACTGGATTTAAATAAGTTTTTTGGCTGGCGCCACCAGCCATCGTGGTCCTGTAGCGCTGAGCATCCGAAATTCTGAATCTGATGAAAGATTACTCCACAAGGCTGGGGCCCTGTGCTGGTGGGTTAAACCACTGCCCTCTTCACCCAAATAGAACGCCTGGTAATTATCGCCGTATTGGGCTGAAAGTTGTGCCAAATACAGCTATAATGACCAGGCGTTCTATTCAGGTGAAGACGGTAGTACACTGCCCCAGCCTCGCAGTCCGAAACTCGTCGCCACAAGAAAACGAGGCCCCAATGTCAAACACCGGTCCTGCCGTTGATAAATTAGATGGGCGGTTGCAGTTTTGGTTCGCTCCTCCAGAATTTGAGGTGTCAGGCCCGTGGCCCAGGTGCCCATGTACTGGTGCTTTAAACCACCAGTACTTGGCCCATATGTCGGCTGCAGGACGTTGTTGTTAACGCCCCGCAAGTTTGGGAGGCCCGGGGTACTGGACCTGAAAGGCTGACGCCGCCAGCCAAAACAAATTTTTTTTTGGTTTCGCGCACGAAACGGTGCGCAGGGCATATTCAGACTCTGCATCAATAGCTGGGCCAAGTACTGGTGGTTTAAGGTCATAAAATGCTTCAACACTACGCAATGATGAAGGTACTGTAGGTTGGCCTCAGTTTCAAGGATTTTGTTTTTCTTCTTCTTTTGGAGTTTCGAGGAATTCTTTTCTTTTCTTTTTTCATAGAGGCTAATTCTTTTAAGCCCAACCAATTCAATTACCTGTCAAATCTGGACAGGATTGCCTCTCAGGCCTTTCTTTATGGTCATTATAGTATTACAGGGAAGCAGCCACATCCGTGCTCAAGCCTCCAAGTTCTCCAAAGAGGGAACATGCGGGAGCTGCACCCACCAGCAGGTGGGCGACCCCGGCCAGGGGTCAGCCGGTAGCATCAGGACTGAGCTTCTTTGATGGGCCAGTCGCTGTGCCTCCCCTCCGGCCCCCCCTCCCCTTGTGAACATCAGCAGTCTCTGCTAAATGCCACTTGGGTGGACCAAAGGCCTATCTCTCGGTGGCGGGCACCAAGCTTGCCCAGGAAAGTACACGAGGCCAATCAATGGGAATTGAACCCAAGACCTCCTGAATGCCACTTGTGTGCCTTACCAACGGAGCTAGGCCGCTGGATGGATTTTCGAGGAACTAAATATTCTCTTTGAGTATTTTGGGAACTTTTTCCAAAAACGAACAAAAGAAACGGAAGCATTTTTTTTTTTTAATCCGGAAAACGGGTCCGGCGTCCCTTACATATTTGCCACGGTAACGTGGAGCTGGGCGAGGCACTCCCGACTGGGCCCATCTCCAACCGCAGCCTATGAAGCACGTAAGCAAGAAGGTCTAACAAGTTATAGAAAAGAACGATTCAAAACCTGGTACTACTGCCATTAACTCTAGCAATCCTACAAACAAGGTCTATAGCTGAAATCCCAACTCGAATCTATACCTATCCTATTGTATCATACAATTAGGCAAATTAAGTCAAAAACACAACTCAGAACTTCAGAAAAAGAAGACAGAAAAAAGCAACCCTGGAAATTGTCCTGCAGGCGAATCCAATATAAAAAGATCCGGAAAAGCATAATTATTCCTCTTTGAGTTTTTTGGGAACCTTTTTCTTCCAAAAAAGAACAAAAGAAAGGAAGCATGTGGATACCCATACTGCCCAACTGGATCGTGATTTTGCATTTGCCTCATAGACTATGGGTCTCGTTAGACACTCCTAAAAGTGCCTGTTTTTAGGATTGCGTTTTGGTTGCACGCAATCCTAAATCCAATTTTGAGATAAAAAATGTGAAAACGGTGTTAGGACTAGTCCTAAGGGATTTAGGATTCCCCAGGCAAAATCGTCCTAAATTTTCCAGTAGCCCCCGACCTACTGAAAAATTTAGGATTCCCGCATTTCACGGACTCGTTGCGTCGTGTGCATGACCCTGTCGACACAGAGTTGCTGGTGCAGAAGCGGTCCGTCCGGTCAGTGGTCGGACATCGGAGGTTTTCTGCGGGTCGACGTGGGCAACGACCACAAACGGTAGCCGTTGGCGGGGATTGGACGGACATTGGCAGGAATGGATGGACATTGGCGACGCGGCTGCGTATACGCATATGAAAACCAGCTGCGGGAGACCTTTTAGGACGAATCCTAAAAGATGATTTTTAGGATTGCATGTAACGATGCCGCACGAAATCCTAAAAATCCTTTAGGACTCGTCCTAAAAAATTTAGGATTCTTTTAGGAGTGTCTAACGAGACCCTATTTCTGTCATGTGGGACAGGATATACCTTCCTTTTTCTTTTTAGAATTTCTTTTCATTCAAGTCTTGCTCCACTGCCAGGAACCAAGCTCCGCATTCCTTGGGGACGACATAGAAATTTGTTTGCAGCACAGACGTAAAAATTTGCAGCACCCAAGCCTCACACCACAGTGCCACACACATACAACGTAATGGCGGTCAGGTGCATCAAGGACTGAGCGTAAAAGTCGTCAGACGCACCTGACGGCAATTACGTCCCCACAGATATAGAGTTGAAAAAGCTCTGTGTGGACGTAATTGCAGTCAGGTGCATCAAGGACTGAGCATAAAAACAAAAACTAAAAGAAATGAAAAAAAGGACGGAGCGTAAAAGTCGTCAGATGCATCTGTACGTCCTCGTCTGAGTCTAATAGACCCACCCAATGGACAGCCTGAGGTTGCCTGATGGAAACTCCTCAAGCTATGATCCTGTAGCCGGCTGAGGACACTGAGCCCACAGCTGGCACTGTCTCTGAGTCACCGGCTGAGATGAAAATTTTATCATAGATTGGGAATCCTGGTTATATCATCTACCAAACTCTGATTTATGACATTCGCACGTTGTACGACACTGGGACGCTGGACCGGCTTTCCAGCCAGTGCTGCTCCCCACCAATAGGCGGAGCATTCCACGCAGGCTCTGATTGATTAAGGTGCTCTTATCACCTCGGAGTCCGTCAAGCGGATCCGAGCACTGAAGTTTCATTTGGAAGAAAGAAAGAAAGAAAAAAACAGAGTAGAAAGCAGGAGAATGGAACATGGACACACACACACACACAAAAAGGAATAGGGAGCATGCTGAGGGTAGGCAGCCTCGCCCATCCCCAGGGGGGACAGATCTGCCAAGGGATGCTGGAGCCCTATTTCCAGTATAACTGTGACTCGTTATATCACTGTCAAGGGATGCTGGAGCCCTTTTTCCAGCAGGTGCAGTTCCCCACCAATGGAATGGAGCCATTATGATGCAGAATGGAAGGGGTGTCTGCTCTTCTCAACACCCCCACCATAACCCTGCCAATGTTGAAAAGAAAAAGGAAAAAGAGAAAACTACAGCGCAGTCAGGGTTACAGTTTGTAATTGCATTTGGAACTGCGTTTTAGCAGTTTAGTCAGGGCCCGAGTTTCAATTGCATTTGAAACTGCGTTTTAGCAGTTTGAAACTCGGGCTGGCTTTATCTAGCAGTTCAGTCAGGCACATGGCCATTTCTTTCTCTTGGTTTGTTTGTTTTTTTTTTTTTTTTGGTT
>BFEA01000619.1:824726-842891 GCA_003427395.1 Chara braunii | reverse complement strand
AAAAAACTTGAAAAAAGGAAATCCAATTAAAGACATGCTGCCTATTAGTTCATAGGTGTACCCACTGAGATAGGCCCGCTGGTTTGTTTTGACTTTTTTTTCAAATTTCAAACAAAGTGTATTTGCCATTGGCGGGAAAAAAGGACTGCCATATAATCTCGGCAAATGTGCGAGGGCCAAGTCCGCTACTCCGAGGTTTCGATTTCTGACCGTAGATTATGAAGATGAACGGTCAGAAATGAAGGATCCGGTTAAGTGCGGCCTCGCCCCCGGCGGGTCATCCTTGGGCAGGRGTATGCTAAGGGCCTCCTAACCAAATAGGAGGGAAAAAAAAGAAACGTTCGGTGTATAGTGCCCACGATATATCCCTTTTTCTTTTCTTGTGTTTCCTTTTCTTTTCGTATGGTGCCCATGATATCCCGTGGTACAATCAGGGATATAATTTCCCGATGGGGGCGCCTCAGCAGATTGAGATGGCCGGCGCCCATAGGGACCCCGATTTGGGGCGCCAGCTCTGTGTCCAGGCGGTCAACTAGGCCTCTGAAATGTGGTCAGATCAGATACTACAATTCATATTAGCCAAACGGCCTAGAGAGGTATAAAGCATCTCAATTTTTTTTATTTTTTTTATTTTTTCTTATTAAAAAAAAGGGGTGACGGTCTTGAGATATTATCATTGAGCTGACCGGCCCCAAGCAATTCATTAGTAGTCGGTTTTACTCGTCAAGTTCGATCATCTGGATTCGAACACAGCACCTGGTCTGTATTTCAACAGTTCATGGGTGTACCCAATGAGCTAGGCTCTTGGGTAAGGCATCTCAATTTGGGCGGCCTCGTGAATGGAAAGCGGAAGGAGTCCTTCGGGGGCGAGGTCCCACTAGCAAAGAGGATCGGATTGAACACCTGAATCTGGACTTGTTTGTGGAAAGAAGCAGAATGTCGAGATTGAACTGCTTTCCCGCATCTGTGTTTAAAACACGTCCAGATTCAGGATATTTATCCAACTCTCTTTGCCAGTGGGACCTCACCCCGGGACACGCATAAATCGAGATTAGCATGGCCGCTGCGCATTCAAGGGTGACCCGCATAAATCGAGAGATGGTCCCAAAAAAAAAAAAAAAAAAAAAAAAAAGGGGAAGGAGGTAGATTTTTTTTTTCTCTTGGGGTAACTTCCGGGTAGAGTCACAAAAACGAGTTATAATTGCACTATGGGGCAAGATACAGCTTGCAATTAGAGAGAAAAGGACAACAACGCTAGCGCTCTCGAGCGTTAGCGTTAGGGCTAGCGCCTCTGAATTTTTTATCTGAGCGTGCGCCTGGGCTGTGGGAGATCGCGTTCGTGCAGCTGCGATAAGTGCTGCACGGTGCCAAAACCTAGGGTTGGGGTGGCGGAGGCGGTGAGGGAGAAGAGGCGCGCGGGCGCAGGGTGGGGGCTGCCTTGAGGAAGCACTGAAATGTTTCTGCCATATCCTGGTCCCGGTCGGCGTATGCTGGCATTCCTGGAGAGACTACGGGAGGAAGGAGGAGATGTGTGGTGGTCCGAAGGGTGGGATCTGGGCCCCGTACATAGGCGGAGAGACTACGGGAGGAAGGAGGAGATGTGTGGTGGTCCGAAGGGCGGGATCTGGGCCCCGTACATAGGCGCCGTACATACGTGAAACCTGTCAGGGATTTTGTCCCCTGGCTTTGATATGGACTCAGAAGCTGGAGTTTCATGGGGAGATGAGAGACACGTGTGCATCTACAAGCGCTGGCTTACGGGAGAGCGACACTAGAGCTTAGCTGTGACCGGTATCGCCCACCGTCGTCGACAACGGGCTTCAAGCTGTGATCGGCGTCGCTTAGCGTTGCTGCTGCTCCTACTTTGGGCGTGGTGCAGTTTGCGAATCTTCATCCTTATTAGGCTCTTGAGTCTGTGTATAGTAGGAGGGTTAATTAGTTCAATTTACTGTTTTTTTTTGTTGATTGTTGGGTGGAGTTCCGTCGGGTTTTTTAGCATCTAGGGTTGGGGGTGTAGACTTTCGGTTGCCCTACTTATCGATGGTCTAAGTTGGTCTGTGTTTCAGTTGTTAGGGTTAGTGCTGTTAATTTGTGTTAATTAGGGCGGGATGTTAATTACAGTTATTTAGGGTGTGTTTTTAATCACAGTTTATTACGGTGGGGCGTGTTTTTAGTGTTAGGGTTGGTGGTGTTGATTTCTGTCAATTACGGCGGGATGTTAATTACAGTTAATTAGAGTGTGGTGTTAATCACAGTTAATTAGGGTGCCACGTCGCAGGTTTGCGGGTGCCGAGGTGGGGTTAATCCGGGCCGACGAGCCCGGTTCATCCCTGCAGGCCGTGGTTATTGATGTGAGGGACGCTGGACCCGGTTTCCAGCCTGTGATGATATAATATATTCCTTTCTTTGTATAAAAAAAAAAAAAAAGATACAGCTTGCAATTGTACTTCGGCCATATATATCGATATATATATATACACATATAGTATACTGATATGTGCTATGTACTTGTATATATATACATATATATATATACATGATATATGTATATATACTGCCGCACGAGGGCGCGGAGAAGGAGCGTGCAATCAACAGCAGCGGTCAGGTCTGCAAACTGCAAGCAGGCGTCATACAGACTGCAGAGAAGAAATGAACAATGCGGCCCTTGCCACCCAGTCTCGCGCGCGCCCCCCCTCCCCCGGCCCCCGCGTATGCCACCCCCCCCGCTTCAAGCCCATCCAAGGGGAGAATTTAGGCGCTTACCACGCCTTTCCCGGAATAGAGTGGTCCACAATTGACTGTCCACGGGGACTTCCTGTAAGAATGAACCTGGGTCACCAATGAGAGGGATGCGTTAGCTGTACCCGGGCTCAAATCCGGCCAGGTACGTACGCTCCGACAGCGTCCAAGTATTGGGATATCACAACATTGCAGCCCCGGGCAGGTAAGCACCACTGCACGCGGAAATAAAAGAAGACCCCAAAAACTGCCACACCACTTACGGCCTCCTAACATCTCTCTCTCTCTCTCTCTCTCTCTCTCTCTCTCTCTCTCTCTCTCTCTCTGGGGTTAGATAGGCAGACTGATCTATCGGCCGACCGGCCGAATCTGGTCATTAATAGGGTCATATACCTACTCCCCGGAAGGGTGTTGTTAGGATGCCCTACCTACCTATGGGTTTTATTAAACCGCCGCCGCGAAGACCGCATAGCCTCGTCGGAGTCTTCTCCCTACCGGTACTCCTGCAGCTGCTACTGCTGCCGTGCAATTTCGTCGGGATCTCAACTGCTATGGCCACCACCACCGCCGAGGACGCGGTTACTCACAGGCCGCGGATGTTCCACGCGCCCACCTCCCGCCAATTGTCGTCTCCAGCGCCTTTCCCCGCCGAGAGAGGGGTCCGGCGCGTGGGGTCGGGCTGTAGCGCTAATTGGTTCAGTGGGGGGTTGAGGTATTTAGCATTTGGACAAATCATACCGAAGGGGTTGAGGGGTTTGGGACTGATCTACCAGCTGAACTGATATGGCGGCGCGTACTTTTGGTAATAAGTTCAGGTTGGGCCGCAAAATTGGGAGCGGATCCTTCGGCGAGATCTACCTAGGGACGAATATTCAGACGAATCAAGAAGTAGGCATCAAACTGGAGTCCGTACAAACAAAGCATCCGCAGCTGCTGTACGAGGCGAAGCTCTACAGGATTCTCCAGGGAGGAAGTGGAATCCCTGGCATACGCTGGTATGGTGTTGAGGATGATTACAATGTGCTGGTGCTTGACCTCTTGGGTCCCAGTCTGGAAGACCTCTTCAACTTCTGCAGTCGCAAGTTTTCTCTGAAGACGGTACTGATGATGGCGGACCAGCTGATCAATCGAGTCGAATATGTTCATTACAAGCTTTTTGTTCATCGGGATATTAAGCCTGACAATTTTCTTATGGGCTTGGGAAGGGCAGCAAATTCGGTGTATATCATAGACTTCTGTTTGGCCAAGAAATATACGATTCCGGGGACTCACCAACACATCGCAGATCGGGAGAACAAAAAATTCAGAGGAACTGCACGTTATGCGAATATCAATACCTACCTTGGCATTGAGCAAAGTCGAAGGGATGACCTTGAATCACTTGGCTATGTACTGATGTATTTCTTACGAGGCAGTCTTCCATGGCAAGGATTTAAGTGAGCGACGAAGCAGCACCAGTATGAGGAGAAGATTGTCGACTCCCATCGAGGTGCTATGCAAGAACTACCCTTCGGAATTTGCGACGTATTTCCATGTTTGCCGATCATTGAAGTTTGATGACAAGCCAGACTATGCCTACCTGAAACGCTTATTCCGTGATTTGTTCGTGAGAGAAGGTTTCCAGTTGGACTATGTTTTTGATTGGACCATCTTGAAGTGTCAGCAATCACAAGCATCTGCCGGGCCTGAAAGAACCATGCCCGTCGCTGCTGGAGGTGGCGGAGCGAGCAGTGGAGTGTTTATTGGTGCAACAGCTGGACGTCCCAGCGGATCTCAAAAGGAGTCATGGCTCGTCGCTCGTTTTCTGAGCGATGCTTGTTGTCGGTTGGTGGGCGCAGTTCCACGGGACAGGGACAGCGATCTGGAAAGGACTCCTGAGGACACAGAGACGCTCGGGAGCGGTGCTCAGTGTCAATGCCGCCAGGATGCTCTTCCTCACGCACCTCAAAAGATTCACTATGCTGGGCTTTAGCGTGGTTGGCAGAGATCCAAGGTGCTGAAGGTAATCTGTGCAAGAGTGGTTTCTGACAGTTAACCAGGGCCATGTGTCTGCACCATTGCGAGATGGGGCCCTTGTGTAAGAACTTGGTAACTATGCCATGACGTTTTGGTGGACCTTTTCATCTTCGGGCTGATGCCGAGTGTGAGAACTTGGACGGGGGACAGACGATGTTGTAAATTGCCATCTGCTGCATCTATTGGTGGGGAGCAACACCTGCTGGAAAGCGGGTCCAGCGTCCCTAAATATTTGTAGTCATTTGACTAGGGTGTTGTTGGCAGAGATCCAAGGTGCTGAAGGTAATGAGTGGAAGAGAGAGAGGTTGCTGACAGTCATTCGGGGCCATCCCTACAGTAGTACCAGATGTGTCACTTGTGTGATGAGTTGGTAACTATGACATGAGGTGTTGGTAGAGATTGGCCTTCTTCTGGCGGATGACGTGTCATGTGGGCAGACAAGAGGTCCATACACTATTTTCCATACATCCCTTTCCACACGAGGTTGGTATGGGGGGTGGAAGACACACTGGCAGGTGGTTCAACGGCAAGGGGAATTTGTTGGTGGATGGCAGTGAATCTTATACACTGGGGCCGAGTCAATTTGTTTTGCGGTGGGGAGAGGCGCGGCGGGGGCTCAGGCCCACTTGATTCTCTTTTTTTTTTTTTTTTTTTTTTTTTTTTTTTTTTTTTTTTTTTTTTTTGGGAACGCCCACTTGATTCTATTAGCCGCCGCAGTGAGTGATTGCGCGGTTGATTGCGCATATGGGTTCCCTGCGCGTCCCGCCGCTGCAACGTGGCGCATAGCTAGCTAAAGCACCCCCCGTAGCCGTTTCTCATTCTGTTATTTGATTCTGGCCCTCTCTCCACTGTTCTCGACATGTGCAAAAACCCCGGTCTGGTGCCGGAGTTTCAGGGTAGGTTGATCTTGGGCCAGGCCCTACCCCTACGGACCCTTAGTCTACCAGGTCGGGCTCTGCTGGGCCCGTGTGGTACAGAGTATGCCACACTGAGCCTGCCGAGACGGGTTTCTCACCACGCACCCCATGGATACATCTCTAGTTTGCTCTTCACCGGTTCTCTCTTTCCTCCCCACCAGTAGCATTCCCACTGCCCCTTGTGCCGCTCTCACTGCTCAAGGTGGCACCGCTACTGGTGGCTCTGTAAGTTTCACCCTGAACCACTCAAGGATTACTTGCTCTCTCATCTTTAAGCTGCTGCAGCCCTGTTAAGCTATCGTGGCATCTATTAACACCTAATTAACCGGCTTACTGCATAATCGTATTGCGATGAGACATTACTGTGTCCATTCCGGTGCGTGTTTCTAAATGCGAAACACTATAAGCAGAATATATATTAATGCCAGGGGAGAATTTTTCTACCCAGGAAATTCGAGCAACAGCAACCTAAATCATTACCCAAAATACGACAGAAAAAACAGAGTTTCTAACCGTGTAAGAAACCACTCATCCCGTAAGCCTAACAAGCTATGTCCAGTAGATGCATGATGCCAGGGGATCTAACTACCCACTAGCAAAGGCTACGGCCAGATTCTAAGCATAAGAGAGGGAAAGCCAATGAATGCATCTGTCTAGGAGCACCAAAAGCAGAACCTCAATATGTATTAACACCAGGGGAGAATTTTACTTCCCAGAAAAGTCAAGCAACAGCAACCTCAATCATTACCCTTTCTTTTTTTTTCTTTTTTCTTTTTTTTTCTTTTTTAGCCCAGGGTGTTGTAGAGGTCGGTTTCTGGACCCACGAGAGGTACCTATCTACAGTCAGCAACTAATTTATGGGACCCAGACCATCCTATCTTGAAGGATCCCCCTCAGACAGCCCCTACTACATATGACAGAAAAACAGAGTTTCTATCAGCGTAAGAAACCGCACAACCCATAAACCTAACAAACTATGTCCAGTAGATGCATAATGCCTTGGAAACAGCGTTTCCAAGCTTTTCTCCCCACTTTTTTTTTTTTTTTTTTCGACTTTGTTTTGGCTGGCGCTTCCAGCCATTGAGGTCTGGTACCCGGAAGTTGCGGGTCAACAACGGCCTGTGGCCGATGTATGGGCCAAGTACTGGTGGTTTAAGAAGTCGATGGGGAAAGTTGGACCCACTTTCCAGCTTTTTTTAGCCAAAACGGGGTGATGACCCCACCTGTACCAGGTTGAATTGTGAGGTCCCCGGCCTCAATCCACTTCTCTTTTTTCTTTGTTTTTTTAAACTACACTTTGTTCTTCTCTCAAATTCTTTTTTCGCCTTTCACTACACTCCTACCACTACTGGAATACAAAGTTACAGACTTTCCAAAACCAGGAAAAAAAAAAAAGAGTCTGACACAGTGTGAGTGAAATAGGCCGTCGTAAGGGGACAGGGCATCTCTCTTGCCTGAAATGAATGTGGCCCTTTATGTGGGCAATGTGCGCGGCAGGGTGCAATCTCCAACCAAAAGGGGGAATCAGAGGTGCGGCTGGAGGGAATGATGATCCTTGGTGTATGTCCATGCACATCTTCCAACAGAATCACTGTTCAATTTTCTATCTGAGTCCGTTTTTTTTTTTTTTTTTTTTTTTTTTCCCCTACGGTAGGTTTACCAGCGGAAAAAAAAAAAAAAAACAGGGTAGGAGAGAAATTTGAACCAGGGCAGGAGAAAAAAACTGAGTAGGATGATTGAATTATGGCGCATGTTCAAGTTAGAAACCCCGTCGAGGCGCAGCGCTCCCCTGTCGAGGCGCAGCGCTACCGGGAGCGCTGCGCCCCGCCCTATGCTACGTGTTCCTGGAGATGGCGAGCAGCGGGGATGGCGGCCTTTTTTGAAGTCCTGGCGCTTAGCACACCCGCAGGAGACCGCAGGCGCTTGACCACACCATCTCACAAGTTGATGTGGCAGGTGGTCTGACTCCCGGTGGCGTTCAGTTTCTGGGAGTTCCACGTTTTGCTCCATTGCCGCTGCGTTGCTGCACGTGGCTTTCGGCCTGAGGGGCGTCGGCCTTGTCGATGTCTGTGGAGTACAGTGGAGTTAGCCCTAGGTACCCTGAAGTGTGAGTGATTACAGTAACGGCCGGCCATTGGGGTACTGCTCGCCATCATCCTTGCCATCACTATCACTACTGCTTTCGTCATCAGGGGCGCAGCTTGGACGTGTTATCAAGTACACTCAACACTGTTATCGTCATCGCAACGAGGTTATCCGGGGCGCAGTTTGTCATCAAGCTGATGTTCGTCATCATCATCATCAAGGTTTCATCATCAAGGTTTGCTAGCATTATCATCGTCAGGGTGCTGCTCGTCATCATCATCATCATCAGCATCATCGACAGGGCGTGGTTCATCATCATCATCGACATCGTCACCACGATAATGTTTCGTCATCATCATCAGGGTGCCGCTCGTCACCACCATCATCATCATCAGGGTACTATCATCAAAGGTGCTCGTCATCAACACCATCATTTGCATCATCATCATCATCATCATCATCATCATCATCACCATTATCATCATCATCATCATCATCATCATCATCAGGTTATCATCAAAGGTGGTAGTCATCAATACCATCATCATCCTTTGGTCATCACAGGGCGCTGTGCGTCATCATCATCATCATCATCATCATCGTCATCATCAGATCATCATCATTAGTGATGTTCGCCATCACCGCTATCATCATCGTTATCATCAAATCATCATCATTAGTGATGCTCGCCCTCACCACCATCATCATCCTGTTGTCATTACAGGACGTTGTGCGTTATCATCATCATCAGCAGCATCAACCATCATCATCATCATCATCATTACCGTCATCATCATCATCATCATCATCATCATCATCGTCATCATCATCAGTTTGTAATCATAGGGGCTGTTGGTGCTGCTCTTTACTATGATCAGCATCATCATTCTGTCTTCATCCTCACCATTATCATCATCATCATCAGTTTGTTTTCAAACAGCAGGTGAGTTGGTCGTCACCATCATACTTGTCATCATCATCTTCAGGGTGTTGTTCATCGTCATCAGCAAAATCCAAAAATCTCATCTACCTTTTCGTGTATTCCATCATGAGATCCTCATTGAGGATAATTGACTGCTTCATTTGATCTCGGGCTAGGGTTTCTGCGGTCACGGTGGGGATTTTTCAGGAATGGGTGGGGGGGCGTTGGGGAGCCTTACTCTACAGGGGCGTTGCAAGGTGGGAGGTGGCTGCTCAGTTGGGGGTGGGGCAGATTTGTGGTTTGTCCTTGTCTGGGGCCGGGGTGGGAGAGTTGGTCGCCTTCAACCCCGACGGGGGCAGACAGGGACAAAGGGGAGGACGAAGGCACCCTCTAGGTGGGAATTGGCTGCCTTAGCGGAGGGGGGAGGGAGGGGATCTGTTCCAGGTTGGGGCCGAGGTGAATCTCCTCGGCAGTGGCAGCGTGGGACAGCGGTGGTGGTGTAGGGGGAATTTTTCTCTGCGCGGTGACTATTGGAAGCTTCTTGGGCCAATCATGTTATTTTCAGCGTTCTGGGTTCTGAGAGCTAGATCAGCATCGAGTCTTCTTCTTTATTAGGATCTTCGACCTCAGAGATGGTTACACCTGGACCGACATCAATAGGGTTGCTCTGTTCTATGCTCTCAACTTGCCAATGCTAGAACGACGCTGGTCGGAGCTGGGGTGTTACCCTGTAACCTGCCACGGTAGGAGCGCGAGGCCTTGTAGAGAGATCCGGGGTTTGCCGAGGGAGGAAGGCAATCCAGTGGCGAATTGGGGGGGCTGCCTTGACACCCTCTGGGGCCGAGGATAGTCTCGGGGGCGAGAAGAGGTCAGCTATGGTTGATGTTGTTTTGGTGGGTATTGTCTTTGAGTAGAAGTGTCCCGGTACAGGGAGGGCTAGGAGTTGCTCTCGGATTAGGAAGCCGGAATAACTGATATAGCATAGTATTCACAATCCTTTAGATCTAATAAAGGTGGTGCAGTCAATTTCTTTAGAATTCTAAAAAAAAAAAAGCATAATCATCTTCATCAATATCATCATCATCATTAGTATCATTATCTCATCAATGTTATATTAAGCTTTCTGGCGTTCTGGAACTTTTGGGCAACATCGAGTTTTCTTCCACATCCAGGATATAGGATTTCAGGGATGGTCGAACCCGGACCGATATCTGCAGAGTTGTTCTTTTTTGTGCCCCTGTTTTGCCGACGCCAGAATGACGCTGGCCGGAGCTGGCGCGTTGCTCTGTAACCTGCACAGGCAGGAGCGTGAGGCCTTGTAGAGAGATCTGGGGGTTGCCCAGGGGGGAAGGCAATCCACTGGCGAACCGGGGGGGGGTTGCTCTGTGGCGAGGAGAGATCGGCTATGGGTGAAATTGGTTAGGTTGGTATTGTCTCTGTTTTACAATGTCCTGGTATAGGGAGGGTTAGAAGTTGCTCTAGGATTAGGACACCAGAATTGTTGATATAGCATAACTTACTACAGTTAATACAATTTTGTATCTCCATCAGCATCATCATCAGTAGTATCATCATCATCATCATCATCATCATCATCATCATTATCAGGATCATCATCATCATCAGGACATCATCATCATAGTCACCACATGAGGGATGCTGAGCTTGGTTCTCAGCAAGTTCGGTTTTGTTTCTCCGGGCAGACTGTGAGGACCCCGGCCTCATTCCTCTTATTGGTAATATCAGTCTTGGGCACAGGGATTGATTTCCATCATTCTCAAGACTCTATGCAGTGGGGGCGCAGCGCTACCGGGAGCGCTCCGCCCCGGCATCATCAATCATCAATCAAGGTTACCGCCACAGAGAGGAGCCGCGCGCGCTTGAAAATTGCACGCGTAAGGAAAATAACGCGCGTGCGCTCGACGATTGCGCGCGATTGGGCGCGCGCCCTGAGCTGAAAATTGGACCACCGGTGGTTTATGTCGAGGAGCTGAGGTGGTCCAAATTTCAGATCAAATGGTCTAGTGGATCATGAGATATCGAAGATTTAGGGCGCGCCATGAAATTCGAGTGTGTCGGGCGATGAGGACGATGGGGGCAGGGGACTGCGCCTAGCACACACGCCGTGAGCCTAGGTCCTGGTCTTCACCACGTCACTGGTTGACGTGTCCAGGGGACCGCCCCGTTTCACGGGGTCCACGCAAGATTCCCGCGCGGCCACGTAGCAAGGTGAAGTGGCAACAAGGCGCTTGAGGGAGATCGCAGTGGAGATAGCCCAAGGTGACATGGAAGTGTGTAATTCATAGTCTGAAGTACGCCAAGCTTGCAGATCGGAGGTATGACAGCATGGAGCGCGGTCCGTCATCAAGCTCGAGTTCGTCAACACTATCAGCAAGTCGTCATCAAGATTACTAGTCATCATCATTTGCGGCAAGGCGATCGTCATCAACATAATGGATAATTAGTTGACATCCTCATCATCATTACATCTCTATGGGTGTTTAGTCATTACTATAGTGATTTTCACCATCTATAGTATCACGATCATCAACACTATTATCCTCATAGCTATCATCTGTTGTATCACGATCATCAACACTATCATCCTCACAGCTCTCATTTGTAGGCGAAGTTGATCGTCACCACTATTTTTAGGCTACTGTTTCACTCAAATAGTCATCTATAACATTTCCATCATCATCACTACCATCATCAATATTAATATCATCTGAAAACCTTTTAGTCTCAGGGTACCGTTTTCGGCTACCCAATTATCCAGTAGTCATTAATATTTACATCCTGATTAGCTATATCTTGATTACCTACATCTAGATTACCTATATCATGATTACCTATATCCCGATTACCTACTTCTTGATTACTACTATTTGTAGCAGTAATTTCAGACATAACGTTTTCATGTTGGGATTGTTTACTAAAAAATTCACCACTAGGTTTTGCCCTGCCTGTTCCCCCTGATTGGGGTAAGGTGAATTTTCTTTATTTCATTTTTTCATGAGTTTTTTTTCCTAATTGGGGATTTTGAACATTGAATTTTGCAGACGCTTTAGTGGGGATAGGACTTCGAAGGTTACGGCTGAAACTTTGGTAGGCAGGGGGGTTTTGAGACTCCAGGGTACAGACATACGGTAGTTATCCATAGCAGGTCTGAGATCCGTCTGGCCTAAGTTAGGGGACAAGCCAGGGGACGGATGGTAGGACTGTCAGCCTGGGCTCCGCCTGGCCTTGGGTAAGCTAGGGGAAGGAGAGATAGGGCTGGCCAGTTGTGGGTATAGACTCTAGTTAGCTGTCCCCGAAAAATTAACCCAGGGGTCTATTATAGGGGAGCCTTATTCTACAGGGGTGTTGCATGGTGGGAGGCAGTAGCCCTATTGGGAGAAGGGCAGATTGGGGATTGTCTGAGTCTGGGGCTGGGGTTGGAGAGTAGGTCGCCTTCAACCCCAGCGGGGGCAGACAGGGACAAGGGGTGGGCAAAGGCAGCCTCTAGGAGGGGATTGGTTGCCTTCGCAGATAAGGTGGAGGGAGGGGAGGGGATCTGTTTTATGTTGGGGCCGAGGGATTTTCCTCGGTGGAGGCAGCATGAGACAGGGTACAGTGGGTATGGATTGGTTTGAGTTGTAACCAATGGAAGCGTATCCTTTTCATGATCTAATAAACTCAATGTGTCAAAAAAAATCTGATAATTTCGATACAGTTCAAACTTCAAAACCAGTCATCCACTGCTTTACAATCTTGGCAGCACCTAGTCTTCTTCTTTAATTAGGATACAGGAATTCAGGGATTGTCGAACCTAGACTGATAACTGCTGAAGTTGCTTTGTTCTGTGCTCCTGTATTGCCGATGCCAGAACAACGCTGGCCGGAGCTGGGGCATAGCCCTGTAACCTGCAATTGGCAGGGATGGGAGGCCTTGTAAAGAGATTTGGGGTTTGCTGAGGGAGGAAAGCAAGCCAATGGTGAACCAGGGGGGGGTACCTTGACAACTTATGGGGTGGGGTTAGTCTGGGTAGTGAGAACAGATCAGCTATGGCAGTGGGGGGATAGGTTTGTCTTATTCCTGAGTTGCAATATCCCGGTAAGGGAGGGTTTGGAGTTGTCCAGGATTAGGAGTCCTGTATGGCTGACTTAGCATGGGTAGCTATATTCTTTGGTCATCATCACTGGTATCATTAGTATCATCAGCTATCGAATTTTCGAAGGTTTTTGATTTCGTAAGTGCTTGAAGCATTCTATTCTCAGGTTTTTCTCAGCCGAAGCCGGGTAATGGCCCCGGTGTTACAAACTGATGTATGTTCATATGGGACGCTGGGCCTGGTTCCCAGCACGTGCTGCTCCCCACGAATAGACTGGAGCTTTTAAGGAAAAAAAAAAAAAAAGCATTTGGCACAGGGCCCTCTATTACAAAAAAAAAAAAAAAAAAAAAAGGGCATCTCGGTTCGGCTTGGACAATGGGAGGTCAGATGATGTTGGAGAGGGGGAAAGTGCCAGCGATCCTTGGAACATATAGTTCCGACCGGTCGTATAGACCAGTTTTCCAGGCCGTAGTAGGCCTGTGGAGTAGGTAGTAGATGTCAGCAGCGAGAGTTGTATAAGAAAGACTGCGCAACACTTGGTAAGTTTTCATCTGGTGTTGGAGTAGCTCATACAATCACCTTCTGTCTGGATTGGTAGATTTCGTGCTGAGGGGCTCGCTCGACACTCCTCGGGCCGTCCTCGGGACCCGAGGAAATTCTCCCGTCGTCGCCTGAGGAAATTCGTGCTGTCGTTCCACTCATCCTCGGAATTGTTCCCTGAGGACGATTCCTCGGGGCCTTCCGCGGCCAGTTTCATATATCGACGAGCGGACACGGGGGGGGAGGGGCGGTTGGTCCATCTAGGTGTGTTCGTGCCCACGTCGTTCGTCCAGCTCAGGCGGCCCACGCGAAATTCGAAGTTGGCGGCATAAAAAAAAAAATGGCACAAAAATGGCACACAGTCCCAAGTTCGAAATTCGAATTTCCGCAAGCGACCATCCAGCACTGTGGGCGTCCCTTGCGGCTGACGTCAGCAACGTTCCTCGGCGGAAGCGTTTCGGGGTGGCGGCTGCGTGCCTGTGGGCATGACGAAAGCACATGTACGCGTCCGAAGCAGGAGACACGCTGTAACACGGTCGCCGTTGTTGTCGTCTTCGCAGGCGAGCTTGATCGTCAACGTCTAGTAGTCTACGCTGTGCACTCAGGTCGTCATTCGTAGCAGCGCTGTTCTGCAACCCGCCACACGTGGAGTCTTCCCCAGTTTCGGCGATGGCCATGAACGGGGGGTCGGGACGTGACACACTAAGCAAGGCGGAGAGGACGGTGGTGGCAACGGCTGTGAACGCCATCCTCTTCCGATGTCAATTGCAAAGGGGCGAGGGGAGGATGAGAGCGGTCATTCGCGCACGGCAGAAGAGGACGCTGCAGTCCACGAATGTGGAGGGAAAGGACAGTGGTGCTGTTTGCGGCGCCGTGCTGCAGGTGTGCTACGCCATGGGGTGTGGAGCGTTCCCCAGAGCGACGCCTAGGTGGTGGATGAAGCGACGGACAGGCGGGACGTGGGAGGATCTTCGGCAATACGACGACGCGACGACGGACTACTTGAAGGACAAGTTGCGCATGTCGCCACGTGTGTTCCGAGATATCACGGAAGCTTTGTCTCCCTTCCTTGAACGGCTTGTCACTTTCTATAGGGAGCCCCTCCAACCTGACCACATTGTCGCGTACGCTTTGTACAAGTGGGCATCGGGGGAGACGTACGAGAGCGGGACGTGGAGCTTCGGCATTGGCAGATCTTCCGGGTTGGTGGCTGTGCGAGATGTAACTGCGGTGTTGCTGAGTGCATACCCCGACAAGATATCCTGACCGACGGGTCATCAGAAGGCGGTCGTCTTGCACGCCTTCGCTGACAAGGGTTTCCCTAACTGCCATGGGTGCATCAACGACACCCACATCTTCATCGACAAGCCAGCGAATTGCCCCGGGGGGGACTACTACGATAGAAAATGTCGTTTCTCTGTCCAGGCGCAGGTCGTCGTCGATTTGAACTTGCGTGTGTTGGATGTGTTCGTCCGTTATCCGGGAAGTTGCCACGACGTGAGGATCGTCCACCTGTCCAATTTATGGGCACGCGTGGAGGCAGGGGAACTTTTCACTGGCCACCTGTCATGCTGCCTTTCGGTGTGCAGACGAACGACTATCTGTTGGGGGACAACGGTTATTCGCCCTCCAAATGGGTAGTCGTCCCCTACGGCGGTCTCTCACAAACCCCGTCATAGTTGCGTTTCGACAACAAGCAGAAGATGGCGAGGGGAGCAGTTGAGAGGGCTTTCGGCAGACTGAAAGGGATATCGATGTTGTTCCTTCGTTCTCACAAGACGAACATAGATACGTTGCCACAGCAGTTCGTCGCCGTCTGCATTCTGCACAACATACTCGTCGACGCGAGCATCCCCTTCGACGACAATCTACTGTGGGAGGTCGGCCCGGACGGTGTGCGTTGCAGGGTGGATCTTGGGATGGAGCGTCCCTTGAGGCTGATGTGTATGGAGTCGTCGACAGGGGATGCGCTCATTTGGCGGGACGCACTGGCGGAGAGAATGGGTGCGCAGTGAACACGGCCAGGCGTGCAGAGCAGTCGGCTGCGATGATGTGCATGTGGCGAAAAATCGTAGCGGGCGACGCGGAGAGCATGCGAGAAATCGGAGCAGATGACGCGGGGGGCGTTTGGTACTGGACGAGGTGGTCGTCTGAGTTGGGGTCGTTGTGTGTGTGGGGCCGTTTAACGGAATTGGTGAGTTGAAGCACTGGTGCCTGTCTCGCTGTGGGTTGCCGTGCACTGGGTGGCGTGTGTCGTCAATTTCTTACCGTTTTGTTTCACATTGCGCGCCCTTGAAGAGGGTGTCCGCGCCTAGGGGTTGATGGCGATGGCGCAGTCGAACGTGTAATCGGCGGGGGCGATGTGGCGCGCGTGCATGTGTCGATCGTAGTTGTCGTGTGGTGTGGTGTCACCGCGGGTGACGTGTGTGTAGTCGAGTCTTCATCGTGTGTTCTGTTTTCCGGAACTTTGGATTGAAGTTGCCTTCAACGCCTTTTTTTTTTGCAAAGTGTGTCTTCATCCACTATTTTCTTTGTACGAGATACAACAATGTACTTTCTTACTTATCGTTGTCAATTATGATGTCGCGCGGCTTGTCTTCTTCTTTGTGGACGAATGAAAAGTACACAATTACACGACGTTGTTGTGTGTTATTTGTACTTCCATCTCTGCTTCCAACATGTGCAATGTCGTGTGTGAACATCCCTCACTTTGTCATCAACCATCGGTTCAAGCAAGCATCGCCGACCCTATTACGTCCCCCTTACCATAACTTTCTTGAATGCAAATGAAAGCAGAACAAAACAGAAAGCGACAACAACACGTAGACGTCAAGAATATAAATCAACACAATTACATGTTCGCTCTCACAGATGCGAACCTCGATTTGCCATATTCGGAAAAAAAAATGAACCTTTAAAGAAAACAAAAGGTTCATGCAAAACCCCTACGACAACCGATCCGGGACGGTGATGATCAACGTCACGGAAACGTCCACCACCATGACCACCGGCATCGTCCCCACCCCAACCCCCGTCTCCGGCGTCGTAATGCGCGTGATGATCATCCCCGCTCATCCGCATGAGCCACATGGTTGCTGCGAGCAAGATCCTCATCGCTTCGGCAACGCTCTTCAACCTTTCGTGCGACACCCGGCCGCCGTCGATCCCCTCCGCCGCGCTCACGGCGCTGGTGAACGCCCCCACCAGTCGCCGGATTCTCACCTCCTGATATGCCGCCAACTCGTCCTTCTCGTGCCTGTCTTCGATATTGGCCCCCACGAACCATAGTGGCAACTGCATATCCATGTCCAACGTGATGTGGAACGCCATGGGGCTCACACATACACGTCAGTCCTCCCCCATCCAGATCGTGCGAGAGATGTTAGTGGCCTCGTGGTTCAACGCGTACCCGTACACAGCGTGGTACCCTCGTTGCCTACTCGTCGACTTGAAGACCCACCCATGGATCACCTGCAAAGTGATGGTCTGCACCTTCAATGCCCTCTCCTGCCCAGCGTTGAACTCCGATCCGTCGTCCATTTTGTGCTACGGGATGGTCGTATGAGGCAAGACGATGCTTCGACACTCCCCGCGCCACCGCAACAAGATAAAAGCCCGCTTCCTGCATTAACTTCACAATGGCGTTCCCTTCTGTTTCGTTCCAGAAGCGGATGTCGTCCACCCACAGCTTCGACGCCGCCTCGATTCCATCCCGTGCACTTCGCCGACGCACCCTGTGCACCAGCGCTTCGTCGTCCTCCCCCAGGCCTGCGACATCGCCTGCCCTCGCCTCTTCAACAGAAAAAAACCTGTTTTAATTTTCAGGTTGGAGCAACGTTTGCCATGTTCGAGCAACATTCAAATTAACGCTGGTATTAAAAGCAACATTTCATAGGTCGGTGAACGATTCTCTATGGATGCTTCATGACATAAATTGTTACTGACTCCGCCAGGGCTCGATCCCTGGTCTATCTTTTTGCTGTTTCGGCTGCATCCCGTTAGGATTTTGAACAACTGGCGCCATGCTGCAATTCGGGCGCCACTTTCAAATACCGCATTTTTCAGTTCTGCCCTCGGGGCCTTTGCAGAAATGCCCCTGGTACCGTACATGTCACCAGTACTTATACCGGCTCCCCGTACAGTACGGGGGCCAGCTCGCACCAGTTTCAGCTGTTGTACTCGGACTCAGTGTGACTTGCTCCTCTGTTCGGCATTCAGAATCCAAGACTTCGACTTTGTGTCCTTGCCACTGTGTTTGCGTCCGACCCTCAGTCGTGTCGAGTGAGTGAGTGTGTGTGTGTGCTCTCACTCTCTCCCTGTCTCTCCCCTCTCCCTCGACTCTCCCTGTCTCCCTCAGCCACACGCTCGTTACACTAGTATCGGAGCGGTTCGAACCCGCCCGACCCACCCTGCTTCGTCCCCGTTCCACGTCATCATCGCCATCGTCATCGTCATCGTCGTCGCCGCGTCACATCATCATCGACGAGAACGTCGTCCTCGTGCCACGTCATCATCGTCATCGTCGAAATCGACGTCGTCGTCATGCTCGTTGTCCTCGTCGTTGCGCCACGTCATCCTCATCATCGCCGTCGCTGTTCCACGGTGCAGATAAGTAATCGATGACAATTTTTTTTATTTTTTTTTTCTTTCTTCTTCTTCCAATTATTTTCTTCTTCTTCTTCTTTCTCTTCGTTTTTTCCTTCTTCTTCTTCTTCTTTTTCTTTTTTTTCTTCTTCTTCTTCTTCTTCTTCTTCTTCTTCTTCTTCTTCTTCTTCTTCTTCTTCTTCTTCTTCTTGTCGCGACTCTGATCCCGCTCCCCCCCGACTCCGATCCTCCTCCCGTGCAACCTTCCC
>BFEA01000619.1:779459-797377 GCA_003427395.1 Chara braunii | reverse complement strand
ACTATAGCGAGGCGAGCAGCATAGAAGTGGCGGAAGGTATCGCGGGGAAACGGGTTGGAGGGGAACGTGATGGGGGTGGTGAGCTGGCAGAGGGTGAGGTAGTCAAGAGGACGGCGAGAGAGTAATCGGGGACGAAGGCCGATCGCCCGTATCGGTACGTCGGCGAACTGGGGGACGGGTTGGGGAGGAGGGGGATCGGCTCCGTCGCCGCGTTGATGGGGTCGGAGTCGTGGCCATGAGGTCGCCATGTTCTGGTCGGGGCGGCTCCGGATCTTGGTTTGGGTCGTCGTGGACGTGCAAGCTTGCCCCGCTCGCAAACTCTAGTTCCCTCTTTCCGACCTCGGTTTCTTCTCCTTTGCGGGCCGCCTTCGGATCTTCAGCCTCCGTGCCCGTGCGCAGCACTTCTTCCGACACTGCTTCCCACTCCGATTCCGCAGGTCCTTCTTCGTTCTCCTCTTCTCCTTCGTCGTCTTCTTCTTCTTCTTCGCTCTGCTCCCCCTCGCTATGCTCGCTATAGCTTCCTTCTTCGGGGGTTTCGTCCTCTTCCCCGAGTACTTCGTCGCTTTCCCCACTTTCTTCCCGCTCGTCTTCTCCTTCGTCACTCTCAGTGCTTTCTTCCTCCTCTTCTTCCTCTCGAATGGCAGCAAGCTGCTCTGTCGTTGGATGCTTGAAGAAGGCAGGATCACAAACCCTCCGGGGATCCAAATACTGCTGCTGCGACGGCGGGATGCGCTCTGCGGCTCCCTCCACACAAGCCGACCACTGGAGATACGACGTCAACGTGCGAGAAAGCACATGAGGAATCGGGTGCTTGTCGTCTTGCGAGATGACGTCGAGAGGGAGATCGTCCGCCAGCTGCGCTACCGGGATCGCGAGCTCTTGTGCGATGAGTTCCTGATGTCCGGGCCGTACTGTACCGAACAGAAACGCGAGGAGTTTTCCCTCGACGTTGGTTCGCCAAGCCTGGATGAACAGCAACTTCAGGCGCTCTATGCAAGGCGGGCGCGCCTCGTCCTCGGTCCACGTTAGCCGTACCTCGATCAAGCACAGTGAAAGCTCGACGAAGTCTTCGCGCCACAGTTCCCAGTGTGGGGGATGAATGTCGGGGACAGCAAGGGTCATTAGACAGTAGGAAGGGCGAGGATGGATATCGGACTGCTAGAAGGTGGGGAAGATGGAGGGGAGATAAAAAACGGAGATCGGAGAGAGACTCATTGGGGGCGAGGGAAGGGAACAACAATAGGGAGGACCGTCGACGGATCACGCTGGTACATCCGAGGGCCGTCGTATTCGATCGCTCGTGTCGGCGCGACCAGATCGTTTGCCCACGCGTGCAGCGATGTCCTCACCGCCGAATGTCGTAAAGGGAGGAGCGTGGAGAGATCGCCATGCAAGTTGATGACGACCGATATGCGGCTGACACCTGGCACCGCTCGCTGATGAACTACTACTGCCGCGGCCAGTACCACTGCGTTGGGCCGACCCTCGATTCTGAACACCGCCGCTGCATACACGCCTTCCGTGCAGAAAAAGTGCGCAAGCCGCCGAAGATCTGGACTGAGATGGGGATGATAGACTTGCCGGATCATCAATTGATCACGGGGTGCAAGCGATGCTTCGCTGAGGGCTCTTTCCTCTAGAAAACTCATGGCGATGGCGATGGAGAGGAAGAGAGGGAGCAAGAGGAAGAGGGGGATGGCGGAGAGTCAAAGCCATTGTCTACGGCTTCCTCAGAAGGAGAGATCGAGGGAGAAGGAGACGAAGCAGAGGGGAGGAGGCGAAGATAGGACACGTGGTGTGTGATCGCGCGGGCCGATCGGCTGCTAGAGGCTTCCGGGGCGAGCCGCACAGTGTCCACGCCGTTGGGGCTGAGCTCGATCACGCGATATCGCCCGAAGAATCATGGCGCTAACTTACCCTGGCGAGCACATTTCCTCACCTGCACCACGTCCCCCAATTTGTACTTGGGCCGTGGACCCGCATTCCTATTTCGGGCCTCGTAGCTCCGGATCTGTCGGCCTTGGGCTAGTTCGGTCATTTTCTGTCGTTTTCAGGCTAGCCTGGGCAGTGACCGTTCCATTAGCTCTAGGTGCCGTTTGGCCTTGTCCCTAGCCGTGGCCCTGGTGGGACGTCGATTCATTGTAGACTCGTCCGAGAGGCTTGGTATTGAAACGCAAGCGACGCTATTGGTCCTTAATTGAAAGGGGCTCATTCCCGTCGATTCGTGGGGCGTTCTGCGATGGACCGCCAGGATGTGATCGACGATATCGGGCCAGGGTCTCGGATCCCGTGCCACGATGTTACGTCGCAACGCTGTCTTTATCACCCGGTTAGCGTTTTCGACCAGTCCATTGGATTGGGACATATGGGGTGTAGTGTTACGTATGGCAATGCCATGTAGGACCAGATTCCTTAGTACTTCTCCCCTGAATTCAGCTCCGTTGTCAGTCAGGATTTCTTCTGTATCCTGATGCATCCTGAGGAAACGGTTGACATACCGCGCGATTTCCGTGGCTTGCCGCGTGCGACAAGGATACGCTTCGATCCATTTCGAGAAATGGTCGACAAATACCAATAGGATTGAATATTCGCAGCTATTAGGGCCAGGGGGCACCACTATGTCGGTAGTGTCCATGCTCACTCTTTGAAATGGCCGTTCAACAACCGTGGGCATTATCGATCTTGGCGGTTGAATCGGCGTCTTGTAAGCGGTGCAGACCTGATAGTTGGCGACAATGTATTTCACATCGTTGCGGATATTGGACCAATACCACTCATTTTTGTCGATAGTGGACTCCGTGATTCGTACGGCAAAATGAGCCGCAGTTTCCTCGTGGGTTGTCTTAACCCAGTCGTACCGCATGAACGGATGCGGCACTACCATCCAAATCCCACTACCGTCCGTTTTCCGTTTTTCTAATCTACCCTCTATCCATCGATAATCGAAAGCCCTTTCGTTGGCCCTCCTCCGATCTTCCTCAGTGAAATCCTGGAGGGGGTTACCTACTAGGGTGGCAATCAAGGCAATATCAGTCCATACTTCGGCCCTTCTAAACTTCCGGGTTTTTTCCAATCCTTCTGACGTGGCATCCAAAAAGCGAGCATCAGTCAATATCTTGTTGGTCCGGCACAAAGGGCACAACCACGGATTACTATCGTTTCTGTATTGGATGCACGAGCCATGGGCTCGTGCGACGCACTGTCGACAATCTATCCAATCGACATACACTTCTCCGTTAGGACCCGTGGAGACCGAGTATACGCGGGAGATGGCTTCGCAAAAATAGCAAAATTTGTCAGGCAGGGAGAGGAGAGACGAAGAGGAAGGGGGGGAGAGAGGGGTAGTGGGGTTATCTTCGTTACCCATCGCCACCGTTTTGCTTCTTGCCACGTGGGAGGACTGCCACTTGTCCGTACTTAGGCTCGTTGGTCAGGTCTGGCTCCTTCCACGGTGTAATTTCCTCGCCCTTTGGTACCTTGACAGGTCGGTGCAGACGTGTCAGCCCGTCCGCGTTGCCATGCCGTTCTGTCTTTCGATGGACGATATCGAAGTCGTATTCTTGTAGTCGCACCGCCCAACGGCCAATCATGCCCGTGTAGTTGGTGAGTTTCTTCAGCGCTAGCAGAGGCTCGTGATCCGTTACGAGGCGAAACTTCTGTCCGTAGAGATACGGATGGAAGTGCTGGATTCCCCAAACTATCGCATAACACTCGCCTTGAGATGCGGAGTCGTTTCTTCGTTCGTTCGGTATGGTTCAAGACACGTACTCGATGACGTGTTCGCGACCATCGTTCCCCTTCTGTGCTAGAATAGCGGAAATAGCTTCCGGTTGCCAGTCCGTGATGAGAATGAACTGCTTCGAGGGGTCCGACCGAATCAAAATAGGGGTCGTTGCCAGAGCGTCTTTGAGGGTTGCAAAGGCGTGCTGGCACTCCTCGTCCCAACTGAGAGGTTGATCCTTCCGTAACAGGTTCGTTAGCGGTTGTGCAATCGCGGCAAAGCCTTTGATGAAGTGTCGGTAGTACGACGTCAGTCCCAAAAAGGCTCAAACCTACATCAGTGACGTGGGAACCGGGGCTTCGTTCACCGCCGCTACTTTTCTCGAGTCCGGCCGCAATCCTCCACGTGTCACGACGTAACCCAAGAACGAAATTTTCGAGAGGAAAAATTCGCTCTTCTCGAGCGCAATCTTGAACCCAGTGTCTCTCAGTGCGCCCAATGTCCATTCAATATGTTGCGCGTGCCCGTGATAGGTTTCCGAATAGACCAGGATATCGTCCATGTACACGATCACGCAGAAGTTAATCATCCCTTGTGTCAGCCGTGTCTTGTTGACGAAATTCTGGAACGTCATGTTCATCGCTCGCTGAAACGTGGCAGGCGCATTGCAAATCCCCATCGGACATCGATTCACTGCCACGTGCCCTCAAACAACACAAAGGCCATTTTCGGTCGATCTTCTTCCCTTACCAGAATATGATGGAAGTCATGCCGAATATCAAACTTGCTGAAATAATTAGCGTACCCAATCGCATCCAACAGATCATCAATCCGGGGGAGGGGATACACATCTTTGACCGTGATTTCATTCAGCTTGCGATAATCAATGCAAATGCGAATCGCCCCGTTTTTCTTCGGCACTAATACTACGGGAAAGGACCAAGGTCCGGTAGCCGGTTCAATCCAACCACTGGCTTCGAACTCCCGAATTAGTTCGAGAGCCTTTTTGCGTTCAATCAAGGAATAGCGATAAGGTTTGCAATGAATTGGGGAGTGATTTCCTGTCTGAATTTCATGTTGGATTACTAACGACAACCCGATGTCAGTGTCTGACATACTAATTCCTCCTTTGTATTCCGGTAGAATATCCGCAATTACCCGGTGGATTTCATCCGGCACATATTGCGGAACGTGCAGTTCGAAAAGTTGGTCACAGATCCAAACGTCAATCTGTTTCGTGTTCGCCTGTTTTGTCGAATCGGGTGGAGGCGCCGAGATGAATGAATGATCCGATCGCCAGGAGAACACCGTGGCCATCATCTGAGCATCTTCTTCTCGGATTTCCACGTGTCCTTCCGGGGTAATCCCGTCACAAACATCCTGCCATGGCACTTCCTTAGTTGCGATTTTTATCCCCAGTCCGTCTGTTTCTGCTTCAAAAATGCCCAGGGGGTTCCAGAGAGCTTGCTTTTGCCCCCAAGCGTAACAATCTCACTTCTTTGGCCGAGGTTAGTAAGGACTTGGGTAGATCCGTAATATCACAGTAATGCTTCTTGTCGCTGTACCGGGTGAGGAGAGGGGCGATCCCTTCGTACGAAGTTTGAGGGGGTTCCAAAGAATCGACCATCCTCGAAATCTGCACGAGGGGCTCGCCTAAGATCATCGCCTTGGTCCTTTGAATTTTTCGGCTGGTCAGTTGCATCGTTCTTGCTATCGTTTTGAGCGGTTGGTAGTCAACGCGTTGTCGTACCAATTTCAAGATCTCCGGATCATCTTCGTCACTGCTTTCCGCATCATCAGTTTATGGCTTCCCTTCTGCGGGTTTGTCCCAGGAGATCATGCGGAGAGTCCCTGCCATCATCGGCAAAACCCGCGGAATCGCGTTAATAGTAGTGCGAAGGGTCAATCGCATGGGCACAGCGTAGGGTTTTCCTCCTGTATTTCGGAGGACGATCGATCGTCGTTCGAAATCCAGGTTTGCTCGTAACGCCACAAGAGCAGGAAGTCCGAAAAGAACGTCGTACGTATTAACATCTAGTACTACGACATCCCCTAGCTCGTGTACTTTACCTAATCGGAAAGGGACATTGGTCATTCTCCCCACAGTTTTAATATTTTCCTCATCTGCCGAAAGGAGCTGATCTTTCTCGGTAAGCATGATCAGGTCGTTTTTCCTACCGKCCCTTTCGACCACTCTTAGTGAGATAGCCAACACARCGGCTCCTSAATCTATTATCGCGTTGTAAGGAACTCCCCAAATTTCAATATCACATTCCGCGGACTTCCACGGAATCGGTTTAATCCGTAAGAAGTGATCGTCTTTCTGAATTAATCCCACACGTATTGGGTCCGGAGTGCTTGTTGGGTTTCCTTCTGGCGCGGGGCCCTTGGCTTTGGCACTTGGTGTTCGGGCGAGGGCAAATCGCTTTCGGTTTGCTTTGCAATGCTGTWGCATTCGCTCATTRGCTTGCTCRGAGATCGAGAGTAGGTGACCGATCGGTAGTGGAATCCGATGGTCCAAARCTCGAATAATGTTTAATACGTCGATTTCTCCTGTGACRAAGGTGGGTCCTCCCRRCTCCATTTCTTCTAAGGACGGTCGTCACTCCGCCACTTCTTTCGGTTCTGGTGCTGGTCTGATTATTCCGATCATTCCTAGTCCAGGATATCTCAGCGACACATACTGATCTAGCGGAATTAGCTCGGCGGCCTCTTCCGCGGTGSCCAKGGCACTTCCCCCACCCTCTACTTCTTCCATCAAGGCTCCGACTCRTCCAGGTCCATTGGCGATGGGGGYCKCGGCCATAGGTGCGACTCCGATCCGCTGTTGCGGGGGTCGGTGGGGGCAATCACGGGCTAGATGTACGGGCTGATGACAGGCATAACAAACATTCAGATTGTTCGCAGCTCCCCCGAGAGCAGGGGCGGGGGCTAATCCTTGTTGCATCGGAGGGGCACGCACCGCAATAGGTCGCATGTTCCTCATCATGGCTTCCAACCGAGCATTGTGCTCTCGCTGTTCCTTTTTGCTTTCTTGGATCAAACTAATCAAAGTTTTGGTTAGTTCGAAAATGGCCGATGATTCGTTCGATCGTACGGGAGCCTCCACCGGCGACGGGGGTAATGCCCTGACGGGCGGGGGCATCATAGGAGCAGAGATGCTCGGGGTCTCGCTTAGGATTACTCGTTTGGGGCCTATCTGTTCCATGTAGGTGACATGTCCTGATACAAATCCCATGGTTTCAAATTTGTTCTGTAAAGCAGCCAGTTCTGCTCTTGCCCGTACGAGCTCGGTCAAATCTCCGTCTCTAGGGTAGTCTTCTCCTTCCAGGAAGTTCGCTGCGAACTTCTGTTCCATTTCTTCCGCGGCAGCCATAATTTGTTGTAGCGTATGAGTGATGGGAGAAAACTGTTTTCCCAACTTAGTCCTTATTGTTCAACTGCGGAGTCCGTCAATGAACAGATCTCTTCCTACTTGCTCACCTCGCTCAGTTTTTACGATCATCCTGTAGAACCGGTTCCGATATTCCGCAACGGATTCGAGCGGTTTTTGCACTCGGTCCTTGATCATGTATAATGCCTGCTCAGGGTGAACATAATCAAATCGGTTCATGAAATCTCGTTCGAAGGTCGGGAGATCCACCCATACATAGGTAGTATACCAATGATGAGCGTCTCCTCCCATTCGAGCCGGAATGTTGATTTGTGCTTCGTGATCATCGTACTGCTGCGTTCTAAGCGTGGCCAGCCATGCTCCTGCGAGATGGTGCGCCAGATCAAATAGATAGAGATTTGGTGGTGACATGGGAGCTCGTGCACGTGGGGCAGGTTGATTAGGTGGATTAGCATTTTGTTGCGGAACTAGATTTTGCACGTTGGCAGCCATATTGGCTGCTCGTCGGTTAGCCGATCTGCTTCTGGTGACGATAGGGTCGCGTCTATACGCGTTCCGAGGGCAAGGTCGCCCACGGTTAGCCAAGTCACCTAATTAACGTGCTATCAATCCTAAGTCCCTAGCCACATGTCGGGCTCCGATACCAACCTCACGCCCAACGCGACTTCCTGATCGGAGTGGGGTATGGGCCTGGAAGTGCGAAAAGAGGTGTGCCAAGGATTTTTGGGGAAATTGGGGGAGTCTTAAGGGTATGAATGCAATTAGGCGAGTGTGCGCAAGAGACTCACGGTCCGATGGGGCCGGGACATTGTGAGCGACGGGTTACGGGAAAATTCCTCCGTCGTGGAGGTGGTCCTGAAAACTTAGGCTGTCGGGGGCCGCCATGCGGTACAGGCCGCCGCATACCTGGGTTGGGCCTTCGGAATTCCGGAGTGCTCTGCGCATCGTTGCATCGACAGTTCACGCAAAACGTATTGGGCCAATAGGGCGCTATGGCTGGCAGCGAAACGACACTGAGCTAATGATACGGGAGAAGGAGGCGGAAAGGAGGGAAACTGGTGGTGATCTCAACGAATCCCGGGTGGGTGAAGTAGTAAGTCTGGTCGGGGGAAGGGAAATCGGAGCACCGAGGGTCGCTAGTGGTGGCACAGTGGAATTCCCGCGGATATAGCCGATTCTCCGTGTGACAGGGGTATCGCGTCCTTATGAGCTCGTTTATCATAGGGGTGAAATAGTCCGGGTCATAGGACGAATCTGAGCCCCAAGATCGCGTCATGGTATCATTGCCGGTGGGATAGCGAGGGTCGGGATGTCGTCACCGCGCATGAGCACGTATAGGACAGACCGACTCAGTGGCGCCTCATCATGCTCGTACGGGATGATGGTTCCGTTGTGATTCCTTTCGGGGTGAGCGAGTCAACGCGCGGGAATGCGTGCAAGGGTGCGACTCGGATCGCGTTTACACGTGTTCTCGTGCGGCGCTCGCGAGGTCGGGCTCCGCGCCTAATTGCTTCGTAAGTCTCGGTTATGCAAGATGCAATCATACCACAACCTCATCAGGGGACAAGCAGAAACGAAATCTACATCGGGGCCAGACTCTTATCCCATGTATCGCTGCACCCAGTGCAAGCAAAGATTCGGCACAAACAAAAAGCAAGGGAAGGGATTCTCCACAAAAGAGATAGGCAAGCAGGCATAATATTCATGCATCCATACATTCGACAATCATACACATAATGCAAGCAAAAGCGGACGTCGCGAAGACAAATATGAGCAAAAATCCAAGCCCAGATTTCAGAAAGCCGAAACGAAAATAAGAACGGGCGAACCGCCCGGAGCCGTAATCAAAATGTAAGTACACAGGTGAAGAGGGGGAAGAGACAAGGAAACCGCAAATCCACGTCCATCAACCTCAACTCTCTCTTCCTCTCTCTCTCTCTCTCTCCGATGCGGACAATCCGTGGTCACGCACCAACCCACGAAGTTGTCACCCCGCTTAGTCCTCCCGCACCCGTCGGATTCGCCTGTGCCCACAGTCCGTCGTGGTCCACGTCAATCCCGCGCGTTCGGCACCAGCCCGTCGGGTCGCCCAACTCCTACTCTACTCACCTCTTACTTCGCTCGTGTGCCGATCCTTCCTTATCGCGCAGCCCCGAGCTTCCAACAATGGGTTAAGAGGAGCTCACTAATCGCGCAACCAAAAATTATAGCGTGCATGCATGGGCGAAGAACGCGGAATTACTAGGACTTAGAGTGAGGGTTAGAGAAAGGACGCCTGCGTTCTGCATGATCGGCCGCGACGTGGGGGACGTAACCCTTCTCCACGCATCGATCCGAGCATGCAGACCGCGGCTTACAAAATTCCAGCAAAAAAAAGAAAGGGAGCGTGGGAGAGACGAAGTGCAAGAAGAGAGATACAGTTACAATGGCGTCCGCCCGAAATTACAGTTACACATACGATTAAGGGCGCCCACTAATCACAGTACCGTTGCAGCCGCATGAAGAAGCGTGAAAACAAAAGGCGCCGCGCGGCAGATAAAAAAATCCTAATTACTGAATTCCTAAATTCCTATCTAATGCGAAAAAAACAAAAAGCACAAATTCCAGAAGGAAAGCCCAAAAACTCCGAGAGCCATCGGGGGGGGCTCGACAAAATTCGAAAAAGACTCAAAGGAAAAATTCAAAAGAACGAAGCAATTTCCCGCGCGATGTCTGCGCCCAAAAGATCGAAACCGAAACGAAAGAAAGAACGTTAACATTTATTAATCGCGCGCGCGGTGGCGCGCCAGACATTCATCCGACCAATCACTCAACCGGCCGTCCCAAGACACACCCAGCTCCGTACCCAGTCATCCGACAAGAATCGACGAAAAAGACGAAAAAGCAAGGGTACTAATGCAACTTTCCATCGATCCCGATTTCCCGTAATTGGCCCAATCTTCCCAGCTTAGGACCCCTCGTGGCAACCGCGCAGGAAGTCGCGCGTTACAGAAAGTGGTTCGTCACATATGTGACGCCGAGGGGGTTCCAATATTAGCAAGCTCCTGTTTGCTTGACACGTGTCGATTTCTCTAATCGATCGACACGCGGAGCACTTCTCTTTATGCCACTTACCGTTCGATTGCGTGCGGACGTCATCCAGCGTGGCAACTTTGCTCTTCTACTACTTCCTCAGATTGGGCTCTCGACGGTCCAAGGACGGGATTTTTCTCGTGTCGTTACCGCGACACATATCCATTACCGGTTGCATCAGTAATTAACTGGAAGGGGAAAAGGGAGCCGGTGCATAGCGGCATGGCGGGGTGGAGGTTTTAGGGGTAGCGGGGGCAGGAACCTTAAAGTTTTCATCCCGGCTGCAAATTCTGGAAGCGCTTGGTAGCGGACAATGCGGTGGAAGCGGGGGAAACGGTTGCCAGTGTGAGGGAGGGACGCGAGGTAATCAGGATAGAGGGTGGTGAGAGTTCGAAAAAGTGCCGCGCGGAAACGATCGCGATCTTCGCAGGCGGGGATGGTCCCCGTTACTATGCAATAAACCTCGATCATATTGTGGCCTCGCCACGCGGCACTAAGGAGCAAAACATGGAGGCAGAAGGTTGGGACGGCGCACTGAATGGAGGGGTGGGGGTGCACTACTATNCATCATGGCTTCCAACCGAGCATTGTGCTCTCGCTGTTCCTTTTTGCTTTCTTGGATCAAACTAATCAAAGTTTTGGTTAGTTCGAAAATGGCCGATGATTCGTTCGATCGTACGGGAGCCTCCACCGGCGACGGGGGTAATGCCCTGACGGGCGGGGGCATCATAGGAGCAGAGATGCTCGGGGTCTCGCTTAGGATTACTCGTTTGGGGCCTATCTGTTCCATGTAGGTGACATGTCCTGATACAAATCCCATGGTTTCAAATTTGTTCTGTAAAGCAGCCAGTTCTGCTCTTGCCCGTACGAGCTCGGTCAAATCTCCGTCTCTAGGGTAGTCTTCTCCTTCCAGGAAGTTCGCTGCGAACTTCTGTTCCATTTCTTCCGCGGCAGCCATAATTTGTTGTAGCGTATGAGTGATGGGAGAAAACTGTTTTCCCAACTTAGTCCTTATTGTTCAACTGCGGAGTCCGTCAATGAACAGATCTCTTCCTACTTGCTCACCTCGCTCAGTTTTTACGATCATCCTGTAGAACCGGTTCCGATATTCCGCAACGGATTCGAGCGGTTTTTGCACTCGGTCCTTGATCATGTATAATGCCTGCTCAGGGTGAACATAATCAAATCGGTTCATGAAATCTCGTTCGAAGGTCGGGAGATCCACCCATACATAGGTAGTATACCAATGATGAGCGTCTCCTCCCATTCGAGCCGGAATGTTGATTTGTGCTTCGTGATCATCGTACTGCTGCGTTCTAAGCGTGGCCAGCCATGCTCCTGCGAGATGGTGCGCCAGATCAAATAGATAGAGATTTGGTGGTGACATGGGAGCTCGTGCACGTGGGGCAGGTTGATTAGGTGGATTAGCATTTTGTTGCGGAACTAGATTTTGCACGTTGGCAGCCATATTGGCTGCTCGTCGGTTAGCCGATCTGCTTCTGGTGACGATAGGGTCGCGTCTATACGCGTTCCGAGGGCAAGGTCGCCCACGGTTAGCCAAGTCACCTAATTAACGTGCTATCAATCCTAAGTCCCTAGCCACATGTCGGGCTCCGATACCAACCTCACGCCCAACGCGACTTCCTGATCGGAGTGGGGTATGGGCCTGGAAGTGCGAAAAGAGGTGTGCCAAGGATTTTTGGGGAAATTGGGGGAGTCTTAAGGGTATGAATGCAATTAGGCGAGTGTGCGCAAGAGACTCACGGTCCGATGGGGCCGGGACATTGTGAGCGACGGGTTACGGGAAAATTCCTCCGTCGTGGAGGTGGTCCTGAAAACTTAGGCTGTCGGGGGCCGCCATGCGGTACAGGCCGCCGCATACCTGGGTTGGGCCTTCGGAATTCCGGAGTGCTCTGCGCATCGTTGCATCGACAGTTCACGCAAAACGTATTGGGCCAATAGGGCGCTATGGCTGGCAGCGAAACGACACTGAGCTAATGATACGGGAGAAGGAGGCGGAAAGGAGGGAAACTGGTGGTGATCTCAACGAATCCCGGGTGGGTGAAGTAGTAAGTCTGGTCGGGGGAAGGGAAATCGGAGCACCGAGGGTCGCTAGTGGTGGCACAGTGGAATTCCCGCGGATATAGCCGATTCTCCGTGTGACAGGGGTATCGCGTCCTTATGAGCTCGTTTATCATAGGGGTGAAATAGTCCGGGTCATAGGACGAATCTGAGCCCCAAGATCGCGTCATGGTATCATTGCCGGTGGGATAGCGAGGGTCGGGATGTCGTCACCGCGCATGAGCACGTATAGGACAGACCGACTCAGTGGCGCCTCATCATGCTCGTACGGGATGATGGTTCCGTTGTGATTCCTTTCGGGGTGAGCGAGTCAACGCGCGGGAATGCGTGCAAGGGTGCGACTCGGATCGCGTTTACACGTGTTCTCGTGCGGCGCTCGCGAGGTCGGGCTCCGCGCCTAATTGCTTCGTAAGTCTCGGTTATGCAAGATGCAATCATACCACAACCTCATCAGGGGACAAGCAGAAACGAAATCTACATCGGGGCCAGACTCTTATCCCATGTATCGCTGCACCCAGTGCAAGCAAAGATTCGGCACAAACAAAAAGCAAGGGAAGGGATTCTCCACAAAAGAGATAGGCAAGCAGGCATAATATTCATGCATCCATACATTCGACAATCATACACATAATGCAAGCAAAAGCGGACGTCGCGAAGACAAATATGAGCAAAAATCCAAGCCCAGATTTCAGAAAGCCGAAACGAAAATAAGAACGGGCGAACCGCCCGGAGCCGTAATCAAAATGTAAGTACACAGGTGAAGAGGGGGAAGAGACAAGGAAACCGCAAATCCACGTCCATCAACCTCAACTCTCTCTTCCTCTCTCTCTCTCTCTCTCCGATGCGGACAATCCGTGGTCACGCACCAACCCACGAAGTTGTCACCCCGCTTAGTCCTCCCGCACCCGTCGGATTCGCCTGTGCCCACAGTCCGTCGTGGTCCACGTCAATCCCGCGCGTTCGGCACCAGCCCGTCGGGTCGCCCAACTCCTACTCTACTCACCTCTTACTTCGCTCGTGTGCCGATCCTTCCTTATCGCGCAGCCCCGAGCTTCCAACAATGGGTTAAGAGGAGCTCACTAATCGCGCAACCAAAAATTATAGCGTGCATGCATGGGCGAAGAACGCGGAATTACTAGGACTTAGAGTGAGGGTTAGAGAAAGGACGCCTGCGTTCTGCATGATCGGCCGCGACGTGGGGGACGTAACCCTTCTCCACGCATCGATCCGAGCATGCAGACCGCGGCTTACAAAATTCCAGCAAAAAAAAGAAAGGGAGCGTGGGAGAGACGAAGTGCAAGAAGAGAGATACAGTTACAATGGCGTCCGCCCGAAATTACAGTTACACATACGATTAAGGGCGCCCACTAATCACAGTACCGTTGCAGCCGCATGAAGAAGCGTGAAAACAAAAGGCGCCGCGCGGCAGATAAAAAAATCCTAATTACTGAATTCCTAAATTCCTATCTAATGCGAAAAAAACAAAAAGCACAAATTCCAGAAGGAAAGCCCAAAAACTCCGAGAGCCATCGGGGGGGGCTCGACAAAATTCGAAAAAGACTCAAAGGAAAAATTCAAAAGAACGAAGCAATTTCCCGCGCGATGTCTGCGCCCAAAAGATCGAAACCGAAACGAAAGAAACGACGTTAACATTTATTAATCGCGCGCGCGGTGGTGCGCCAGACATCGATCCGACCAATCACTCAACCGGCCGTCCCAAGACACACCCAGCTCCGTACCCAGTCATCCGACAAGAAGCGACGAAAAAGACGAAAAAGCAAGGGTATTGATGCAACTTTCCATCGATCCCGATTTTCCGTAATTGGCCCAATCTTCCCAGCTTAGGACCCCTCGTGGCAACCGCGCAGGAAGTCGCGCGTTACAGAAAGTGGTTCGTCACACCCCTTCAATCCGGATGATCCAGTGGCTCGATCTTCACAGCGGATCCTGCAATATGTAAGATCCTTCTACGAGGTCCTCCTAACGTTAGAGAAGGAACCGAGTGCCCCTGTCGTGGCCCAGGCACAAGAGAACTTCTTGTGGAATTCTACACAGCGCATCCTCTCTAAGGAGGAGGAAAAAAAATTGGAAGTTCCTATTACACTCACACAACTGACAGAAGCCCTAAAAAGTATGGCCAAAGGCAAATGCCCAGGACTTGACGGACTTTCTGTCGAGTTCTACGCCATGTTTTGGAATGTACTTGGTCCAGCCATGGTAAGAGTCTTTAATAGCATCTTGGATGGGGCCAAATTGGGCAATCGAACCACGGAAGGAATCATTACCTTGCTATATAAGAAGGGAGACAAGAGAGACATCCGGAAGTGGCGTCCCATCTCCCTCCTCAATGTAGCAGGCAAAATACTAGTCAAAACAATGGCAAGAAGACTGTCACATCTGATGAAGAAACTGGTAGCACCTGGTCAATCTGGCTTCGTTCCGGGGAGACAAGTGCTAGACAATGTTATGACAATCTCACAGGCTATTGAACTGATTAAATTAAGAAACGCAAACGTTGCAGTTATCCTCATTGACTTCGAGAAAGCGTACGACAGGGTTAACTGGGACTTTGTCCAAGCTACGTTAACAAGGGTGGGAATGAGTCCGAATTTCATAAAATGGTTTCGCGCCCTCTACGGTGGATTGCAAGGCAAAGTACTGGTCAATGGCCTCATTTCTACACCATTCACCATCTCACGCTCACTCCGCCAAGGGTGCCCCTTAGCACCCTCCCTATTTGTGATTCAAATGGAGGTTTTGTTGAACATGGTCAGAGCTCACCCTTAAGTTAGAGGTCTCCCCCTATGCCAATCATACTCGCTGAAGATCTCAGCGTTATCTGATGACTTCTCTGCGATTGCTGAGAACTCCCCAGGATCCCTAAATGCACTCAGACAATGCATCACAGTCTATGAAGCAGCATCAGAAATGAAGGTAAGTTGGAAGAAATCGGTAGCAATGACTCCAAATGGAGAACCCTTGGCACTAGACATTGGCATTAGGACTCCAACCAACTCAGACTCCGAGGGATACCTAGGCATTCTGGTATCCTTCTCTGACTGCAGCAAACTCCAAGACTCAGTTACTGTAGTTGACGAGCACATCAGAAACGCATGTTCAAAATGGTCAAAAATAAAATCTTTATCACTTGTCGGGCGAGCAATGGTGGCTAACGTGTGTATCCTCTCGTCAATATGGTACATCCTATCGTTTAGAGAGGTATCTAACACGTCGGCACAGTTGATTCGCCAATTGTTGTCAAGATATATTTGGAACGGGGACTCAGAATTACCTTCATGCATATCCAAACTAGCTTGGTGGAAAATCACGGAGAATAAATGTAATGGGGGGTTAGAAGTGATTGACCCAACTCGTCAAAACAAAGCACTCTAATCTAAATGGCCTGCTAGACTCCTCACGACACACGAAACCACTCCGTGGGTACGTCTGGCCCTAGTCATCCTAGCAGCTGATTGGAATCTCACAGACGAAGAAGCCGTATGGGACTGCTTGCTCCTCCACCCCCTACTCAGAAACACAAAATCACCAACTTGGGGCTCGATTTTTAAAGCCTGGTTCAAGCTATCTCCTTCATACATCAAGGAACCGTCCTCAGCCGAAGAAGTACTAACAACATGCCTGTATGAAAACCCAGCAATCAGAAGCGGGACGGCCAGAGTCTTCGAAGTTTCTGCACCGCCAGGGAACTTCGCCTGGAAATGGCTACAAAGAGGGATCTGGCGCATCGAACACTTGTGGGACAGAAAGCATAAACGTTCGAAAAATCTAGAGGAAATTAGACCGCCGCTTAGGGGCTTACAGAATATCCAGTCTCATAGGGATTCCATAATAGGAGCTGTCCCAGCGTCCTGACTGCAATACCTGAGGGAAGAGGACGGCGACTGGCTGGAGGATACATGGTGGATGGACTCCGTACATCATGGATCCGTCATTCATGTCTTGGAGAATAAGGATGACAGTACGTTCCTGGCAGAACTCTGGGATGCTCAGGGTGAACAACTTCAGACACAACGTGACTCTTTGAGTGTGACAAAAGATAGATTGCCAACCCTCAGTCTCCTCTACTGGTCTACAGCAGTCGAGGTTCAGCAGGAAGCCCCCCCCCCTAGGGGAAGGACGTCTTGACTGCACTCGCGTGGGATGGATCAGAACTGCAGAGACGGCGCCCGAAATGATATCCGTAGAAAATTACAAACCGAAAGTAGGATACAGACTGCAATCTAAATCCTCAACACTAACTGCTCAATCCTAGCTCTCCTGGAATAAGAAATCCCCGTCCATGAGTTTTGGCATTTTTGTCTCTACTTGGTTTCCTCTCTATTGTCAGATGATTCAAGGTATCACAGAAGTCAGAATGGCAAGACTGCAATGGCTGCACATTCACTCCTGCGTACCTACAGCCGAATGGTGCTCAGAGAAAGGAATGCAGATCAACATACTCTGTGACCAATGCCCTTACCCAAGAGTGGAGTCTTTGGCGCACCTATGGTGGGAATGTGTGGTGGCACGCGGATTCTGGGAATGGGTCCAAAACTTGTGGAGAAGGGCATATGGAGACTCCAACATATGGAACCAGCACTTTGTACTCACAGGAGATACAACCACTGTGACAGGAAAGGACATAAAACGACCATTTCGTCAAAATGAACATTTTTTATTTTTTGAACGAAATCGAAACCGAGTTTTTTGGCCGAAAACTCGTCAAAATTTGTTGTTCCTGAGGGTCCAGCGTTTTACACCCCCTGGCTGTACATGGACCTAGCTTGAGACCAGGCACCTCCAGGCAGGACTGTCTGGAGGTACCTGGTCTCAAGCTAGGTCCATGTACAGCCAGGGGGTCCAGCGTTTGTAAAACGCTGGACCCTCAGGAACAACAAATTTTGACGAGTTTTCAGCCAAAAAACTCGGTTTCAATTTCGTTCAAAAAATAAAAGATGTCCATTTTGACAAAATGGCAGTTATAACACTTAAATTTCGCGCCATTGCCTTCTGGCTGTTATGGCTGGCAAGAAGAGATAGGCGCTTCAAAGGGATGAGCACATCCCAGCCAGCTTTGAGGAACAACTTCAGATATTCTGTACGAACACTGATTCTGGCAGAATATAGGAAGTCCAAACAGAAGCAAGCAATGACTGATTTCACTCCTCCAAGGCAGATAAGGAAGTGGGAGTACCCGTTTCAATGGGCAGGAAGAACCCCAACAGGCAAGGTGTTCATGTCTCGTCTGTTATGGGAAGAAAGACCTGCCACTGAGGAACGGAGCCATTAGTTGAGTAATCCAGTCCTCTCGGAAGAACAAGGACGCTGGACCTGTTTTCCAGCAAAGGAGTCAATAGACTATTAAATAGGGTAGTTTCTGTTCTGTAAACAGGCATTACTCTCTKTAATAAGCAGAGACTGCTAGAATTTGCTAGTACCTCTAGAACTGCTCTTTCTGAAAGGACGCTGGCCCTGGTTCCAGCCTGCATTCAACCTCTTCTAAGGAGGACACTGGATCTGTTTCCGGCCTGCTACATAAGAAAGGACGCTGGACCTGTTTTCCAGCAAACTGGGTAGAATTGTGAGGTCCCCCGCCTCTGTTCAAGACTATTAATGCCAAACACAGATCTGTTATAAAAAAAAAAAAAA
>BFEA01000619.1:703841-714633 GCA_003427395.1 Chara braunii | reverse complement strand
AGAGAGAGAGAGAGAGAGAGAGAGAGAGAGAGAGAGAGAGAGAGAGAGAGAGAGAGAGAAATGGCGGGATAAAATCACCTCCATGATCCATCCTGACAGTGGGTTGGCACGGCCCTGGACACAAGCCCGGTACCGGCCTACCAGGCCACATTTCTGGCACATTGCAGAAGATAGTCTGCGAACTGCGGGCCGGTACTGGTCTACCGGTAGTACCGGGCTACGGGACCCCCGGGGGCAGACCCGGCCGAGTGGCTGACTCAATTGCAGTCTCAAACTCTGTCGTTGGACCCTTCTGCAAAGGCCGAGTTTGAAGTGCATTTGCATTTCAAACTCCGGCCAAAAACCGCGTTTGTAATGCAATTTCTAACTGTTTTTGTGACTGCCACGTAGTTACCCGTTTTCATTTTCTCCTTTTTCTTTTTTTTCCCCTCGGGCGTGGTACAGGGTAATGGGGCTCGCTGCACTACTCTAGATTTGAGCTTTTTCATGAGTGTGGCATGGCTGCATTTACTCAAGAAATGGGCGCTCGAAAACCTGTTCTAGAGCTGTCAGAACAACTCTAGAAAAGAAGTACTCAAGAAATGGGCACTCAAAAACCTGTTCTAGAGCTGTCAGAACAACTCTAGAAAAGAAGTAGAGTCATCATCGCTCCACTTACTCTATAAGTTTGCTCTAGATTTTTCATTTCTTGAGCTCTCTGAGAGGGTCGGTCCTTCTCACTCAAGATTGATCTAGAGCACCAGCCTCGGCAGCCTGCAAAGGCATTTTTTTTAAGGGAGGTCCAGAGGACCCTTGAAACGCCTTGGTTTTCCTTGAGTGGGCCTCGAGTCTGGATGGACAACCCAGGCTGGCGCTGTCCTGTAGTGAAATGGCCGAACTCAGAAAGTGACTGAGCAACTCTAGCTTTTCTAGAGTCTGGACCTAGTGCTCTCGCTGCACTACTCTATACTCGTGCAACTTTTCACCAGTTGGTCTACAGCTGTCAGATTCCAGAAAAGTTCCGAAACCCGCGCATCGCCGCATGTGCTCTAGACTCTTGAACTTCTAGAGTAGCACTATGGGATCCGACAATTTTTCATGAGCTTCTACGAGTTCGGAAGCTTCACTACCAGACAGCGCCAGCCTGGGTTGTCTGCCTAGACTCGAGGTGCACTCAAGGAAATTCCGGGCGTTCCGTCGGCCCTTCGGAGCTCCCTAAAAAAAATGGTCCTTGCAGGCTGGTACTCAAGAACAGCCTAGAGCGAATTTTACGGCCCCCTTCTGACAGCTCATGAAATTGGGTAACTAGAGCAAAATTCTCGAGCAGGTGCAGCGACGACATCTCTTGCGGATTTCTTGAGCTGTTTCTGACAGCTCGATAACGTTTTCAAGAGCGCCCTGTGACGAACCGATTTCTGTTCCGCGCGATCTTCTGCGTCGCTGCGCGGTAGCAACGAGGGGTCCTAAGCTGGGACGGATGGGCCAATTACGGGAGATTGGGATGGAAGGGAAATTGCATCAGTGTCCTCGCTTCTTCGTCCTTTTTCGTCGTCTTTCGGGTGGTTGGGTTCAGGGCCGGGTGAGTCCCAGGACGATCGATTGGTGGATCGGCGGTGTGAGTGGCGCGCCGCTGCGCGCGCGATTAATAAATGTTGACGTCACTTCTTCTGTTTCGGTTTTGGACTTTTTGGGCGCGGACATCGCGCGGGAATTTTGCTTCGTTCTTTTTGAATTTTCTTTTTGAATTCTTTTTTGAATCCTGTCGAGCCCCGATGGCTCTCGGAATTTCGGACTTTCTTTTCGGAACTTGTGCTTTTCGCTTTTCTGCATTAGATAGGAATTCCTTGGTGCAGGTTTTGCATTGACGCGTTCCCTTCCAGAAAAAGGCCAGAAACAATAGAGCACATCTTCCTCCAGTGCCCTGAAGCGGTGTGGTTGTGGAGATGGTGGGACAGAATCTGGGACCAATTGGAAACCCAGACCCAGTGGCCGTGGAACTGGAAAACCCTGTTATGCGAAACCTTTCCCACAGGCCATTTAGATGAATTTACGAGTAACATGTTCAAGCTAGGAGGTAGGGCGGTCCTCTGGGCCCTCTGGAGACGGCGTTGCACATACGAAATGGAAAGAGCAAGACTGGAAGGCCCTGACTTTACGGAAAGCATTCAACAACAGATCGAAACAGGAATAAGAGAAAAATGGGAGAAAGTCAGAAAGCAAATCCAGGAACTACATACACCCAAAGACATCCAACAAAAAATCAGGGATTTTAGCCTGAGCTGGCTCGGGGGGGACAAAGGAGGCAGGATTGGTGAAATTGAATGGAAAAGTGGACCGGAAGGTCTGGTGGAGGGGGAAGGGAGGAAGGATCCAGTAAGGGACTACCGGCTCCTCTTTCACGAGTGGACAAAGATAGACACAGCAATCCCCATGAGAACCAGTGAGGATTTCCCCGACCCGTTCCCCCCCCCTTCAAACAGCCTGGTTGATCTAGGATGGTATGGGAGAGACTGAGGACACAAGGCCCGCTCTGGGTTAGCTGCGATATGTTCTGAGCTGGCCTCTGAGCACAAGTATACATATGGGATGTCGGGCCCGCTCTGTGTTAGCTGTGCTGTGTTCTGAGCTGGTCTACGCAAGGGACGCTGGACCCGGTTTCCAGCAGGTGACGCCTTTGGAAGAAGGGGGGGCCAGGAAGAGAAAGCAGAAATCTGGCACCAGGTGTCGGGTGAAGAGGCTCCCCCCCGCTCCAACCTCCTGCACAGTCAATCCCCTGGTCTCCAGGGCAATCAATGCTGGCAGGATCGTACCACATTGTTCTGAAGCGACTCGAATCATGTCCATGTAAGGGACGCGGGACCCGGTTTCCAGCAGGTGTTGCTCCCCACCAATAGATGGAGCCTGCCCTGGGTGCTAGCGGTGTCGGCGCGTACCAGCACCGCTAGCACTGACGGGTGCGTTAAAAAAAAAAAAAAAAAAAAAAAAAAGGAATTTTGCAATTAGGATTTTCTTTTGTCGCGCAGCGCTTTTTGTTTATGCGCTTCTTCATGCGGCTGCAACGGAACTCTGATTAGTCGGCGCCTTTAATCGTGTGTGTAACTGTAATTTTGGGCGGGCGCCATTGTAACTGTATCTTTCTTCTTGAACTTCGTCTCTCCCCCTCTCACTTTCTCTTGCTGTGTCCAGCCAGCCCGCGGACTGCATGCTCGGATCGATGCCTGGAGAGAGGCTACGTCCCCCACGCCGCGATCTGGCCATGCAGAACGTAGGCGCTCCCTCTCCTGATCTCCTTTCTAAGTCCTTGCAATTTCGTGTTCTTCGCGCATGCATGCACGCTATAAATTCCGGCTGCGCGATTAGATAGCTTTTTTAACCAGTTGTTGGAAGCTCAAGGTAGCGCGATCAGTGAGGGTCGGCTCACGAGCGAAGTAAGAGGTGAGTTGAAGTGGGAGTCAGGCGACCCGACGAGCTAGTGCCAAACGCGCGGGGTTGACGTGGGCCACGACGGACTGTGGGCGCGGGCGAACCTGACGGGTGCGGGAGGACTAAGCGGGGTGACGACTTCGTGGGTTGGTGCGCGACGACGGACTGTCCGCATCGGAGAGAGAGATAGAGAGAGAAAGAGGGAGCTGAGGTTGATGGACGTGGATTTGCTGTTTTCTTTGTCTTTTCTCCCTCTTTGCTTTTGTACATAAATTTTGATCTCGGCTCAGGGCGATTCGCCCGTTTTTGCTTTCGGAATCTTGGCTTGGTTTCCGCCCACACTCGTTTTGCGACTGATCTCAATTTCGTTTGTTGTTTGGTCGAATGAATGGATGAATGAATGTAATGTCGGATTGCGTGTCATTTTGCTTGACCCTTGCCTTTGCTTGTCGTTTTGATACCCTCATGAGCATAGTAGGAATTTTGCGTAGTCATCAATATTGTTTCCCTTGTTGTTTATCCACTCTTTGAGCTACTGTTGTTACTGCATCTTGCACGCTCAGGAACGATGGCATACGGGATCACGGAGTGATTAGATGATTGGATAGTGGTTTGTCCATAAATAAGCCAATTATACCTCGCGGGGATGTGTGTAAGCGCGATCTGATCTGCGCGGCCTACACGTATCCACGCGTGCCGCTTCGTAACCATTGGCGACTTGACACCGTCGATATCGGGTAGGCGGGGATAATTCTTCCCCTACGCACCCAAACGGAAGGGAATTCCGATATCACATCGGAAAATCCCCCTTGCCGGTTAGATGTGTGCGGGAGAATTCCATCACACCGCGATGACAAGATGACGAACTCAGGGGACTCAGATTCGTCGTGGGATCCAGAGTATATCAACCCTTGGGTGAGAGAGTGTCTCAGACAGAGACGCCCGGAATTCCCCTGCCTAACCGATAATCGATTGTGTACCAGGGAGTTCCACTGTGCCACGACCAGCGATCCAAGGTGTCCCGATTACCCCACTTCGGATAACTCGCACTACTTCATATCCCCCGGCTTCGTCGTTATCGCTACCAACTTCCCTCCCTTCCGCCTCCTTCTCCCGTATCACCAGCTCACAGTTGTCCCGTGGAATTCCATTGCCGAGTACTGGCCCCGCACGCCCTGCGGAATTGTCGGCAACGCGGCAACCAACGAGCCTCTGAAAACAGGAGGCCTAACCTAAACGCGCGACGACAGACGCCACGTGGCTGCCCCCAGAGGCCCGACCCATCAGAATCACAGCCATTTCGGGCAGACCTCTCCCCAAACCGCCGCCCCCAAAACAGACGAATCGGACGGCCTTGAATGCACCGCGCATGCCATCTGCCTTACGCTGCACGACATAGAACGGCCGCAGACCGGAAGTAACTCGCCCTAAGCCTCATTGCACTCGTGCCCCTGAAACCCTGCCACAGGAGATCTCAGTTCTGACCTGGGACTCCATCCCCACTTTCCCAAAAATCCTTGGCACACCCCTTGTCGCACTTCCAGGCCCACATCCCACTCCGATCAGGAAGTTGCGCTGGGGGTGAGGTTGGGCGTCACACATTTCTTGAGTAGGTGCGGCGGTGGCGAGTATAGTGTAGTGCAGCTAGACCCATTATCCCAACGGCTGCACCAAAGCTGGGTAATGGTCCCAGCATCAAGTTTCTTTTTTCTCCAGCCTGAGGTTGTTTGTTGTGGATTCCTGGCCTCTCCTTTGGTGTGTGTAATCAAAAGAGCTAAAGGGTGGACCCCACTGCTCGGCGCCTGGAAAAAGAGGTTGGCCATAAAATACGGCCTACAGAGTTTGGAAAAACTTTGGCGCGTTTCCGTGGGACCCCACTGCGACTGTGAAAACAGGCACTGGAAACGGCAAAACATACCCGAAAAGGAAAGGTCGGAGGGGTTCCCCCCCGAAAAGGAAAGTTGGGAGGGGGTTACGGTGCATGGCCTTCCTCTGTTCTTGGACCAGGACATGTCCGTGTGCGGCTGTGCGTGACAGTGAGGGATGTATTGCAGCGAATTGGTGGTGGGCTTCATCGTTCACCAGTCCCCTTGGCGTCGAAAATGAGGGCCTGCGCAGGACAGCCATGCAAAGCCCCACATTGGAACCGTGCGGCAGGACAGCGGATGTCCGTAAGGGCTTGCCCGACCATGAAACACTCCGCCGTGACGTCAGCTGGACCACACCTGCACGACCTCTTTTTTCCAAGGGAGAACATGCCGCCCCCCCTACCGTCTTCACCCGAACACAACGCACCGTCATTTTGGCTGTACCGCACCGTAAATATAGCTTGTATACATTCATTTTCATGGTGCATTATGTTGGGGGGAAGACCGTAGTCACTTGGGAGGCTATTCTGGAAAGCTCGTGGAAAAATTATGTAGTCCATTTCCAGGCCGCCAACCATGTAGAAACGCTTCTGTCACGTTTCGAGCTACATCCTTCCACGGTTGAATCGGGTTGATGGGGTCTGAGAAAGCTTTTTATTGTGGGTTTCCATGCGGATTTCCAGACAAGAGGAGCCCGAAAAACACCAGTCTGCCAATTTGTTTCCAGGGCCGGGCAGTGGGGCCCACCTCTAAGTTATTTTTTTGTTTTTTTTTTGTTTTTAAACATTTTGGGAAGTTATTAGGTCTCTTAAACCACCAGTACTTGGCCCAGCTGTCGAGTCGGCTGACCCCGTTTCGACTTTGTTTTGGCTGGCGCTTCCAGCCATTGAGGTCTGGTACCCCAAAGCCCGGAAGTTGCGGGTCTTTAACGACAACGGCCCGTGGCCGATGTATGGGCCAAGTACTGGTGGTTTAAGAAGTCTATGGGACGTTGGACCCACTTTCCAGCTTTTTTTAGCCGAAACCGGGTGATGACCCCAGCTGTACCAGGTTGAATTGTGAGGTCCCCGGCCTCAATCCACTTCTGGAATACAAAGTTACAGACTTTCCAAAACCAAAAAAAAAAAAAAAAGAGCCTGACGCAGTGTGAGTGAAACAGGCCGTGGATTTCCCAAAAAAAAAAAAAAAAAAAAAAAGGCCGTGGTAAGGGGATAGGGCATCTCTCTTGCCTGAAATGAATGTGGGCAATGTGCGCGGCAGGGTGCAATGGCCAACCAAAAGGGGGAATCAGAGTTGCGGCTGGAGGGAATGATGATCCTTGGTGTATGTCCACGCACATCCTCCAACAGAATCACTGTTCAATTTTCTCTCTGAGTCCTTTTTTTTTTCTTTTTTTTTCCCCTACTGTAGGTTTACCAGCAAAAAAGAAAAAAAGAAAAAAAAGGGCAAGAGAGAAATTTCAACGGGTAAAAAAAAAAATTAAAAAAAAATAAGTAAAAAAAAATTGAACGGGTGAACAGTAAAATTTCAGAAGAAAAAAAGAGTCATCAATTATTGAAAAAGCTCCCATCCCGAAAAGCAGAAAAGGCCCCCCCAAAAAAAAGACACTACTTCGAAGAAACTATAGGCTATTCACGTTCCATAAAGGGCGTTCCTGTGCCTTTCCGTGCCACACATGATTGGGCTTTCCACTTTCATAATTCGACCAACGCTGCTTGTTTTTTTTTTTTTTTTCCTTCAAAATTTGGGCCATTTCTCGATTTATGCGTGTCATCCTTGCGCAGGGGCCATGCTAATCTTCCTTCTCTGTATCGTTCCAATTTTAACGGATGTCCCGAAGGACCCAACGCTGCTTGTGGGACAAGGCCCCCAGGCTGTTGAGATATCATGGGTAGGGTACATATCTGAATGAAAAACAGTTTTTTTCTAAGAAAAAAAAAGCAGCAAAGTGCATATATGATATAGCCCATACAAGCAAAAACATTGCCTTGATTTCGGAATTTCCAAAATCAGCTCAGCAGGGCATGGATCACAAGGGCATGGAGGTTGAGCCGTCAGCCATGCCACTCCCCATAGGAAACCCTGTGTTGACAAACCCAACTGCCTGCATAATCTCCCTCTTTTTTTAATCCCCTTTTTTTTTTTTTTTTACTATGGGAGTCAGAATTCAAATTCGGAGGCCAGCCCAAAAAATAAAAATAAAAAAAAATCGGAGGCCAGGTGTGGACATAAGCTTAACATAGATGCCATTCAACAATTTGACGACGAGGAGAAGAAGAAGAAGAAGAAGAAGAAGAAGAGGAAGAAGAAGAAGAAGAAGAAAGAAGAAGAAGAAGAAGAAGGGGAAGAAGAAGAAGAAGAAGAAGAAGAAGAAGAAGAAGAAGAAGAAGAAGAAAAGGAGACGACGACAGAAAGAAGAGAAGCAGGATAAGGAGGAGAAGGAGGAGGAGGAAGAGACCAGAACCATAGACCACGCCCCCGAGTCCAAAAAATATATTGATTCTCCCGAGCGCAAACGTGGGCAACAATGCCATAAAATAGTATGTCGACACTCCACCCTCGACACTGTAGTGTTCGGCGTGACTCGACGGTACCGTTTCGGCTGGTCGCCACCAGACCTCTTCAGGTCTGGCCCATGAAAAACTATCAATGGGCTGCTGACCTGTGTAATCTGCCTTTTGTTTTTTTTCATTTTATTGCCTCCTTTTCGGTGGGGCCCCGGGCGGGGGAAGAGGGGGGGGAGGAAATCTGCCTTCTGTTTTTTTCATTTTATTGCCTCCTGTTCCGACCAACCCCTTCACAGATCTCCGACTTCATTCAAACTTTATCCAAACTATATCCAAACTATATCCACATCATAGCAGGCTGTACCGCTGTACTACATTTTGTTTCCTTAAAAACTTTATCCAAAATTGGATCATTTCTCGATTTATGTGTGTCATCCTCTCGTTACGCAGGGGCCTCGCTAATAAGGGCCAGATCCCACTGACAAAGAGGATTGGAAGAAATGTCTGAATCTGGACGTGTTACACGCAGAGGGACAGAAAAGTAGATCAATCACAATTTTTCGCACCTGTCCACAAACACGTCCAGATTCAGACATTTCTTCCAATCCTCTTTGCCAGTGGGATCTTGTCCGTATCGTTCCAATTTTAACAGATGTCCCCAAGAAGGGCTCTACCGTATTCTCTTCTTTTCTCTGTTTTTTGAAAAGACAAGGGATGTAACATATTCTCTTTCTTTTTTTTTTTCTTTTTTTTTTTCTTTTTTTTTTTTTTCCCCTCACTGGCTGCATTATCGTTAATTGAATTGAAGTTGCTGCCTTTCTCTTTTTGGTGTGTGTAATCAAATGAGCTGAAAAAAAAAAAAAAGTTGTTCCTTTTGCAACAAAAAAAAAAGGGAAAGAAAAATTATTCACTGGCGGCTAGATGAATGAATGAACTTCCTTTTCGCATCTCAACTCGTTGACTACCATCGTCACCCGAATAGAACGCCGGGTCATTATAGCTTTATAATTTGGCCCAACTTTCGTTCTAAATACAGCGGTAATGATCCCGCGTTCTATTCGGGTGAGTAGGGCGTTAGGTAGCAAATAGTCACCCGAATACAACGCGGGATCATTATATTTGAGGCAACTTTCCTTCTACATACAGCGGTAATGACGGGGGGGCGTTCTATTCGAATGTGCGAGCGGCCTACATTCTCGTGCTATGTCTGCGAGGAGCCCTCCTTCGGAAATAGCAACGACAGCGGGGGCCAAGTCCCACTAGCAGCGTTGAGTTTCCTCAACGCCTGAATCTGGACGTGTTTGTGGAGATGTGCGGTTGACGAAACTCAATGCCATTTCTGCACATTTCGACAAACACGACCAGATACAGGCGTTGAGGACATTCAACGCTGCTAGTGGGACCTCGCCCAGGGGGTTGGGAAAAAAAAACAGAGGGCAATGGACTACGACTTTGGAGGTGATAAAAGGCAGAGGTGAGGTCGTACTCGCAAAGAGGATTGGATTTAATGCCTTAATTTGGATGTGTTTGTGGAGAGGTGCAGAAAACCGCTATCGATCTGCTTTTCTGCATCTCTGGGTAAAACATGTCCAGATTCGGCTGCTTGATCAAGTCCTCTTCGGTAGTTGGACCTTTAGCCTGGGACGGTAATGATTGGCCAGCTAAGTTAGACGCAGGTAGGAATCTCTTTTTTTTTTTGTTTTTTTTTTTTTTTGTTTTGTTTTCATCCTCCTCCTCCTCCCCAAAAATTTGGACCATTTCTCAATTTATGCGTGTCATCCTTGCGCAGGGGCCATGGTAGGAATCTCAAGCTCGGGCAATAGCTCTTTCTCACAGAATAGAGTAGGTTGAGGCCTTTGAGGGTATGACTCGATATTTAGAGGGAGGGAGGGAGGGGGGGAGGGGGGAGGAGGAGGGGGAGAAAAGACATCTCCAACATACATAAAGTAGCGAGAGGATGAGATAGACGAGGAATATATATTACCCGGCAGCTCTGCTTGACGATATTTATATTTATATATATATACATATGATACAGAAAAAAAAAAAGAGAAAGAGAGAGAGAGAGAGAGAGAGGACTGTAGATTACCCAGAAAAGAAAGAAAGAATTGAGGTGCCGTAAGACGGTTGATGACTCCGCGAAGACAACGCCCGGGGCGAAGTCCCACTTGACCGGATCATTCAATCTAAGGTAAGAGATCGAGATTTGAGATGTTAAGTGAGACCAGGCCCGGGTCATTAGGGGCTGAATGTATAACTACACAGAGACATCACCGATTAATAATAATAAAAAAAAAATAGGGAAGAAAAAAAAGGGGGGGGGGGGAAGAGGGGGGGAACACACAGAGACAGCAAAATCCAATCAAGGTACTAAAACGGAGCAATCCAATAGAAACATTAGGTTAAAAAAAACAAAAAAAACAAACAAACAAAAACAAAAACAAAAACAAAATCGGGACATAACGCTGAGTTTCAGTAATATAATTGATCAGTGGACCATCGGATCATTGAAACAATTAAAAAAAGGGCATGAAGAGGGTCTGGACGACTGAAAAATTTTACAATTATGCCTTTCTCGGCCTTTTGGCTAAGATCAAGTGTAGTGTATGTTCTGATCAGTATTAAAAAAAAAAAACAAAAAAAAAAAAAAAAAACGAGGGGATGAAGAGGATCTAGCAGCTGCCAGATTGTCTTTCTATTAATAGAAAAAGAGGACATTTAAGATCAAGAAGAGAAGGAAAGGGGGCATAACAAGGTTATAACTGACTTTTATAGACCAAACACAGCTGCCCCAGATAAACAGGAAGGTCCTTCGGGACATCCGTTAAAATTGGAACGATACAGAGAAGGAAGATTTTAGCATGGCCCCTGCGCACTCAAGGATGACACGCATAAATCGAGAAACGGTCCAAATTAAAAAAAAAAAAAAAAAAAAAAAAGAAGGAAGAAAAAAAAAAAAAAAAAAGAAAAAAAAAAAAACGAAAGGGGAAAGGAAGCGAAAGACGAGACCCACCG
>BFEA01000619.1:636778-652851 GCA_003427395.1 Chara braunii | reverse complement strand
AGGAGGAGGAGGAGGCTGAACCGTCAAAAACAGTCTGCAGCAGAATCCCCTAACTGGTTACACTGTAAGTGATAATCCAGCTTAACGGCGGTTGTGGTTAAGCATCAACGACTGTCCGACAACTGATACCCTGCCCTACAACTGATACCCTCCTGAGGTGGTGGGGACCACCAACCAGTGCCCTCAAGGTACCTGTAACGAAAATCAAAACAGACTATCACTCACCCACACCAGACAGATGGAAAAAAACTCTACAGACTGTCAGTTCACATCCCTACATGGTATATTATACATAACACAATACAATGACATGTATATTTGAGAAAAAACGACCAAGGGAATCTGAGTATTTTAACTGCAAACAGCAGACTGAGTCTTCAGCTGAACCCTTTAAGCTGGTCTGCTAATCTATATTTAGAACATACATAGACAAGCTTAGGGTAAAAAACACAACGCCCCTATCTGTGAGGGTTTCAATTCAGGAATTATAATTCTTGTTGATGAACAGATATCAAATATACAGGTACTGGGCACCAACTTGAATGAGCCAGAAAAAAAGGGGGTAGTATCAAAAAAATCAAAGGGGGGCCTCCAATGGGAAGGCGGTGAAGTTCAACTGGGAACCAAAGAAGGGGGGACAAATGGCCCACCGCCGCTCCCGGTACTTAGCACCCCTCGCCATCCCCAACATTCTGAATGCATTGAGACATCCCTTTGTCCAGATGCATTCAAAATCTTGGCAGATGGAGAGAAGTGCAACTACTGTCTTCACCCGAAAATAAAGCCCGGGCGTTGTATAAGAACATAACGCCTGCCCACCCGGCGCGGCGCGTTTTATTCCTTTATAACGCCCGGGGCATTATATTCAGTAAATTGGTGGCAACTTCGGTGGGGGCCCAAAATTCCAAAAAATAAATAAATAAATAACTTCTGAAAAAAAAAAAAATGTTGTCCAGAATTGCAATGCGACCATCTTTTTTTTTTTTTTTTTTTTTTTTAAGCGACCATCTTTTGGCTGCGGGTCACTACATAATTCCTTATAAACTCAGAAATTAAAAATAGAAACAAAACATTCAAACCGAAATATGCCCCTTGGAAGTCAAAACCCTTTCAACATGGATAGCAGCCCTGCTAATTTTATCTCACAATCCCTTTCCATTGATTCAGCTTGAAGATGTCTTCTTTCACAACGTGAAGTAGGTAGCCCCTCTACCACATTGCTCTATTTCTGTCACACTCGCCGAGTCCCTTTTCTTTTTTCTTTCTTTCTTTCTTTTTTTTTTTTTTTTTTTTTTAAATTTCAAACAAAAAGTCTTCTCCACCTCTACCGTAATGTTTTTCTGCTTGCATAAATGTCCCCAGCGAGTTAGAACCTTTTTTTTTGGGAGGTAATCCAAAGGGGGGATTGGGGGGTGAATAGTCCTGGATACTGTAATAGTGGATAGTGACTGTCCACCATTCCTCGATATCTATCTCCTTACGAGTTACAAAGTGACCACCCTTTTTTTTTTTTTTTGGGGGGGGGGGGGAATTCACCATTTATGCGTGTCATCCTTGCGCAGGAGCCATGCTAATTACCCTTCTCTGTATCGTTCCAATTTTAACGGATGTCCCGAAGAAAAGGGAGGGGGGGGAATTCAGTAGAGTCACAAAAACGAGTTATAATGGCACTATGGGAAAATATACAGTTTGCAATTGCACTTGGGGCACCCTACACCTGGCCAGAAAGCTCGGTTGAATACATTGCCCGGACTGCATTTCGAAACAGTTACTGTATCTTGGCCCATAGTGCAATTATAACTCAGTTCTGTGACTCCAGCGTAGTTTCCCCTTTTTCTTTTTTCTTTCGGGCGGGTCCCCCATTTTCTGAGATCTGTTCTGAGGAAACCTCTAGCTATTGCAACTTTGCAGGTGCAGCTCCCCACGAATAGAGCGGAGCCATCGAACTTAGGAAAAAAAAAAGAAAAAAAAAAAAAAAAAAACACCTCTAGCTGTTGCAACTGCATATTGTGTATAATAGACTATTATAATATTCCTCCCTCCCCTTTTTTTTTTTTTTTTTTTGAAAGTAAGCTACATTCTTCTCTCAATTTCACCTCACACTACCTACCTACCACTACAGTAACTCCTAATTATAGCCCTACGGGGAGCCCGGTAGCAGCCAGAACCGTGTTCAGGAGAGAACATCATGATGCGAGGGCTGCTTTCTTTTCTCGACTTCTTTACTACTATCCAAAAAAAAAAAAAAAAAAACATCAGCTAGTTTTCGGTGCTCTTTCTTTCTTTCTGTCTTTCTTTTTCTTTTTCTTTTTTTTTTTAAAGCCCAGGTTGTTGTAGAGGTGGGGGGATGTTAGACAGATGACAGTCACCCACAGTATTTGGCCACTGGGTTGTCCAGATGAGCCCCTCTGAAGACACCACCCACCCTTCCTTCATCGTTTTTTGCCCTGGAGCACCCACCCCCCCTCCCCCCCTGTCCCACCCTACTGTTAACCACCCAGGACCATCACCCATCACCATTTTGGCGGGGTGACCTGACCAGACAGCGGTTGCAGGCACCCGGTCTAAATAGAGACCTCAGACCCCTACCCCCTGCTCAGCCCCTGTTGAAGCAGACGCCGTGCAAGCCCAATTGCATGCACGTTGACTTCGGGAGCTAGTAGGTATGAACATGCTACTACCGGTCTTCACGAGGGTCCACAGCGACTTCCATCTAGCACAGTAGACTTAAACCAGCATTACTTGGCCCAGCTATGGGCTATGTGACGAACCACTTCCCGAATCCATGCTATCTTTCGTACCCCTGTTTATGTACCATATCAAACCCACTAAGAACCTCTTTTCGGTTTCTTGTTTTCGGATGCTGCATTTCCTTTTTCTGGAAGCTTTTTCGATTTCCGGGTTCTGTTTTCCCTTTTTGCAAGTCGGGAAATACATGGGAATTTACGTGCGCCTTAGCGAGCACACGGGGAATTGGGCTCGGCGGTTGGGAATTCCGGGATAAGCGGAACTTTGACGTGTCCTTTTCGTATGTGTGAATGTTCTTGGTTGTGTCGGGGAAAACTCTCGGAATTTTGCGCGAATACGAATAGGCGTAGAATTTTCCTTTCCCCCGTCGCTTTTTCACGTGCGGATATGGTGATTTCAATTTTGAATTAGGATAGAAGCAAGCTGTAACTGTTTCGGTGCCTTTTTCTCTCTTTTTGTTCACGCCACCGCGTATGCCGAGCTTTCTCCTCTCTGTCCCCCGCCTCGCTCCCTCCCGCGCCTCCCTTCCCTTCTCCCTCCTTTTTCTCTCTCCCCGTAACTGTTTTTCCTCTCTCTCTCTTTCTCTCCTGCCTTGCTTTTTGCGCGCCCATTTCCCTTTCTTGATCATCTGAATCTTGGACCCGTCTTGCGCTACTTCTCGCGCCTTTTCTCTTCTCCCCCTCTGAGTCTGGCGCACGACGCCCGATCGATCCATCGATAACTCCCGCTCGCCAATCAGGTGCGCGGATCAATAGGACTTTCCTATTGCACGGCGAATCTGATTGGTTGAACCTTGAGTTTCGAGGGATTAACATGGCGTTCGTAGAGCACTCCTCTCAAAGTCTTCTCCTCCTGCTTCTCCTCTTACACCTTAGCCTTCCCGTCACCTTCTCCCCCTTCTATCTCCTCTGTCGCAACTATAAAACCTGCAAGCGCGTCCGCAAATCTCTCTTACGTTCTCGACTCTCAAGCCAGCTTCCGGGAAGCAGTGGCTAGGCAGAGTGTTTGAAGCGAGTCAGAAAGTCCTGTCAGGCTGACGATAGGCTGGCCGGTTGCGCGCTGGATCGCCACGACGGACTGTGGGATCTGGGTGAACCGTGTCGAGTTTACGAAAGCGGGGTGACGATCGCAGTGGTGGGAGTTAGCACGCGACAGCCGGGATCGTCGGTGCGGGTATGAGGATCGATGATTGGAGTTGAGTTAATTGGCCCGGGACCATATTGGAATTAACGGCGTATGCGCCTTTGTTGCAGATTGTTATCTTTGGCGTGAGTGTACGGCGGCGACGCCGAACTTTTCTCTTTCCGGACCTTGTCATCTTCTATTTTGACTTTCTTTCCGTCGACTCTCTCTCTCTCTCTTTTTCTCTCTCTTTTTTTTTTTTTTCTCTTCCTCTTTTTGAATGATGATGCGTCTGAATGATTGTCCCTCTCCTGAATAAGAATGAGTTTGCATCCTGTTTCTGTGTGAAAGAACTTCTTCCGGAACTCTTCCATTAGTTTCCTAGGTAATCCTCCTGTGAAAGGACCCTGTCTTCTTGTCTTGTGAACGGTGGATGCTTGTGTACTGTGCAACGCGATCTATCCTTTCTTGTGCATGTCTCATTTTCGCACCCTCCACATTGGATGCATGCATGGAGACGTGTGACTCTTTTTGATTAGACGATTGTCGTCGGGATTTTGTCCGAGAATGCAAGAGTGTCTAGATCTGTAGCTTTGAGTGCACTGCGCATGCCATCTGCCTTATGCTGTCCGGCATTAGTAGCCAACCCATGAGGCGGCCTCGAGAAAAAAGGCGCCAGGGATCAACATCGCGCTGGCTAACTAAACTTGAGCCGCGATCGGTCCCGTCAGTTGTATGCATGATTAAACTGACGAGTGTTTTCCCCCCTTCTTTGGTAGAAAAGGATTGATTGAGGATTATTTCCTCTTCGTAATTGATATGTGGACTGACAAGTACCCTCCGATCGGGCGTCAGCCTCCCATATCTCCCGTACCCACACGACCTTTTCCCTACAACGAGGAAAGGACACATGTATGCGAGTGGGACGTACGAGAAGATGTCGCACAGATCGGCGGACGATACTACTTCCCCCGGGCAAACCGTTGTTCGGGGTTCGTAGAGGCTAGGTTTGTTATTGTCGAAACACACTTCCCACCCTACTCAATATTGCTCTCCTTTAACGAACTGATCGTTATCCCGTGGACGGCATTAGCGCCCCATTGGCCTCGAACCCTGTGCACAGAGTGTCAGCGTTTCGATCGCTACGAAGCGAAGGGCTTCCACTACCGAATACGGAGTGAGGACGAGCACAAGGAGAGAGCCACGCGYCTRYGACCCTCCTCATCAGACTSASWACTGACCAACGAACGACGACGGGACTTGATCCGAAAACGAGACACGCGAAGCATGCCGAAGCCCTTCCGCTCTAAACGACGGGCCGTAGCACGGTGGGAAGCCCGACAATACTTCCTAGATTGAATTTGGATTTTTCTCTCTTCGCTCCTTGTCCGCGCGCGCATTCCGCGACGTGCGAAAACAATCGACTTGCTTCATCGGACCAACACGGGGGATTTCAGTTCCATCTGTGTCCCCACACTCAATTTCCAAAAAATCCTTGGCACACCCTATCTTGCTTTTTTTGTGGGCCTCTTTCCGCACAATTAACACTCCGAACGAAAGACAGCACAGGGCGTGAGGTTGCTATCGGAGCCGACACGTGTCGGTTCTGATGATAGTAAGTCGAACTGGCGAGAGGTAGGAGATACCCTCAACTAACTCGTCGGGATCGCCCAGTAACCAGGTCTCAGTCTAGTGCGGCTGCACCAGCAATACCAATGGTGGAGGGTACTGGGGTGATCGTTAGCATCCCTGCCCCCTTTCCCTTCTTCCCTAACCATACTCATCCCGAGGCTTGGCTGGAAGCTGGCGAAGCTCAAAACTACAGCGCAGCCGACCTCCCCCGCGTTCTGACATTGTTACTTCGCAACACATCCCGTGACTGGTTTAGAAAACATACGTGGGTAGATTGGGATACTTTCAATCGAGCATTATTGGCTCGATTCGATACGGTTAGTGAAGATGCTGCCTGGTATGTACTAAAAAATCGACCTCAAGGACAGGGGAATTGTTGCCCGATTTCGTCGATCGGTTCCAAACCACGTTGGACAAATCCGGGCGGGACGAGAAATCCGCTCGAGATTTATTCATCGATCACCTACGAAGTCCGATATTAAAGGGCAAACTGCAGAAGAAGGTCCCGCCGAAAACACACCAGTTATCGGCCATCATCACTAAAGCATTAGAGCTGGACCTGGCTGATACAAAAAAATATATCAGTCAGGGAGACGAAGATATTACAAATACCATATGGGATGTAACAGCCAAAAGGCGATCATGGTTGCAGGCGGTCGAATGGTTTTATCCCCTCCCCAACCATGACCTTCCCGACGGGATCGTTTCCGATATCCCACCTGCTTCTCCTCCCTCTCCCCCGGTGAATCAACCGATCGCAGCCGTTAGAAGCGGAACCTCATCCGAACCCCCCTCGTCGGCCGTAACCAATCTACACCTTGCCCAGATGATCCATACGGCCACTACCAAGCAGTCCGAATGGATGAGCAACCTGATCCAAATGCAGACCGCTCATATGGAACGAATGGAACAGATAATGAGCCGACTCATTAAGCCTAACCCGCCGCCTTCTCGGCCCGCCCCTGCATCGTTTCCACTCTTACCTGCCCCTCCTGCTCCAGGCTTCGCGCCCTAGTTCCCTCATCCAACAGGGAAGATTGAATGCTTTAACTGCAAACAGCCCGGGCATTTCGCCCGTGACTGCCCGTACCCGAAACGAAATCAGCCTCCCCCTGCTGCGGCCCCCATCGCCCTTAATCAAGGACGAGTGGCCACTTTGATGGATACGGATCCAGGAAGAGACCTCGTGGCATATGCCCCCGAGCAGCCTTCCCCTTCGACGACACTGGCGTCGACATCAGGAGCTTCCTCCTCTGAGGATGCTGACAAAGTCGATCCACTTAAATATCTTCATCTTGCAGGCATGATCGGAGCAATTTGATCGGTCCCGAATGATCTCGAGTGGGTCGATCGCGAATCCAATCCTGGACCACAGTTTCGGACAGGAGACATTGATGCACTGAAAACGCTCAAGCAACTAGATATTCGCGTGCCCATCCCAGTGGGACATCTGCTCACCATATCTGAAGTGGCGAACGATAAGCTTCTACAACATTGCCAGAAAAATCAAAAGTGTTTCACCTATCAATGCATACAACAGATGTTGAAGAAGAAAGAAGAAAGCGAGGAAGTTGCACCCCCTGAGCCTGACACTAAAGAACCGGAACCCGAAGCCGCACGTATAGCAGCGATCTCTTTAGCAGAAAAGGATCACTTCGTACAAGCTCCACCGGTATTGTGAAAAAGTGCGGAATGTGACTGTGAAGTTTGGGGCAAGCCGTTTAATGCCCTTATTGACACAGGGTCTTCTGCCGTGGCCATATCATTGGATACTGTCAAAAAGATGGAACGACTGGGATCCATTCTTCCTCAATCTGGCAAAGACAATTATGTCTCTGCCGACGAGGAGGCAATGAACATCGTAGGCATTATAAAGAACGTGGCTGTAAAAGTCGGGCGAGTACACGTCCTTGTTGACGCGATCGTAATAGATGTACGTTCCTACTTTGTGTTATTGGGATTACCTTGGGCGATGGCGGTAGGCGCACGTCTGCATTTCGATTCGAGGCAATTGGTACTCACGCAAACTGGGGGAAAGCCTCAAACTGTCCCTTTGCGAGTTTCCACCCGAACGATAAAACGGGTCCCTAACTCGGCCCAAATTGGGATGATTCGATGCATTGATCCCGAGGAGTGCTCTCCCTCGGACATCAGTGATGGAATCACGGAATAGGAATACGAAGAAGAGCTGCCCAGCGAAGATGAATGGAAGCACCTGGTTGAACTTTTCGAACACGAAATTCCCGATGAATTCCAAGTGTGCCCCGACCCTGCTCGAAGTTTCCACGTTGATCCCGGAGACAGCGCACTTGCGCCTCCGATAACTCAAGTTAGTCCTTCAGTCCTCCTCGGGGAACCCATATTGCAAGTTTCCGATCAGGCTGATGATTTGGAACCCCCTCGCACCTTGTACGAGGGACTCCTTACGAACGCGTTATCAGCAAACGGAACAGTATGTAGACGTTTCTGTTTTTCCACCCCGATCGTTACTAACGACAGGAGCCACCATCGCCTTGATTAAATAAGAGACGGAAGCACCGGTAAGTGATGTACCTAATCTGATGCAAGAAATGACGGATCTAACAGGGCTAACTGTGGAACCGACCTCGGTTGGTTCAGAAACTGACGCTGAAACTAAAGAAACAGAGATGATCAGCCCTGCTGAGTCCCAGATGATAGCAACTGTCTTTTCTATTCGCACCAGTAGTTTCGTTTTTTCTAGTATCCATGATCGACGAGAATGGCAGGTTGATTGGATCGATATGCCCCTTAGGATTTTCGGGGAATCAACGATCACCTTGCAAGGTCACATTCCCGCGGAACTTCGGAAATCGTTAATTCGTGTGTTAAATGGCTACGAAGAAGTATTGAGCATACACGATAACGACATCGGCTTAACTAATGTGATCGAGCATGCCATTCTCACAGGAGATCATCCACCCATTAGCTGCGCTCCCTACCGATACTCGCCAGCTCAAAGAGCGGCCGCTTTTCAGCGGATTAAGGAGTTCGAAGCTAACGGATGGATCGAACCCGCTATAGGTCTATGGTCTTTCCCTGTAGTGATCGTACCTAAAAAGGATGGAGGGATTCGCATTTGCATTGATTATGGAAAGTTGAATGATATCACGATCAAAGATGTGTATCCCCTCCCCCAGATTGATGAGTTGTTGGATGCGATTGGGAGTGCTCAATTTTTCAGCAACTTTGATGTTCGCCATGGGTTTCATCATCTTCTTGTTCGTGAGGAAGATCGTCCGAAAACAGCGTTTGTGCTTTTCGAAGGTACATGGCAGTGGATTCGATGTCCGATGGGTATTTGCAATGCCCTTGCGACCTTTCAGCGGACCATGAACATGGTTTTTCAGAATTTCGTGAGGAAGACTCGTTTGGCACACAGCATCATCAACTACTGCGTGATTGTGTACATGGATGACATCCTGATGTATTCGAGTTCCTACGAGGGACACGTGCAGCACATCGAATGGGCACTGCAGAATTGTAAGTTTTTCCTCACCACCATTTCCTCCCTAGGGCACGTGGTGACAGACAAGGGACTCCAATCGGCACCGCAGAAAGTGGCGGCTGTCAGGGACGCGCCGGTGCCTACGACTATCACGCAAGTTCGCGCCTTTCAGGGCCTAGCCTCGTACTACCGACGATTTATCAAGGGCTTCGCGGCGATTGCGGGACCCCTCACAAATCTGCTGCGCAAGGATCAGCCGTTGATCTGGACGCCGGAATGCGATCAAACGTTTTTCACACTCAAGGCCGCTCTCATTTCGGCTCCGGTCCTTATAAGACCGGATCCCGAAAAACCTTTTGTTCTCATCACTGACTAGCAACCAGAGGTGATTTCGGCGATCCTTGCCCAGGTGGGACCAAGCGGACTCGAGAGTGTAGTGGAGTATGCGTCCAAAAGACTCCAAATCAGTGCCCGCCTGCAAGTGCAACTACGCCGCTCCAACGGGTGAATGCTATGCGGCTCTCTGGGGAATCAGTCACTTTCGTGCTTACCTGTACGGACGAAGATTCACCCTGGTGACTGATCATGAGCCCCTGTTGGCTCTGAAGAAGTCGAAGGATTACTCGAGCATGATCGGGCGATGGGCAACGGTGTTGCAGAGCATGGACTTTGACATTCGTCATCGGAAGCACGAAAGACACGGGAATGCAGACGGACTGACACGGCTGCACCGGCCTGAGAAAGTTCCGAAGAATGAGGAGGTGATTCCGTGGAACGAACCTAAACAGGAGGTTGGACCCCGGTACGGCCAAGTGGAGATTTTGTCGAAGCAGTAAGTGGCACGAGGACTAATTTGTCTATTCCACTTCCTCCACAAGTAAGTCCCATCTCTCCTCCTCTGTCATCATGACTACCCCACTCGGCTCCGCAACCCCTTCGTCTCCTACTAATTCTGCCCCTCTCACGTCCTCCGCTTTCTTCGCCACCCTCCCCGATAAATTTTGTTATTCTTGCACGTGTATTGCACGAGTTTATGGGGTCGACAGTTATCCTTTCGAGACCGGGTTTGTCGATTGGGTAGAATATGCCACGTGTGTCAACCGTGCGCACGGGGCCTGCGTTCGATATCGGACGAGTAGCAAGGAATGGAGGTGCCCTCTGTGTAGAACGAACAAGCTCCCCACGGAGGTTCGATTCGAGGCCGCCCGTACGGACGGCCCTGAATACGACGAAAAATACCGACGAGCGGAGGTTTGGACGGATAAAATTTTATTAGCAAAATTAGTGGGACTATCATTGGGCCACCTCACCAAACACGACAGACGTAGGGCAACCGAGAGATCTCGGGACTATCGATGGATCAACGGTCATTTTGAAAAGCGTAAAATTGACGGATCAGGTTCGTGGTTGACGGTTCCCCATCCATTCTTGAGATACGATTGGATCCGATCTGCTCACGAAGAACAAGCCGCTCATTTTGCAATACGTGTCACAGAGGCAACTGTAGACCAGAACCGATGGTTTTGGTCCAATATGCGAGATGACGTCAAGTGCATTGTCGCTAATTGTTTGTTCTGCGCCGCTGATCGCGCCCCTATACGGGGACCAAACACGATCGTACCAACGGAAGTAGAGCGTCCTTTCCAGCGAGTCAGTATGGACACGACAGATATTGACGTGCCGCCTGGCCCAAACCGCTGTGAATATTCTATCCTGTTAGTTTTAATTGACCATTTTTCCAAATACATCGAAGTCTATCCCTGTAAGACCCGAAAGGCCGCAGAAGTAGCCACGTACATCGAACGATTCGTCTATACGCACCTAGATACGAAAGAAATTCTAACTGACAATGGGTTGGAATTCAAAGGTAAGGTAGAAGAACTGCTCGCGCGAAGGGGCATTACAGTCCGACATACGGCACCCCAGGTGTCCCAGTCGAACGGGTTGGCCGAGAATGCCAACCGTATGATTAAAACTGCCCTTCGCAGGAACTTAGCGGCACACGACATGCGTCCTTGGCTCGAGATTGTATATCAGATCGTCGGGATCCACCGGGCCACCCCTAATGAGTCTACGGGGTTTACCCCCTTTCAGCTACCTCCGTCTTCTTCCTCCTTCTGATCTTCCTCCCTCTTCATCCTCTGAAAGCGAGGAGAACGACGACGATCTAACTCTCTCTCCTCTTTCTCCCTCTTGTCCTTCGTCCTCCTCTCCCACCTCGCCATGAGTTTTATCATGGAGGGGGTTCTTGACGCAAGTTTGTCACCCTCGGCTCAATGCGGATCGTCGGCGTCTGATGCGATTCTTCTGCGACGAAGGTATCTGTGTCGCCGCCGCGTTTCGGATCGAAGGAAGTCCCCACGCAGTGGTATTCGCGGAGGTAACCGCAGTTCATCGGCGAGCGGGTCCCAAGACGAGCCACGTCACCACGGTGGCGGCATTCACCAGCGACATCAGCTCGGTCAATCTGCTGTGGCATACCGCGATCTTGACCTTGCTACGCGAGTGGACAGAGCAAGTGTCCAACGTGTGGCAGCACGTCCTCGCCCGACAAGGGTACAACATTATCCCGATCTTTACACTGGATTTAGACAATATTCGCCGATCACCGCGCGAGCGGCTAGTTGCGATCCCAACCCTCGTCCCCTTTCCACATCCCCAATGAACCACGCCGATCTCCTCGCTCCTCTCTCTATCTTTGCTCTCCCCTCTCTCTTCCCCACCTTCTGGCAATCCGATCTTCACCCCTCTCTTTCCTTCTCGTTCGAGCCTCTTTTAGTCCCTCTTATCAATCAGGGACATTGGCGGTTGTGGCGTGAAACGTTTGAGGAGCTGTCTTTCTGCCTGGCCAGAGTACAGGTGACGTGGACTGGTACTACCGAGCATCCCACGTGGATCGAGAATCCGGAGCTGCTGATCATATAGGCTTGGAGGACTAACGTGGAAGTAGATCTTCTTGGCCTTTTCTTCGGATCGGTACGGTCGGGTCGACGCCATCTGATTGCGCAGGAGCTTATCGCACCGATCGTGCAATTGGCGGACGATCTCTCGCCCGACATCTATTTTTAGAGTCACGACAGTCCTGCTCCGTACATTTTCGAGTGATCATTGGACCCGAACCTTCAGTGGACTGCGTGTTGGGAGGAACCTAGGGACGAGGATACGCTACCTTTGCGGCAGGAGTACCTGAAGCCGTACGAAATCATCCCTCACGCCTTCTATCCGAGGGCAGAGGAAGTGGTGATCAACGACGATGAAGAAACATCGGAGGAGGGAAGCTATAGTGAACATAGTGAGGGCGAGCTGAGCGAAGGAGAAGAGGAGGAAGAGAAAACCGGGTCCGAGTGGGAAGCCTTGCCGGAGGAAGCAACGCGTACAGGAACGGAGGCAGACGATCCGGAAGCGGCGCGAAAGCGCGAAGAAATTGCCACCGGGAAGCGCCAACTGGAGTTCGCCAGCCAAGCTAGCTTGCGCATCGGCAACGATCCGACCAGGGATCCAGAGCCGCCGAAGCCCGAAGATGGCGACCCTGCAGCCGCCACCTCAAGTACCGCGCGACGGAGACGGAGTCGATCCCCCTCCTCCCCCAGCCCCACCCGTCCCCCAGTTCGCCCACGTACCGATGCGGGCGATAGGCCTTCGTCCTCGGACGCTGTCCCGCCGACCCCTTGATTTCCTCACCCTCGAGCAGATCCGTACCCCCGTCACCTTCCCCTCTCATCCTTTCCATCCCCATCTTTTCCGTGACTTCTATTCTAGTCGTCTACTCGCCACCGTCCACCCCCACACCTCCCTTCAATCCGCTGGCCCCACGTTCTGCTGGCACCTCCTGCTGTTCAGCGCTGCATGGGAGCGATGCAACGTGGTAGAAGTTTACTGTGTCGCCACGGGGACAATCCCCGCTTGCCGCCACTTCGAGATMTTTCGAGCGGCGCTCTTCCGCACCCTCTCCTTCTTCTATCGCGACTACCTCGCTTCCCTTCCCCGCAGCGGTGATCATTTCCCCCACTTCCACCGGATCATCCGATATGAGGAGCTTCCGGTGACAATGGAAGGGATGAATCGCTTCCTACCCCCACTTCCTCCCCGTCATCCCCGCGAGACCCCTTCCATGTACCGCCTCTACTGGCCTATTCCAACTAGGCTGTAGGCCCCATTCACGTGACCCCCCCCCCTCTCTTCATCGGCACGAATCAGTAAGCTTCGCGAAGATCATGCCATCGATGATGACGTCAACCTACGCTCTGATTCGACGGGCAGCACCGAGCTGGGGTGCGGAGCACACGGAGATCAGGTGGACCATGATGGCGTCACTTGGACGATCTCTACAGGGCAGGGGGTTGCATATGACAGGGTTGCGAAGGTCTTGCCACAGATGTTGTCGCCATTTCATCCGCGGCTCAGTTACCACCCCTTGTGCTTCTTTCTAGAAGCCTTGCTGATGTGTTTGGTTCCTCATGCATCACTCTGTTCTCCCTCCTTTTCTTTCCTCTTCCGCCATGACATGCAATCAGGAGATCGCATAATTTTGGAACCCCCTGCGCGTCACATATGTGACAAACCACTTCCCGAACCCATGCTATCTTTCGTACCCAGTTTATGTACCATATCAAACCCATTAAGAACCCCTTTTCGGTTTCTTGTTTTCGAATGCTACATTTCCTTTTTCTGGAAGCTTTTTCAATTTCCGGGTTCTGTTTTTCCTTTTTGCAAGTCGGGAAATACATGGGAATTTACGTGCGCCTTAGCGAGCGCACAGGGAATTGGGCTCGGCGGTTGGGAATTCCGGGATAAGCGGAACTTTGACGTGTCCTTTTCGTATGTGTGAATGTTCTTGGTTGCATCGGGGAAAACTCTCGGAATTTTGCGCGAATACGAATAGGCGTAGAATTTTCCTTTCCCGCGTCGTTTTTTCGCGCGCGGATATGGTGATTTCAATTTTGAATTAGGATAGAAGCAAGTTGTAACTATTTCGGTGCCTTTTTTTCTCTTTTTGTTGACGGCACCGCGTATGCCGAGCTTTCTCCTCTCTGTCCCCCGCCTCGCTCCCTCCCGCGCCTCCCTTCCCTTCTCCCTCCTTTTTCTCTCTCCCCATAACTGTTTTTCCTCTTTCTCTCTTTCTCTCCCGCCTTGCTTTTTGCGCGCCCATTTCCCTTTCTTGATCATCTGAATCTTGGACCCGTCTTGCGCTACTTCTCGCGCCTTTTCTCTTCTCCCCCTCTGAGTCTGGCGCACGACGCCCGGTCAATCCATCGATAACTCCCGCTCGCCAATCAGGTGCGCGGATCAATAGGACCTTCCTATTGCGCGGCGAATCTGATTGGTTGAACCTCGAGTTTCGAGGGATCAACATGGCGTTCGTAGAGCACTCCTCTCAAAGTCTTCTCCTCCTGCTTCTCCTCTTACACCTCAGCCTTCCCGTCACCTTCTCCCCCTTCTATCTCCCCTGTCGCAACTATAAAACCCGCAAGCGCGTCCTTAAATCTCTCTTACGTTCTCGACTCTCAAGCCAGCTTCCGGGAAGCAGTGGCTAGGCATAGTGTTTGAAGCGAGTCAGAAAGTCCTGTCGGGCTGACGATAGGCTAGCCGGTTGCACGCTGGATCGCCACGACGGACTGTGGGATCTGGGTGAACCGTGTCGAGTTTACGAAAGCGGGGTGCCGATCGCAGTGGTGGGAGTTAGCACGCGACGGTCGGGATCGTCGGTGCGGGTATGAGGATCGATGATTGGAGTTGAGTTAATTGGCCCGGGACCATATTGGAATTAACGGCGAATGCGCCTTTGTTGCAGATTGTTATCTTTGGCGTGAGTGTACGGCGGCGACGCCGAACTTTTCTCTTTCCGGACCTTGTCATCTTCTATTTTGACTTTCTTTCCGTCGACTCTCTCTCTCTCTCTCTTTCTCTCTCTCTCGTTTTCTTTCTCTTCCACTTTTTGAATGATGATGCGCCTGAATGATTGTCCCTCTCTTGAATGGGAATGAGTTTGCATCCTGTTTCTGTGTGAAAGAACTTCTGGAACTCTTCCATTAGTTTCCTAGTTAATCGTCCTATGCAAGGACCCTGTCTTCTTGTCTTGTGAACGGTGGATGCGTGTGTACTATGCAACGCGATCTATCCTTTCCTGTGCATGTCTCATTTTTGCATCTTCCACAGTGGATGCATGCATGGAGACGTGTGACTCTTTTTGATTAGACGATTGTCGTCGGATTTTGTCCGAGAATGCAAGAGTGTTTAGATCTGTAGCTCTGAGTGCACTGCGCATGCCATCTGCCTTATGCTGTCCGGCATCAGTAGCCGACCCACGAGGCGGCCTCGAGAAACAAGGCGCCAGGGATCAACATCGCGCTGGCTAACTAAACTTGAGCCGCGATCGGTCCCGTCAGTTGTATGCATGATTAAACTGACGAGTGTTTTTCCACCTTCTTTGGTAGAAAAGGATTGATTGAGGATTATTTCCTCTTCGTGATTGATATGTGGACTGACAAGTACCCTTCGATCGGGCGTCAGCCTCCTAAACCTCCCGTACCCACACGACCTTTTCCCTACAACGAGGAAAGGACACGTGTATGCGAGTGGGACGTACGAGAAGATGTCGCACAGATCGGCGGACGATACTACTTCCCCCCGGCAAACCGTTGTTCGGGGTTCGTAGAGGCTGGGTTTGTTATTGTCGACACACACTTCCCACCCTACTCGATATTGCTCCCCTTTAACGAACTGATCCTTATCCTGTGGACGGCAGTAGCGCCCCATTGGCCTCGAACCCTGTGCACAGAGTGTCAGTGTTTCGATCGCTACGAAGTGAAGGGCTTCCACTACCGAATACGGAGTGAGGACGAGCACAAGGAGAGAGCCACGCGCCTGCGACCCTCCTCATCAGACTCAGAACTGACCAATTAACCATGACGGGACTTGATCCAAAAACGAGACACGCGAAGCGTGCCGAAGCCCTTCAGCTCTAAAAAACGGGCCGTAGCACGGTGGGAAGCCCGACAATGTGACGAACCACTTCACGAACCCGTGCTATCTTTCGTACCCTTTCTTTTGCTTGTATCCTACCAACCCCAGGAAAAACCCCGTTTTGATTTCTTGCTTTCGGGTG
>BFEA01000619.1:611260-623280 GCA_003427395.1 Chara braunii | reverse complement strand
TTGTTATTATCGATACGCACTTCCCACCTTACTCGGTATTGTTGCCATTTAACGAGTTGATCGTCATTCCGTGGACGGCAGTAGAACCCCACTGGTCGCGCACTCTGTGACCGAATGTCAGCGTTTTGAGCGCTACGAGTCCAGGGGTTTCCACTACCGTGTGCGGAGTGAAGACGAGCATAAAAAAAGAGCCACACGGCTGAGACCATCCATGTCGGACTCGGAACTAACCAGCGAGCGACGACGAGATTTGATACGGAAACGAGACACGCGAAGCGTGCCAAAACCTTTTCGCTCCAAACGACGGGCGGTAGCTCAGTGGGAAGCCCGACAGTATTTTTTGGATTGAATTTGGGTCCTTCTGTTTTCGCGCCACGTCCGTGCGCGCATTCCGCGATGCGCGAAACTAACCAACTTGCTCCATCGGACCAACACGGGGGATTTCAGTGTTCCGTATGTGTCCCCACACTCAATTTCCAAAAATCCTTGGCACACCCCATCTTGCTGTTTTTCTGGGCCTCTTTCCACATGACTAACACTCCAAACGGAAGACAGCGCAGGGCGTGAGGTTGCGCGTCACAACAGTACTTCCTAGATTGAATTTGGATTTTTCTCTCTTCGCTCCTTGTCCGCGCGCGCATTCCGCGACGCGCGAAAACAATCGACTTGCTTCATCGGACCAACACGGGGGATTTCAGTTCCATCTGCGTCCCCACACTCAATTTCCAAAAAATCCTTGGCACACCCCATCTTGCTGTTTTTCTGGGCCTCTTTCCGCACAATTAACACTCCGAACGAAAGACAGCACAGGGCGTGAGGTTGCGCGTCACACCGCAGAAGAAAATAGAGTAGAGTAGAAACGTTTCTAGTCGGATGAATTTGGGCACGCCTGTAGTGGCCCGTACGTTTCCTAAAATCGTGGCAGGTTAACGGACACGACTCTAGGAAGTACTGGTGGTTTAAGATCATAGTTGATAGCCTAATTGATAGCCTAGTCGACAGGGGGATTAATACCCCTAGTTGACAGCTAGGCTACGAGATTGGCCCGGGACAACATGCCCGGCTGAGCCAAAAAAAAAAAAATAAAAAAAAAATGATAAAGAATTTGGATGCGACCCTGAGGCAAAAGTTGTTCAGTTTATTCTTGTGCATAACATAGTTTTTTTGTCAGATTTTTTCAACTTTGTTTTTGTTTCCTGGAACCTTCTTCGGCCTTTGCACGGCCGGGCCACCTGGGCAAACAAAGTGACCCGGGCGTCCCGGCTGGTAGCCTAGGTTGACAGGTAAATTGATGTCCTAGTTGATAGCAATGATAGGTGAGTTGATATCCCAAGTGATGGCCTAGTTACTAGGCAAGTTGTAGTATGCGACAGAGAGCTGAAGATCCTCCTTTTACTTGTAGAATCTAAGTCAGTACCTGTAGCCCGTTCCCATACCTCGAGAAGTCAGTACTAAGGTGACAGCTATGCCAGCCACACTACTAGAACCCCCTGGACCAGTGCCTGTTCCGGTACCCGGATAAGTCTGTACGAGCCTCTACAACAACCATATAGGTATCCATCAGGGTCAGTCTCCGGCCTCTACAACAACCCGGGCTTTAAAAAAAAAAAAAAAAAAAAAAAGGTAACTGCCCACCAATAGAGAGAGTCGCTCCCCAGGTGAAACAAAACAAAACAAAAAAAAAAAAAAAAAAAAAACACGACTGGAGCCCCCAAATCCAGCACCTAAAGCCTGTTCTAGTACCGGTAGTTCCTTCAAGTTAGGTCCATCCTCTCCTTCCCAGAAAGAGGTTTTCCGGAGGTTCTTCCTGATATTCTTTCTTACTTTTTCTTTTTTTTCGGATTCCTTTCTCTCTTTCTTTCTTCAAAAAAAAAAGAAAAAAAACAGAAAAGTCTGCTCGAAGCCACATAAGGGCGTCCTGGAAGCAGATTATGCCAATTCCAATACATGCTAGGAGATTGGTTCATTTTTAAGTTAGGCACTACTAGGCAGTAGATTTGTATAGAATAGGAATCCTTGCTTAAGCGTAGACATAGTCCCTTGGTTTAACAAAGTATCATAGAAGAGATGAGTAGCGTAGATAGATTTGTCCCTCAGGACTTGTTTTCTTCCTTCTGGTTCTGTGAGGTTGTTTCCCAGCCTGAGGCGGTGTCCTTTTCTTGAAGGGGTCGGAGGGTTGCAGGACAGCGGTCTGGTGTTGGCCATTTCTGTCTCTGGCTTTTCCCCCCCGACACCCACATTTCGGTTTGTCGGATCCTGTTTACAGGTTGTTTATGGAGGATTCCCGGCCTCTGCTGTGGGGTGTGAAATCAATCGGGCTGAGTTCTCTTGTTAAAAAAAAAAAAAAAAAAAAAAGTTGCAAACATCTCAGCCTGTTACTCTTGAGTAGCCCCACCTTACCAGCCATCTCTTCCTCCTGTTTTTTTTTTTTTTTTTTTTTTTTTTGGGCGAGGAGCTGCACCTGGAACGAGATCCCACTACGGATGTATGTGGATTAGTGTTTAAGGTGTGTGACTGTCAGGCATTGTGGATTCTGCAGGAAAGGAGCGGTAGCCGGTTTTGTGAATTAAGCCCGGGAAAAGGATGTTTTCTTTTGCTCTCCCATTGGTAGACTTTTCTTTTGTTTTGGCTGTTGAGGTCCTGTGGGACACAAGTTATAGAACCAAGTTTTTTGGTTCGTGAAATCGCACCCGGTTCACTCACAGCGAAGGCAAAGAAGAATGGCTTCATCGCTGGAAATTGACTATGGTTTGGGAGGTGTTCGGGAGGGTTCGATCCCCTCACCTGTAGCAAATGGTGTATGGAGTTACTCTTGCCCTCCTTTGCCAAAGAGAATTTCTGTCAGAACAACCAAACAGCGTGCACTGCCGCCTATTTCAAGGAAATCTCAGACTATTGTCAATGAATATGGTCCGCGTGCCCACTCACATGCAGTCTTCTTGACTGCCACAGCCATGGTCAGTGAATCATACCCCGACATCTGACACCCACCTGGAGCAGACACCATCTGTGAGAAGAGCACTTCTTTTCTTTTCTAGCAGTTTTTCCTTCATTTATTTGGTCATGAAATGTTTTTTTTGCATTTAATTTCCCCATTTCAGGCTGCCACCCACCTGTCCCCCACCTTTCCACCTGTTCTCCACCCTTCCCACACGGGTCACACTAATCCACATACATGGCTAGTGGGATCTCTCTCCTGCTGGGTCTGGGAATTCCTCAGTTCTTCTACCCTTGGGCTATTCACTCTTTTCTCCATCTTTTTTTTTTTTTTTTTCCCTTCTCTCCAATCATTAGGGCCCAGTGCCCAAGGCAACATACACAAAGTGGAAAGAGTTCCAGATTCAGGGGCTGCAAGGTCTCCATCTATTTATTAATTTTATTTCTAAATATTATTCCTTGTTTCTTTGTGCCCTTAAACATTTTCCCTTCCTCCTCAGTGATAAAAGGATTTAGAGTTTCTTGGTGATGAACTTAGATTTTTTTGATGATAATTTCCGTTGATTTTTGAGTGGTAGGGTTTGTGGAGTTGGTTGTGGATTTGGCTGTGGGGTGAAATCTAGTGGTGCCCTCGATGTGCTTGGCCTGTGATGCCTTGCCCGCTGAGGGCCCCACCTAATTTTGTAAGGGACGCCCGGCCCGGTTCCCGGCTTTTATAAAAAAAAACAAGAGATCTTATTTAAAAAAAAAAAAAAGGATTATCAGAAAAAACAAATGATTATCAAATAGCGGTTCCCTCAACCCCTGTTCCACAGCCTCCAGTCCTTTTATACCCTTTGGTCTACCCCCCGTCCATGCCAGGAGTATAGGTGCCCATATTTCGGAGTCGAGTCGCTTTTAAATTACTGCCCAAAAGAACGCCGATCATAAGTCCTTACAACACTTGCTGATCATGTTTTGAGTTTAAAGTGCCCTATAGGGAAATGTGTCTTCGTTGCCTAAAAGAGCTGGTATCCAGTTGGCAGACAGCAAATCCATTTGGCTGGGTGGATAAGAGATACTCAATACGCCTTTTCTTATTCTTTTTTTTTTTTTTTTTTTTTTTTTTTTTTTTTTTTTTTTTTTTTTTTTTTTTTTTCAGCCATTCCATTATATGCCCGAAAGCGGGTCCAGCGTCCCTCACATATAACCGCAGCCACACCGGGCTGGGAAAAGCACTCCCGACCAATCCCATCCCTGATGGCAGCCAAAAAAAAAAAGCTCAAACCCTAACTACTCACCGCAATAACCCCAAAAGACCTCGAGCCAAAGCTCCCTAGTTCACAGCTAATTGAAATATGTCCTAATATGTCCCAATTAAGTCTCCTCAGAACCCAAAGCAAAATTTCCAATAATCTCTGGTACTGAGTAGCCAATAAAAAGCGAGCACGATTTAAGGGAAATTCAAACCAGCAGCTACTCAACTTAACAAGCAAAACAGTTCCCCACTACCTAATAAGTAACAAATATCGTCACAAATTTTCTAATCACCATCCTCCGGTCCAACAAACTCAGGTAATGAGCAACCTTTTCTTCTTTTTACCGGTCACTTTCCACAAAACTGCTTCAAATTTAACATGTATATATATATATATATAAATATAAGTATATATATATATAAATATTATATATATATATATATTTATTTATTTATATATATATATATATATATATCCCATGAACAAAGTCATAGCTTCTTCCTCCGTTTGATATGAAGTACAAAAAAGAATTAAAAGGTAATAAAGTAGACAATGTGGTAAAAAAAGGAAATAAGTTTTTGAGAGTCTGTAGGTCTCAATCTAAGAGTCAAACGACGCCTTCAGTCGGCTCAACTCTGTAAACGTTCGCGGGCTCGCACTGTATTCTTTGACAATCGTATTTGATTTATCAAGATGGCAACGCAAAAACCTCAACAACGCATTTGGAACATGCTATGTTTTCTCATCCCATGTGGGATTGTGATGAGTTTCATGCCCTACACACGAAATACGGCCACGTGCGTCTTTGTACAATCGGTGACCTAACGGTCACTCGACTAAACATGCCAATAGCTACAAAATTCATGTGAGTTACTGAAGAATATAAAATGATCTTTTCCAGATCTATTTTTCTTAATGTAGTTAAGGAGTTCATATTATAGCAATCACACTAAGAGTATAAATGAAAGGAGTGAAATAGAGAGTAACTTTTGGAAACATCGGTATTAAATTAAGTGGACTAAAAGCTATTATGAATTTTTTTTTTTTTTACGGAGCTTTTGATGATTGATCTCTCAAAGCCAAAGCAATCTAATATACTCGAAAAAAAGCAAAAGTCGTAGGTTCGCTAGCTAGAGAAAGATTAATCACTACAATGATAATCCAGATTTTTCTTTCTGGGGACCCAAATATCGCGTGGTAAAAGCAGAAGGTAGGAAAGAAATAAAAGATTGGTGTTGCATGCACCCATCAGGAAATTGTTGAGCACACAGCGAGAACAGGGATTTTTGTAAATAGACTTTATGCCCACGATAAAATGTGGGAAAGTCCTCGTCAACGAAGTGTTACGTTGAAAGTAAACTCTTTGCTGCAATCATTTTGCATGAGGGCCCCTATGGAAAAGGGTGATATGACCTGTGGAAAATCGTCCAGCAGACGCGTTTTCGAAACTAAAAGTTATATATATATCGTCAAATAGAACTGCCCGGTAAACCGTAGGCAGAGAGGGAGAAGAGTATATATATATGGAATACTAAGCGTTGTAGTTATTATCGTTTCTCTTGTTGTTGTTGTTGATGTAGCCATCGACATTCAACTTAATGTTGTTGTTAATGTAGCCATCGGCGTTCAACTTGATGTTGTTGTGTTTTATCTTTGATCCTGTCTTTGTTGCCTTCACTATTGTTGTTGTTAATCGTGGTGTTTCCATTCTTTATCGATGGCGGGCAACCAATTGCCCACCCGTTCATAAGTCGTCGTCCTCCCTGCATATAGCCCTCCTCAAGTGGCGGTTGTTCTTGTTCTCTGTCGAGTGTGTGATCACACACGTGAAATCGTGCGAGCAACCTTAGGGGGACTCCATGTATTGATGGGGAGCGGTTTTATAGCCCATTGTTGCCAGTGCACCCAGATTCTAAATTAAGTGGCAAACCTGAAAGCCTGTAGTTCGTTCAGGAAGCTCTAGTATGTGACTTTGTCATGGGCACATGTCGTTCTTCAAGTCCTCCTTGCACATAACCCTCCTCAAGTGGCGGTTGTTCTTGTTCTCTGTCGAGCGTGTGATCGCACACGTGAGATCGTGCGAGCAACCTTAGGGGAACTCCATCTATTGATGGGGAGCGACTTTAGAGCCCACTGTTGCCAGTGCACCCAGATTCTAAATTAAGTGGCAAACCTGAAAGCTTGTAGTTCGTTCAGGAAGCTCTAGTATGTCTCAGGTGGCAGTTGTTCCTGTTCTCTATCGAGCGTGTGATCGCACACGTGAGATCGTGCGAGCAACCTTAGGGGGACTCCATCTATTGATGGGTAGCGGCTTTAGAGCCCATTGTTGCCTGTGCACCCAGATTCTAAATTAAGTGGCAAACCTGAAAGCATGTAGTTCGTTCAAGAAGCTCTACGCTCAACCTCACGCCCTGCGCTATCTTTCGTTTCGGAGTATTTAAATTGTGGAAGGGGCCCCAGCGAGACAACGAGATGGGGTGTGCCAAGGATTTTTGGAAAGTTGAGTGTGGGGACACAGACGAAACCGAAAGCCCCTGTGTCGGTCTGACTTAGTAAGAAGGGGGGCGGTCCGACTTAGTAAGAAGGGGGGGTAGGGTCCGTCACTGCGCGGGTTTTAACGGAGAAAAAGGCGCGCGCGGGACGCACAGCGCGGGGAAGTTCAATCCAAAAAGTATCGTTGAACTTCTCATCGGGCCGTTGCTCTGCGTTTCGCGTGAAAGGGGGTGGGTACGTACTTGGTGTCCCGTTTTCGGATCAAATCCCGATGTCGCTCGTTGCATAACTCCGAATCCGACGTGGAGGGTCTCAGCCGCGTGGCTCTTTCCTTATGCTCGTCCTCACTCCGTACTCGGTAGTAGAAGCCCTTTGATTGGTAATGCTTGAAGCGACAACAATCGCTGCACAGAGTGTTAGGCCAATGGGGCGCCACTGCCATCCATGGAATGACGATCAACTCATTAAACAGCAATAGCAGTGAATAAGGCAGAAAATGTGTATCAACAATGACAAAACAAGCACCCACGAACCCTGAGCACCGAGCTTCGGGAGGGAAATAGTATCGGTCGTCAATCTTGGCGACGGCTTCTCGTACGTCTCACTCGCATACACGTGCCCTCTTCCCATTGTATGGGAAGGGACGTGGCGGGCATATGGGAGGCCGGCGCCCAGTCGAGTTAAGGTCGTCTGTCCACATGGCAATCCAATCAGCCGAGGAGGTTGACCTCAATCATTCATCATTAGTCCAATAAGCGTAATGATCGAAAGTATACAACCTATCGATCGGGTTTTTTTCGGTGCTAGCTTTTATTCAACTTAGTCATGCGAAGCAAGGTGAGAACACTCCTCCATTTTTTCAAAAATAGTTCAGAGAGAGAGAGAGAGAGAATATTCGCGATGATCTAGCGGTCTGGCCAGAAAGTCTTTATAAAGAAACCGTGGGGACAAGACTCACATTAAGGGAGACGTGGCAATTGATCCACGTGTGCAAGTCGCACGTGGCGCCTGTTTTCTTTCTGTCCTCTCGGGTTTTGCGTATCGAGGGCCAGCTGCAGATGTCGTGCAGTATAAGGCAGACGACATGTGCAGTGTATTCCGGGTTAAAGATCCCTGGGGTACTCTCCCGCAATCACATCACCGACATATCTAAACACTTTTGCATTCTCGAACAAAATCCCAACAACATTGTCCCTGACGACGACTCGACCATGTTCATACATCCATTTGTAACAACTCTTCGGCCTAATCAAAGACCAGCACATCAAACGACAGTTTCATCATCCGAGTGTTTCCATCTACACTTGCGATCACTTATCGCGGAAGGTGTGAAAATGGCAGCCATGCATCATTCATTTTTCCGTGTGCTCTGCACCCCTGCCTCGTCATCCCATGGTTTATCAAATGCAAGCCCACCAGACAACCACTTCATGACAAGCATACATAGTCATTCATGTCGTAAAGTAGGTGGGGAGAAGATGTGCGAAATGGATGAGAACAACAAGATAGATGAAGATCACGCAAAAATCCGAGAATGAGAAGAATTCCCGGCTTAACTGCCGTTGAGCTGCACTCACACCAAAGAATAGGTTCGGGACAGGGAGGCGCATCCGCCGTGAAGTTCCACTATGGCCCCGGACCATTCATCCATTCAACTCTGATCACTATCCCCCATGCATGCACAGACGATCCCGGTCGTTACGTGCCACTCTCCACCACCGCGATTGTCACCCCGCCGACTCAGTCTCGACACTGCCTGCCCGGATCCCACAGTCCGTCGTGGCGATCAGGCGCACCGCCGGCCAGGCTACAGTCAGCTCGTCGGGACATTTCGACTCCCACTTCACACATACCATCTAGCCACTGCTTCCCGGAAGCTGGCAGACGAGTTGAGAGAGAGATTTGCGGGCGCGCTTGCAGAATTTATAGATGCGGGAAGGGAGGTAGGTACGAGGGAGGATGAAGGTTGAGTCAGGGAAGGGTGAGAGAGGACTTGAGGATAATCGCCCTGTGGTAGCCATGTCGATCCTGCTGAGTCCGATTACAGCCAATTAGAGTCGCCGCGTGATAGGAATTTCTCCTTACATGGCGCCTCTCCTTGGCTGGGCGGTAGTGAAGAAAGGATCGACCGGGCTCTTGGGCGTAGGACTCGGAGTGGGAGGAAGAAGAGTGTGCTGGATAGCATGAAACGGATCCAAGATTCAGACGATCAAGAAAGAGAAAAGGCGCGCGGGGATAGAAGGAGAGAGAGAGAGGGAAAAACGGTTACGGAAGGAGAGTGAGCGCGGGCGCGAAGGGAGCGTCGAAGATGGCGAGAGGGGAGCAGAAAGGGGGAAGCTCACTTGCATGGCGCCAATCACAAATGCAAAAAGAGGCACCAAAACAGTTACAGATTCCTAAATCCTATGCTAATTCAAAAATTGAAATCACCATATCTGCGCGTAAAGTAGGCGCGGGAAAAGGCAGTCCTACATCCCTTCGTATTCCCACCAAATTCCCAGAGTTTTCCGCGACGTGATCGAGAACATTCATGCACAAAAAAAAGGACACGTCGGGTTCCGTTTATTTCGGAATTTCTAACTGCCGAGCCAAATTCCTAGCGCGCTTACTAAAGCGCATGCAATTCCGATGCATTTTCCAAATTATGAAAGCAGAATTTCAAGAATCGACACAGGTCTCAGCAAGGCATCTTTAATCAAAAACAGCGTGGGGCCTCGTTGGGCCTAGTAAACTTTGAAAAAGAAAAGGGAGAGAAGGGGTCCGGAAGATGGCGCAGACTCATAAGTTAGTTCGTCACATGCCGTTCTTCAGGTCCTCCCTCCACATAACCCTCCTCAAGTGGCGGTTGTTCTTGTTYTCTGTCGAGTGTGTGATCGCACACGTGAGATCATGCGAGCCACCTTAGGGGGACTCCATCTATTGATGGGGAGCGGCTTTAGAGCCCCTTGTTGCCAGTGCACCCAGATTCTAAATTAAGTGGCAAACCTGAAAGCCTGTAGTTCGTTCAGGAAGCTCTAGTATGTGACTCTGTCATGGGCCTTGTGAAAATCTAGTATTACAAAATATTTGAAAAAAATGAAAAAAAAGAAGAAAAAAAAAGGGCGTCGTTGACTCCCGTTGAGATATCAACCTTGATTAGACCAGGACCAAGTAATTCAGAACTATATAAGTCTGGTTATCTCATTGAATCTGGCTGCGAACTTGGTTTTGTATTTAGACTGTAAGACACCTCAGATAGGGCTTCGAGGAAGAGAATCCAAGTTCCGTCAAGTGCTCATTACAAGGGGGAGGCTTCTACTCGAATGATCGTCATTCTTTCTGCTTCATCTACATTGCATCTATAGGGCATATCATCATCGTATCATCAGCTTCAGCAGCAGCAGTATTCATTATCATTATCACCATGATCATCATCATCAGTAATGAGATTAGTCATCATCGTCGCCATCATCAACAGCATCATCATCACCATCATCTTCATGTTCAGCATCAAAGTGGAAAGAACGTGGCAGCGGGAGTGCTGGGCAACAGAAGGACAGAGAGGAGCAGCAACATCAGTATCAGCATTATCAGCAGCAGTAACAACATTTCTGACATCACCATCATCATTATGTGCATCTTTATTGGTGAGTCATCATCATCTTCATCACCAACTTCATCATCATCATCATCATCATCATCATCATCATCATCATTATCTTCATCATCATCGTCAGCATAACTGACATACCATCATCATCGTCATCATCAATATGAGCATCTTCATTGGTGCGTCATCATCATATTCATCTTCATCGTCATCATCATCATCATCATCATCATCAGCAGCAGCAGCAGCAGCAGCAGCGTTATTGATATCATCATAATTATTATCATGAGTATCATCATTGATTAATCTTCATCATCATCATTATCATCTTTATCATCAACATCATCAGCATCATCATCAGCATCATCTTTATCGATAACTTTTTGTTATCAGTAGAGTTTGCTCTTCAAGGCTTCGTGTCGCTTTTCCTATCATCATCATCATTCCCGTTATTATGATCTTCAGGGTGCTATCCTTCGCCTCCAACAAAATCCAAGAGGAATGACAATTTGGTGAGAGGGTAGGGGAGAGCCCTGCCCCGCCGGGGTTTCATTAGGAGGGAGGTGGAATCCTGGAGGGGGTATGGGCAGATTGTGAGGAATACTCTTTTCTGGGGCTGGGCATCAAATCCCAGTGGGGGCAGATTAGAGTAAAGGGATAGATAGGGTAATGGAGAGAATGGAGGTGTGCTGAAATTCTCGGCTATCATCATCTCATTATTGTTATATTAAGCTTTTCGGTGTTCGAAAATTCTGGCTGCATCTCGTATTCTTCCACATCCGGGATATAGGTCTACAGAGATGGTTGAACCTGGACTGATATCTTCTGAGTTGCTCTGTTCTGAGCCCTTGGTTTGCCGATGCCAGAACGACGCTGGCCGGAGCTGGGGCGTTGCCCTGTAACCTGTAAATAGCAGGAGTGTGAGGCCTTGTAGAGAGATCTGGGGTTTGTTGAGGGTGGAAGGCATTCCAGTGGTGAACCGGGGGGGGCTGAAAGGAGGCGAGAAAAGATCAGCTATGATTGATGTTGGTCAGGTTGTTTCTGTCTCTGTAGTATAGTGTCCTGGTACAGGGAGGGCTAGGAGTTGTACTGGGATTTGGAGCCCAGAATAGCTGATATAGCATCATCATCATCATCATCATCATCATCATCACACCATTAGTTTCATCATCTGATTATTGTTATATTAAGCTTTTTGGTGTTTTGAAGTTTTGGCAGCATCTACCATTCTTCCACATTCGGGATATAGGACTTCAGAGATGGTTGAACCTGGACTGATTTCAACTGAGTTGCTCTGTTTTGTGCCCTTGGTTTGCCGATGCCAGAATGACGCTGGCCGGAGCTGGGGCGTTGCCCTGTAACCTGTAAATAGCAGGAGTGTGAGGCCTTGTAGAGAGATCTGGGGTTTGCTGAGGGTGGAAGGCAGTCTAGTGGTGAACCGGGGGGGGCTGCAATGAAGCGAGAAGAGATCAGCTATGGTCGACAATTAGTTAGGTGCTTTTGTCTTTGAGGTAGTGTCCTAGTATAGGGAGGGCTGGGAGTTGTTCTAGGATTAGGAGGCCAGAATAGCTGATATAGCATATTTTTCTTTAATTTTTCATATTTTTGAATCATCTTTCTCATTAGCATCATTAATCAGTTTCATTAGTATCATCATGGTCATCATTAGCGGTTTCCGTATGTTCATTCCGGGCAGACTGTGAGGACCCCGGCCTCAATCTTATTATTGGTAATATCAGCCTTGGGCACTGGGCCCGGTTAAA
>BFEA01000619.1:533114-544738 GCA_003427395.1 Chara braunii | reverse complement strand
CTAAGAATAGTTCGCAACAAACTTTAGTAACCGGGTTTACGAACGTGACATTGAACACAACCTCAACTGTGGAAAGTAGAGTTGTAGAGTGAGGAGTTATTGGGCATAGCAGAAAGCGCAGTTTCCAGAGGCTATACATGGCCTCAACTGTGGAAAGTAGAGTTGTAGAGTGAGGGGTTATTGGGCATAGCAGAAAGTGCAGTTTCCGGAGGCTATACATGGCAGACATGCGATGCACTCGAGAGCACACTCTAAAATTTTCGTTTTCAACTAGGCAATCGACGCCGAAAGGAGACGAAACGGTCACAATATCATCCCCCCCCTCCTCAATTTGCAAAAACGCTACGAGGTTACAAAGAAAAACACAAAATATAAACAAAAACATTTCATTATCTTCACGGCCATTGGATGACATTGTGGTCCTTTGCCCGTGGACAACAAAAGCAACCTCGGTCGTGGATGTGTGTGACCATCACCGTCCAAAAAACTTGTCCCCCAAGTTGCGCGTCATCTGAAACGTAATGCTACCGTCGTATTACTCGTCTAGTGGGACCTGACCCCAAAGGCCATGCTAATCTTCTCTATATGGTTCCATTTTTAATTGTGTCACGGAGGACGGTCTCCTCCTTTATATATTAAAATGAGCAGAGTTTGTTTTTGTCGATCCTGATTTTCACTGCACACCAAGTTCTGTCAAGCCCGGTCCCCCATTCTGTTTTTTTCCCCCCTGGTACTTGTGTGCAAAATTCAAAAAGGACATAGCGGGCATCACAACGGCGTGGTCACATCGATGACAAAAGAAAAGGAGAAAAAAAAAAAAACACCCTTTGGCCCTGATTGTGGGTGGATATGAAAAGCAAAGTACTTGTGTGAGTATGCCCTCAGTGAGGGAGTTACAGAGCGCGGTAGTGCCCATGATACAAAGGGGGGGGCGCAAACACTACCTTCTGCATAGGAGAGCAAGGTGATACATTCTCGTTGTTAGTGGTAGTGAAAAAGCACGCCCTCAGTCGGCGTGGCCTTTGGCAAAATGTGGAATCCGCATGGAGTGGAGAATTGAAGAAAAACATTAAAAAAAAAACTACAAGGTGGGTATGACACAAGTCTGATTTATTGTCTCTAGGACTAGTGTGACTTCTCCCTCACCCAGTTGTAGTTGTCAGAACGGGGAATCCGCCCTGCCTCGCTGATAGGGCACTGAAGAAGAAAAAAAAAATAAAAAGGAAACAAAAATATAAATGACATCAATGAATCGGACTCTGTGCATGGTTAGATACATTGTCTGTTGTGCTTGGGTGAGTATGCCCTCTGTGAGGTACATCCCCGACATAATGGATATGCCATACTATGTTATTTGTTCTTTTTTTCCCCGTTGGGCAAATGGACCCACAAGGCCCATTTTTTTTTTTTTCAATCTCCTCCATAGCGACCCTCGTTCGGACCTCCGAAAAATGCGGAGTGACCTATATTCCCGTTTTTTCCAATACTGAGAAAGGTAATGGTGGTTAAATTAAAAAAAAAAAAAAGCAAGTGCAGTTGTGGGCAAGACGTCGACCACATACATGAAACCTGGTATTGCTTCCACCGCCATGGAGAACCCCATGGGTAAAACTTTTGTCCCTAATGGTGGGCGTCGGCGGGTGAAATGAAAGGGGGTGAAAAAAATGAAGGTTTGAATTCAAAAATAAGAAACAAAATAAAAGAGTAGCAGGGCCAAATTGTAACAGGACGGTGGTAAGAGCAGTGGCGCAATAGCATGCTGGCGGCTTGCATTGATGTGTGTTGATGTCTTTGGCGTAGATATGGCATGGTGTTGCCATGTGGCCGAACACGAGTCGCCATATGAGCTTATGGTATGTGTGGACCATGTTTGGCTCGGAGCCGCAAAGGGGAAGAGGGGAGGGGTCAATGTGGATGGGATGTGGGCTTTACGCACACCTACACATGCACGTTTATTGAGCTGGTTGCATACATCAGTAGCGTTGAACTTGTTCCTGCTCTCGAGCCCACGTAAGAGTCATGGCATGTGAAATGTTGCATCTCAGTTAGGGTGATGCAGATGATAAGATATATTTGACTCGTGGCCTTCGGTGGGGAGATCAATGACAATGGGTTGCGGTGTCGAGCGCATCAGATCCCGCCTTTTGGCAAAGGCGAGAGCCCTCTTGGCCATATCACGTAGGAGTAAGATGAAACAAAAATAGAGACAACTTGTGAACATAACAACCCCGCGAGCCGCCGAGACGGGCAAGGTATGCGTCAGTTGTACTCTAAATTTCTCGATTTATGTGTGTCATCCTTGCGCAGACCCAGACTCGGACAGGTTCGCGCGACCGATCTTGGCCGTGCGATCTTTGCGCTCGTACGATCGTGATCAATCGCGCTATCCGCAAAAGGAAGGCAACTCCAAAAGGAGTTATCCCAGTGCTAGCGCAGTCTGGGCTCGATCCCGGTCTCTGTCGGATGATAGTTTAGTGCAGTACCTACTAGGCTCGCTCCTATTAGGGAGCTATAGCCACAATCCTTCTATTTAAAGGATTGGAGCTAAGTAGGACGTCTGTTTCTGGCCTAGGCAGGCTTAATCCTTCCTCACCTACTTCAAGGCCGATGCCCCGCAGCCAACTCGACAGAGGCTTAGTCTTGCAGGCTTGATAGGCTAACCTTTTAGCCGCGAGTCCGACATCGGACCTCGACAAGGAGTCAAGTCCCACGGTCCACTAAAATAGATAACCCATTTCCCCTGCATCGAGGTCCTATACCCGACGTGTCCATTATTTTTTGCCCAGTTAGACTCTGAATCGCACGACTGCTATTTTAGGTAGAATGAGGTTAGTTTTGGCATTCCCACGTTCGCTCGCCTCTATGGCCTCAACAAAAGCGAAGAACTGCCACTTATTATCATTGCTCTCATATGCGTCAAGCGTTCGGACTAAAGTTCATAAAGTTTCAGTCTCTAGGTCATAGGTTAATCTGAATGAATTTTTGGCAAACGTCAGTCTCATCAAGTCCTTCAATTCAACAAGAAGGCCAAACAACGTCCGCCAATGAAAAAACCCAAGCAAATACCTTTGTAAGGGTGTCCGCTCCGAAACCGGGATGCGCTCACGCACGCCGGATGCGCTCACTCACGCCGGATGCGCTTCTTTGTCTGTTGGCATGCATGTACTAAGTTTTGGACTTGTGCATCGATTATTATTATGCATTGAATTCACTAGATGTGGAAAGAGTGTCTTGGGTTATAGTAAGGGGCTATATAAAATACAACAAATGCAGATGTAGCCATCGTCCTCAAACAGACTGTCGTGTGGATTGACGGCGGCGTGTTATGGATAGCTGCGAAAGAGAGAGGAGGACGGAGGCAAAAAAAATATCTTTTGCTCAACCTTCTCCGCTCCCCCCTTTTGCGTACTTTCATTATCCTCCCTAAATCGTTGGGCAAAACTCTTTGTTTCCCTCGCCGTTTTCATTTGCCGCTCAGTCGTTACTTCTCAATCCGAATTTGTTTTTTTACTGTTTACCTGCTCCGACGAGACTTTGTTACATCACTTGTATATTTTATCCTTGTTCTTTAATTTGTTTTTCATTTGCTCACGAGTTTCTCCTTTTAATTATTAGAAGGGAACTTCTTTCCCCTTGTCATGCCCCCCTCCCCCTATCATGCCTTCCCTTGTCTTAGTCATGCCTCCCCTTCCGCTACAATGCTTTTGTTTTCTTTGTCGTGCCTCCTCTTCTTTTGCCAAGCCTCTCTTTCCTTTGTTGTGCCTTGTCTCCCTCTATCACCTCTCACCTCTGTATCGTGTTTCTGCTTCAACCGATGGTCACCTCGACTGGTCGTCCCTATTATTCCCCCTGCTTCAACACTTCTGCTTCGCCCACTCTTTCTACGTTCATCTCATTTTACTTTAGTTTAACTCTCCGACCTATTTAGTTAGTCCAATCATTGCACTCCTTCCCTTGTCAAGGATCCTCTCCCTTTCTCTACCGTTGACTAATTCTTTCACTCCATCGTAGACTCCAACATATAAAATTTTCAGTCTTATTTGACAATTTTTGGTACAAATTGAGTTTCTCATTCCAATTGCATGCGTAACATCGTGTTCGCGTTCAGGGGCGAACTCAAACATGTTTCACCTACGAACTAGTGTCAAAAACCTTTTGAAAAATATGAAAAAAAATATATGTCATGTAAAACAACAATACAAGCAACTTTTGCCTTAGAGTCATATGTCCAAATCAAATTCTGAGCCAAACGTGAGTTAAAAATAAAAAATAAAAAATAAACTTTTTTTTTTTTTTTTTTTTATACTAAAAAATAATCATGTTCGCTCGGAATACGTCGCGAGCTATTCGCACGAACGTGTGAATGTGGAGGGGCACAAATACGTTCGCCATGCTATGCAACCAATTACATTTATACGTTGAAGTTATAATGAAATACTGGATTGATTCATGAAATATCTTAATTAGACTCTTATTACAACAAATTATGCTGCAAATACATTTTTGTTTAAATTGGATTAACCCATTTTGATTAAAAACTCCTTATAGTAGAATGATAATTCAATCAAATATTTAATAAAATCACTCGGCTGTTCATTTTATCTCTAGCATGCAATTCAAATTAGGGATACCCCATTCTTCGAAGAGACTTAAAATTTTAGAAGTGGAATGATATTTTTTAAGATGGAATGATATTTTTTAAAGATGGAATGATATTCTTAAAATTATTTTCTCTTACAGAGTAAATTTTTAATCTCGTGGTGGACTCTCTAGTCCCCCCCTCCGTTGACTTTTTTGTATCCTCCGTTGCTGGTCCATCCCTCCCACTCAAATCACCTCCTCTCGCTCGAGTCACATCTCTTTGGCGTGGGTTCCTACCTTTGCATGTTACCTCAAATCCCCTATTTTTTGGGGGGATTCACTCCGCATGAGTGAATTTTGTATAGAGTGGGTGCTAACTTTGGTGTCGCTTTCCTTCCTTCGCGTGTTTTTTTCCCCTCTAGTTTTACCCTCCTTCCTCTACGTCTTGTGACCGCCTTATATGACTTTATGTGTATCTTTTTTTTTTTTGTCCTCGATTGTTATGCCTCTTCCCATGTTGTTGACCACTTCTCTTTCATTTGCTTCATTGTACTTGCCTCCAACTTGTGCGTTATTTATGTTTGTGGAATGCTTTGCATTTCCCTACATCCTCTACCTTGGGTCCCTCACTCGTAAGTGTCGTCTCTCTTGAGGCTAATCTCTTTACTGTATGTCATATATTTATGTTTGCTCTCTCTCTACCATGTGCCCTTTTGTATGATGACTTTTGGGCTCAATCTATGACTTGGTAAATCAATCGTGCGTTCCTATCTTTTCTATGCATCCCCTCTTGGTTGTCCATCTCTGCTTCGGCCTTCATTATACCCGAGTCACATCCAATACCGCAACCTCTTCCAGCCTTATAAAATATTATCCTCCCTATTTGTAAACTCATCAAGTTTTCAATGTCTTGCCCGCTCGTTGCACATTTCACCTACATTGCACGAGGTATTCCTTTTATGTGCGTTCAAGTTGTTGGGGGCATACTTATACTAATGTTTCTAAATGTATATAACCGCAATCATGCCATGACTCGAACTCTGAAGAATCTAAGAATTATGTGACCGCAATCACGTCCAAAGAGGAGTCCTAAAGGATTTATTGTGAGAGTGTGCATATCGCAAAGCTACTCACATTTTGAAGTCATTTTCAGTGTTTTTTTTTTCCCCCTTAATCGATTGGCCTCTAACACCCAGTCAATTTTTATCAACTAGGATGCAACTTTTCATCTCCTTGGGGATAAAACAAACAAGTCTTCAAGTTGTGAATGGATTGATTCGTTTTTATATATGTATATTCATTATGTAAAGTTAAAAGCTTGTTTTTCATGATGGAGGATACTTATTTCATGAGTTGTTGAACTGACTGCTCTTTTCCGCTGTGGACAATGATACCTGTCCCTCGTATTGAACAAAATACTAGGTCATCATTTGTATTGGGAACTATAAAATGGTTAGGTGCACATGCACAACTTAAATTTTTTCTTGTAGCGCTGACTATTTAATTGCTTAATTTTGACTGTCAAAAAATTTAGTTATGTCTACAAAGGTATATGTGAAGTAACCCTCTACGAGATTCGATGATCATTGTGATTAATCGCTTAATGAATTCAATCGAGGATAGAGATTCACCTTAAGGATAAACGTTCATTATTTTAATCGAAAGCACAATCATTATGAGTTCGACATCATGATGATAGTCGCTTTGTTATTAACATGGTGTTAACCCGATGACAGTTACCTAGTTAGTTTATTGTGTTGCTAGCAAAGCTACTTCATTCCGCTTACCGGTTAGAAAATACGTTTTCAAAAACGAGTTGGCAATCGAGCGTAGAGGGTTATAAAATATATTTTGAAAAGTGGGTTAGCGACTCGTATTCGATTCATACAACAAAATTTGAACTCTTGATGCAAGAAACTCATTTCGAACATAATTTTAATAATAGTTGTGCACTTGAGAACAGATACATAGTAGACAGACACTAACTCGCACATCACGGTGTCACCTTTCTCGAAGTCTGACTCCGTGGGCAAAGGTAATGGTCATACGAACCTTGGTTAAGTGTGTATTTTAAGTTGTCTTTTATACTATGGTATGAATTGGTTTATGACTATGGTAATCAAACTTATTTTGAGGGGTCGATCATGAGTAGCAACTACTGTGGTTTTGATTGGCGCGTGTTCAGGGAAAGAGGGGGAAAGGGAGGAAATAGGGAATTAACCTGTATATGCTTCGTTGAGTGGTATTGCTGGCAAATGTAAAAAATCTTTGGTTTTCACTTCATCCTCGAACCAAATTAGTGAATTTTTTACTCATTCGTTAGATAGGAGTGTTGTGGATGTAGAAGAAGATGGAGAAACTTGTCGCCTTATAAACCCTTATTTACGTTACTTATTTGTTTTTTCATTCGACATCTCTCTTGTTCCTGTCTTGCCAATGACTGTTTCTTTATCAATTGTCCGCTTTATCTACTTTTCTCCTTATTTTCTTTTCTCTATTTTCTCATCCTCTCTATTATTTTTTACTATGTATCTTTCGTGTTTTTTTTTTTTTTTTTTTTTTTTTTTCCTTTTCACTTTAGAATTGAGATGGTTTATCCTCTTTTTAAACGAGTGTCGGTTTTTGGATCTCAAAATTATATGCTTAGATTTATTGGTCGAACAGTCTGCAGGACATATTTTATCGATTAGAGAATCAACCATTGTCTATTTCCTAAATGGGTAATCAAAATTTAAAAATTGACTAGTTAATGAAACAAGTAGACCCGTTGTGGGCGCAGACAGGGGCATCAGGGAAGGAGAGGAATGACACAAAACTCTCAGACCAACCAAGGTAGAAAATGTTACAGCTACTAGAAAAATCTCTCTGTATATATATAAAAAAAAAAAAAACATTATCAAAAAAAATAAAAGTTGAAAAAATAATTCATTAAAAAATTATCATTCCAAAGTTCTTCTAATTTTTTCTGTTTTATTTGACAAATTTTCGTTCCAAAAATAAAATTTACCTTGCAACTGCATTTATTTGTTAAAGATGGAATGAAATTTTATACGAGTTTATAAAATATCTTAATTCAACTTTCATTCTACTATAACAATTTATAAAATGTCGTAATTAAAATTTTATTTTATTATAACAAATATCTTCTTATTAAAATTTGATTAACCTATTTATGACTGAAACTCCTTGAAATAGAGTGATAATTAAAAAAAAAAAAAAAAAAAACGTATCCAAACTCTCACTCTATCTTTAGCATGTAACTCTAACAAGAAGGGATACCCCACTTTTGGAAGAAAAATTTTCAAGTAAAACAAAAAAAAATAGAAGTGAAATGACATTATTGAATAAAAATTGAAATTTCAAAATGTAATTTTATCATGGAATGAATCGTAAAATGTTTAAAAATAAATTAAAAATTATGGAGTTGAATTTTTATGTTGAGTTATAATAAATGAGGAAAAAAACTACTTGAAAAACCGAACAAAGACCGACAAGTATAACTGAAATTTAGCACATAAACTTTTTCGTTGATCTAGTCGTGAAGATTATCAAGCCATACATTTCTCTTGTTAACGAATAGAGGATTTGACGAGTTACTAGCTAAGTTAAGAAAAGAAAAACATACAATCTAAAAGACACAAAACCGATATCTTCTTCGAGGAAGCATTTTTATAAGTTACTTTAGCATGCCCTAACTACAAATAGAATAATGCATAACTATACAGCATGAGGATATTGACTCGAAAAAAAATTGTTCTAAATATTTTGTAATTCCTTTCGATTAAAGAACCACTGAACCAAAAATAATAACGAAATAGACAAGACGAAAGGTATGCTCTCAATATTTTTGACTCCTGATTCTTATCATTTTTTCTCAACACAAACTACGTCATACTCACCATTATAAAACATTCGCCTAAAAATCAGTAAATTAAAAACGTCACAAAATGACATACAAAAAAGGAATAATATAACAAATAACTAAACAAAGGTGTGTGCAAAAAAATGTATTATGCATCTAGCAAACCCTTACCTAATGTTAAACCATGAGTACTACCTAAAATCATGCCGATTAACAAGCCAAAATTTTAGAAAACGTACACCGGATCACTACATGAGCGCCTAAATTCATCTGACTAAATAAGTTTTTACCTTTTTTTTTTTGGAGGCCGCTTGTTGGGCCGAGTACCGGTAGTTTACAACATTAGCATTGTAAATCGATTAACCATAACGAGAATATGAAATAGTACGTAAATGGAATGACCAAACGAAAATATAAAATAGTTTGAAAAGAAAGATCAATACAACAAGACAATTATGAATAAAAAAAATCACATGTATAAAACAACAATTAAATATAATGAAAACAACATAAAAAAACATTATTCCAAACACATTCACACTAATATAACGCCTCTATGAAAGCATACCAATACCGCTCACCATATTTAAAGCATGTGAAAGGTCCTGCAACAACGGGCACGACTAGAATATAGATTAACAACTTCGCAAGACCTCAAACCAAACTTTGCATACAAACCGATATGACAAGCTATATGTTGAACAGAAAAGAAATAACAGAATACATAATTTAAAGAACAAAAGAAAAATCATAAAGAGAATAAGAGAAAACAATATATTTAAAAATTTTATTTAAGTTTATTGAAAAAATTTTACGGTTATAAAACCATTTATGGATTTTTTTTGTGACTACTGCCTTGGATAGTTACTCTTCTTTTTAGATTTTTTTTTTAGAGCATTCAGTAATCTCATTATATATTATTTTATATAATATTTATTTATATATTAAAATGATGTATGAAAAGTAGTATTTGATAAAAATGAAAAAAGATAAGGAGAAATGAATTCATGAAATTAGCATATTGGATGTATGCTGGCCCCGCACATATTGGAATAGAACGTCGTGAGACAGTTCGGTTCCTATCTACCGTTGGTGATTTGAAAAGAACTGAGAAAAACCATCCCTAGTACGAGAGGACTGGGATGGGTCAACCTATGGTGGACCGGTTGTCATGCCAGTGGCATTGCCGGGTAGCTACGTTGGTATGGGAGAACCGCTGAAAGCATATAAGCGGAAAACCCCTCTTGAAATAAATTAAAAGATATCTTCGTACTGACGGTGTGGGAACATGCTTGAAAAGTCGAGTGTGACGTTTTAGATCAACATGAATGAAACATTAATTAAAATGTTAATTATGAACGAAAAATTAAGGTAAAACCAAACTTTCCGCCATTCAGTTTGGAACAAATGCTCAAACCAAACGACTGCACATTCAGATTTCTTGGGCACGACTTCCATGCCTTAAACAAACACTTTTTTTTTTTTTCTTTTAGTGTTTTTTTTTTTAAAAACGTTTTGCAGAGGGAGGGTTCTTTGCAATGCATATCTTTTTATTAAAAAACCAACGGGGAGGCAATTTGCTGGCCGGGCGGCAAGAACCCCTCCCGCCAAGTGTGTGTGTGTGTGTGTGTGTGTGTGTGTGTGTGTGTGTGTGTGTGTGTGTGTGTGTGTGCAGATGTGTGTGTGTGCGTGGGCGCGCGCACGCGCGTGTGTGTGTATGTGTGTGTGTGTGCGTGTGTGTACATGTGTGTGTGTGTGTGTGTGTGTGTGTGTGTGTGTGTGTGTGTGTGTGCGTGTACGTGTGCCGGGGAGGGGAGGGGAGAGTCCACCAATCAATCAATCAATCAATCAATCAATCAATCAAATTAAATGAATCAATCAATATTTTGTTTTTCTATTTTTTTGTTTTTTTTTCACACACCAAAAACCACCCCCCCGATTTTTTTTTTTTTTACTTTTTTTTGTTCAAGGGGGTGGGGTCGGGGTTCAGGAACCCCAATCCGTAACCCCCTTCCCCAATCCCCTCTCCCCTCGGCCGCGGCGGGCCGCTGAAGACCGCGGCCGCTGCGGTCTTGACCGTGGCCTCGCGGCCGTGGCCGCGGCCCGCAGCGACCGCGGCCTCTGGGGATTCATAGGCTGGAGCAGATGATCAGTATTATTCAGTCCATTCAACTTCTGCGGTTCAGCTATACTGTGGGCCTTCCTCATGGCCACTCTCACATTCGCAGTTTGACTGATGACATGTGGCAGTTGCTGGGTAGGCTCCCACAAATATTTATATAAAAAAAAAAAAAAAAAAAAAAAAAAAATAGAGAGGTCCAATTTGCCAATATAGTGGTGGTGCCAGTCACACTTGGCATCGCCACACCACTCTCGAAATGTGCCAAACGAGAATGAACTTCCTGCTAGAACATGGTCAGATGCACCCTTCATATTTTTGTCTTTTTCACATTTCGAGAGTGGTGTGGCGAGGCCCACTGTATCCCCAAATCTCCCATATCACGGTCGCGGCGCAACACCCAGTACGGAACTTGGGAGGTCGCCAATCACACGGTGCATGTGACGCGCAACCTCACGCCGTGTGCTGTCTTTCATTCGGAGTGCTAGATGTGTGGGAAGAGGCCCAGAAAAACAGCAAGATGGGGTGTGCCAAGGATTTTTGGAAATTGAGTGTGGGGACACAGACGGAACTGAAATCCCCCGTGTTGGTCCGATGAAGTAAGTCGGTTGCTTTCGCGCGTCGCGGAATGCGTGTGCGGGCACGGCGCGAAAAGAGAAAAATCCAAATTCAATCCAAAAAGTATTGTCGAGCTTCCCACCGTGCTACGACCCGTCTTTTAGAGCGGAAGGACTTTGGCACACTTAACAACCATTTTGTCAAAACAGACATATTATATTTTTTGAACGAAATCGAAACTGACTTTTTTTCTAGGTTACCAATGGTCCGGGGGCCGGTCGTCTCCCCCGGATGTCTCCCCCATACGTCCGGTACCCCCGTCGTCCGGGAAAAAAAGTTTTTTTTTTCGTAAAAAAAATAAATCTTCTTTTCGGTTTTCGATTTTTAACTCATGATTGACTGCGAATTTGAACATGACTCCAAGGCAAAAGTTGCTTGTATTGTTATGTTACATAACATATATTGCTTTCAGATTTTTCTGAGAACTTTTTTTTTTTTTTTTTT
>BFEA01000619.1:519424-532836 GCA_003427395.1 Chara braunii | reverse complement strand
GCTGGCCTCTTGGTACTGCGCCCTCCATAGGATGAGCAAAATCGAATGAATCTGGTGCAATAGCGTGGGACTATGCACTGCAATACTTTTTTTTGTTTTTTTTTTTCATTTTTTTTTTCGCCTTTTTTTTTGTTTTTTTTTCCCGTTTTTTTCGTTCGTTTCACTTTGATGTTCGGGATGCCTGCGCCCGGTAGTCCGAGCCTCGGCACAGATCGGCGTACCGGTCGGCCGAGGCTCGGACTCAATAGCTGGGCCAGGTACTGGTGGTTTGAACTGAAATGTTATGTTCTATTTGATTGATTTTCGACATTCTCTTTTTCTAATTGATAATTTACCACTCCTCTTTCCAAAGGCTAACCTTTCCTTGTTTAAGTGTCCTAGGGGTTATTTTTTATTTGCAGTTGAGCACCCGAAATACATGGATAATAGTAGATTGCTTTGATGGGACACGTTTGTTTTAAAATGGACTTGAAGATAATACACTCCAATTGTATTGTTTAACTGACCCATCCACTTGTTCCCATTTTAATTCACAATTACAAAGTCACTGGTTACTCAAAATTCTATCCTGTTGAGTTTTCTTTGTTTTACAATTGTTATATCATTTTCAGTATTCAAAACGAATCAAAAGGCTTTTCAGTGCGTTTTCCGCCTAATCCAAATGACTTGATTTTGCACCTTCCCTTTCACGGCATGAATCTTGGTACTTAGGAGAGATATCCCATTATGACTTTTCTGCTTCGGACCTGTTGATTAAGCTCCAGTTTAAGCTCTTCGCGTGTCCAGCATGTCTTGTTGCACTTCATGCCTGGGGCTGTGATGCAACTTCCCTGACCCTTATACGAGATGAGGCTCGAAGAGTGATTGTTTTCGGGGAAGCATACCCTGCATCCCTTCGCCCTTGTGCACTTGGGGAAGCACACATGTGCCAATGAAAGAAACGGTGTCAGGAGTGGAATGAGGACAGGGAGGGCGGGGGCTAGGAGGAGGAGGAGCAGGAGGAGCGGGAAGAGGAGGAGGAGGAGGACGAGCGGGATGACCGGGATCCTGCCCAATCTCCACCTCCCGTCCTGTCCCTCCTCCTCTCGCTCCTCCCGTGGCACGACGAGCGGAGAAGAAGCAGGAAGAGATAGCGAATGAGATGAGGAGACAAGGGATCCGAGGGGGTGGGCGGCAGGCCGGAGGGGGAGCAGGATGTGGTAGAGGGGTAGAAGCCGGAGGAGCTGCACGAGGATAAGGTAACCAAGGAGGAGGAAGTGGGTGGGGAGAAGGGAGGTGCACAGGGAGGAGGACGTGAGAGCGGAGCGGGGGGCTGGAGCAAAAGGCATGAGGAGGTGGCAGATGGGGAGTGGGAGGACGTGTTTTTTTTTGTTTTCTAGAGGAGGGTGGAGCAGGAGGCATAAGGAGGAGGTGGCGGGCGAGGCGTGGGAGGACGAGTTTTTTTTTTGTCCCACAGAGAGAGAGAGAGAGAGAGAGAGAGAGAGAGAGAGAGAGAGAGAGAGAGAGAGAGAGAGAGAGAGAGAGAGAGAGAGAGAGAGTGGGAGGGGGGAATGCAGGATGAGGTGTGCCACGGTGTAGCCGCGGGCGGCCAGGGTATAGTCAAATGTTTTTGTATCAGTCAAAATTTGAACTCATGATTTATTTATCAACTGATACGGGAGTGTAAAATTCAACCACGAAGCAGGTATCCCTATAACAAGTTCTCCCCTTAGTGCAAAGGGGGCAACTGACATCCACACACAAACAGTACATATGAAAGCTTTGACAACTGAATAGCTGGGAGAAAAGCGAAATACATGCATGCCCATCAACCAACGACACTTGCCTGAATGTCTACACATGTACCTAAAAAAAAAACACCTATTAATCAGTGCAAATCATGATGGCTCCATATTTGTACGCTTGTCCATGCGTGTATGTGTCTGATATCTGCCTGTCTCTGTGTGTCTATCTGCCTCTATCTTTGCCTTTGTCTGTCAATATCCGCCTTTGTCTCTGTTTCTCTATTTGTCTGTCTCGGCTTCAGTCTCTCCATACCTGAAAGTTTGTGTGTGTGTGTGTGTATCTTATCTCTGCCCCTTCCATTTCATGTACTATGGAAACTTTGATGCCACACTTGATGCTTGCACACAGACAAAAAAGTTTAAGGCGTTCCCCAGATTTTCTTGGTGGAGGCAACTTCTTTGCACTTAGGATCGCCTGTATTAAGGGTCTGTGTTTTACATGATCAAAGTATGATTCTCCTGTTAACAAATGAAATCATATGTAAAACACAGGCCGCGTTGGCAGAGATTTCACAACGGCCTGCGGAGTAATGGAAGTCTCCAAAGTTGACTTGCATTTAACTAATTTCAGCTTTTTATACTTACAAAACCTAACTCTAAATTGTGCATACCACGCTGTGTTTCCCATCTCAGTCTCTGTCTCTCTGTGTGGTTTTGTCTACCTATCTTTGCTTTTGTCTGTCTATATCTGCCTTTGACTCATCTGCCTTCTTGCCTTCCTGGATTATCAATCTTTCTGTCCGTGTTTCAATGTGCTCGTTTTTTTGCCTGCGTGCGTGGCTGCCTAGCTGCCTGCCTGCTTGTCTGCTTGTCTGCTTGTCTGCCTGCCTGCTAGACATAAACTCCTCTCATGGACTCTGTCTTCAGGAAAATGTCCCTGTACAGAATGTGAGCCTGGTGCATTGCACCGCCAATCATCAAACCAACCAATGATCATTATCCATGCTCACCGCCATGCCTAGTTCTCAACACAAGTGTGCCAGTGAGACAAAATTTCACTGATGACGGAGATTCAACATGAACTTCTGAAGATTCTAGAGTACAAAAACCTAGTACATGGATGATCAAAGTTTTCAGATTATCTATTATTGAGAGGCTTCTTGGTTAGGAGAACCTTTAGGACATATTTCTGCTGTTTTGGGGGAAAGGAGGTCTTGTAGAATGATTAGAATCCTTTCAATTGTTCTTCAGACTAAAACTAACAAGTGCACTCACTTACCCTTCTTCGTATATGACTTTTGCAAGAAAGGAAACTCTTTCGGTATAACATGAACATGATGCTTACATCTTGGTCCTGCTTTTCACATTAGGACTGGATCGTTGCAAAGTGCACGAGCAGGTAGTGCTGGGCATATGTGGAGAGGAACAGATAGTGTGGTAGGTGCCATATAGCCAAGATAGGTGGGGGCGCTAATGCACCATAGAGACGGAGGTCAGCTGAGACACGTGTGTGGGCACTGTGGGGTTCCCAGGTTTGTCAAAAGTAACCCTTACTGCAATAAAATATGTTCCCGTCCACGGCTAAGTCAAACAGTTTTTCTCAGCAGCCTAAGTCAAAGAATTTTGCTCAGCAGCCAGAGTCAAAGAATGGGTCAAAAGTTGTTGTCTATAGCTTTTTGCAGTCTGAGTCCCGGTTCCAGAGTCAAAAATTACTGTCTCCAGTTACAAGTCATCCGGGACGTCCCTCGAGCCCACATGTCTGGGGTTCCGGGGTTCAGACACCCCCCCAAGGTCTGAAGAAGTCAACGGATCCCTAAGAAAAATCAACGTTAAACCCTACCCCAACAGAATAGACAAAGTGTCAAAGATGTTCGACAAATCAGACTCGATCACAGATAGCACACAATCCAAAGGCACAACGTGACGTCCCTCAGGTACACACGTTTGGGGTTCTACCGTTGTAGGGTTCACCTACCCCCCCCTCCCCCCCTCGCCCCCTCGCCGAAGGCCTGAAGTAATCAACGGATCCCTAAGGAAAGCCAACATCAAACCCTACCCCAACAAAATCGACCAAGTCTCAAGATGTTCCACGAATCAGAGTCGGTCACAAATCACACACAATCCAAATTTTAAGGCACAACGTGATCCCAACCTGACACTAAACCTACAGTCTTCCCCCGAATACAACGTACGGTCATTATAGCCGAATTTAGACTGAAAGATAGACCAAATTCGGCGATAATGACCGTGCGTTGTATTCGGGGGAGGACTGTAGCTCCAAGCCTGATCACAAGGCTAATCGCAAGAGCTTGACCCCAAGTCTAATCCCAAGGCTGTTCCCAAGCCTAATCCCGAGCCGAATCCCCTTGGTTTTGTAACTAGGTCTTCAATTTTGTGCGAGACTCGCATCTCAAACCCTAGCAACGAGCCTTGTCCCAAGCCTGATTTAAAACGTAGTCCCAAGCTTCATCCCTTGCCACAAATCGAAGCACAAAGTCTGGTCACAAATCTGATCTTAACCTGTTTTTCAAAATACAGGATGGAATCAACTTTCAGGATGGGTTCAACTGTGACCCTAAACACAACTCCAAGCCTGATAGGAAGCCTTATACGAAGCCTGATCCCCAACCGTAGCTGGAAGCTTGGTCCCAAGCCTGATCCCAAGCCAAGTCTCACCCCTATTCCCTAACACTATTTTCAAACATGTTTCCTAGGCTGGCATTAAAGTGAGTGCCATACCTGATCCCTAACCAGGCACTCAGCTTGACACTACACCTGGTTCCAGGCCTGGTACCAATTCTCATACGAAGTCTAGTCCCAAGCCTGATCCCCAGCCTGATCCCCAAATCTAGTCCCACACGTAGTCCCCATACTTATCATGAACTTGTTTCTGAGATAGGTTTTAAACTTAGTACCAAACCCAGATGCCTAACACCAGCAACAAGCCTTGTCCCAAGCCTAGTACCAAACCCAGACAAGCCTGATCTAAAACCTGGTCCCAACCTTGATCCCTTGCCACCCAACCGAATTTTATGATCGGTAACAAACCTGATAGGCTGATACTAACCTGTTTATAAAAAAAATACAGAATAGGATAAAACGAACAAGGAGACAATTGTCTATTTTTAACTTTAACTATTAAAAGGAAGGAACAGGGCCCATGAGATGCTTCCCCCAGGCCCAGAAAAAACGAGGTCCGTGCGTCGGTGGGATGGGACAAACGTAGTGCCCCGTTTCGGACGTTTTTTTTTTTTTTTTTGGGCGAGCGGGAGGGTCCGCGCTTTCGCACGTTTTTTTTTTCGAGGGCGCTTGGTACAGCTGGTGTTGGCGCGGCTTTATGAACATGGTCTTTTCTCCCTGCGTATTTGTTTTGCACCACACCGAAAGTGTTGTCTGGCAGGTGTCAGGAAGATTCAACCATGTTCACGACGAGAGAGAGAGAGAGAGAGAGAGAGAGAGAGAGAGAGAGAGAGAGAGAGAGAGAGAGAGAGAGAGAGAGAGACGATCGCTCTCAACTGGCACGTTGTTGACGACGTTGAAGAGGAGTATAAACACACATCGTAACAACACGACAAAATCACATAAACACTCAAACACTCATGCATCTAAACAAGACACACTATTCCGAACTAACGGACTCTTCCAAGAATATTTGTGCATGGCATTCGCAAAGAGAGAATCTGGTTGTCTCTTATACAATCGTACACATCAGCGTGAAATTCATGCTGAATATTATCAAAACCTTAATGACCAGATCCTCTTGCATGATAACATTGACAATGTTGGCCGTAGATTAACACTTCCTTTATCCTTCACAGGTGAACTACGTGACATGCATCATCGTTATCATGACGCAGTGGCTATTGTGCAGAAAATAGGATCACCTGATCTCCTTATTACCATGACAACAAACTCTCACTGGCCCGAAATCAAACATGAACTCTTTCCAGGACAGCAACCTAATGACCGACTAGATATCATCTCCCGTGTTTTCAAAAATTAGTTGATGATTTTCATCATAAACATATTTTTGGCCCCTAAGTAGCATACATTTACAAAATCAGATTAAAAAAACGTGGTCTCCCACACAGACACATTGTTCTCTTTCTTGATTAGACACACAAAATCTCAACTTCTGAACAATTTGATGAAAATGTCTCTGTTGAGATTCCTGCAAACCCGAATCTTTGAGAACTCGTCCTCAACAACATGATCCATAATCCCTGTGGCGACTTCAAATCGACAGCATCTTGCATGCATGACGGTAGATGAGCCACATATTTTTCAAAAGATTTCACATATCAAACATACTGGGATGATGAAACTGGATATCCTATTTATCGACGTCGCAATCCATCTGACGACCGACTTTATATTACATGTAATCATATCGAACTCGATAACTCTTGGGTTATCCTGTACAATGCTTATCTCCTGCTGCACTACAAATGCCTCTTAAATGTCAAAATTTGCGCATCAAATGCCACATGTAAATATATGTTTGAATACATATACTAAAAGGACCTAACATACACTAGTGAGAAGATGAGATAGATGAGTACTAGAAAGAAAAATGAGATAGATGAGAAAATAATATAGTTTTTTAAAAATAAGAAAAAATAAGAAAAGGACCTAATAGAGCAATGGTTACAAAAATGACCGATCAATCAGACGAAATTCAACTTTACCAAGATATGCGCAACATTGGTGCCGCTGAAGCTGTCCATGCCGAATCTTCGATTTCGATATTTCGGAGCGCTACCTTCCAGTATGCGCACTACCTGTCCACACTGAAAAACAACAACAATTTTTTTTTTTTACCTGTCGATGACCGACACACAACTCTTGCTCCACCTGAGAACACCCTCGACTGCATGGCTCAAATGGAGTGTTGAACATTCTACCCTTCCACAATATATGAAACCACTATACAAAGAAATGGTCAATAATTTCAGATATGATAGGAGCAAAAAAAAAGTGGGTCCCTTGAAAATACTGTTCGGAAATGATCGGTTGCATACACACCATTCATCCACATGCTGGTGATGCTTTCTACCTTCGAATACTTCTACATTCTCCACGAGGAGCAGAAAATTTCACACGCCTACGAACAATCGCTGGTCAGACATATCCAACAATTCATGCTACATGTCAAGCACTCGGCTTATTGAATGATAAGTCGATAGCACACAATTCGATGGTGTCCTCATGATGCAACACTCACAAATAATTATCCGATGATGCGTTATGTATTCGTCCATATTGTACTTCACTCAAAACCGGTTGATCCAAACATGCTCTCTCATGATCAGTGGGAGCAAACGGCAGATGATCTTCATAGAAGATTCTCAAACTGCCACGTGCCTCCATAACTTCTAAAAACTCTCGTCCTCCTTGACACTGAACGTCGTGTTCAGAAAGAAGAAAAATAGCTCGATGCAAGTGCATCACTCCTCCATCAAACGACACACGTTCTCACGCTGAACGTCTTGACGCAACCCATCGTCAGAATGACACATATATGCCTTGAGAAATCGAAGACGAATTGTCATATGATCTGCAAGAACTTCACGCCATACTTGAGGAAAACCTCCCAAAATTGTGATCATCACAATATGCCGTCTATCGAGAAGTTGTAGATGCTGTTAACAATGGTTGCTCACATTGCATTTTCGTCAATGCTCGAGCCGGCGCAGGCAAAACCTTTTGTCTAAATACGATTTGCGCACGAATTCGCTCCGAAAATGGTATTACGCTTGCAGTCAACTCGGGCAAAATCGCAACAACTCTTTTGGATGGCGGACGTACCTTCCATTCATGATTTAAAGCGCCTTTAACATCAACGGCCACATCCACACTTGATAACTCTAAACAAACAACACTCGCCGAACTCAATCAAAGAGTCGTTCTAATCGTCTAGGACGAGGCTCCTATGGCTAATAGATATTACATTGAAGCACTTGACTGCACACTACAAGATTTATGTTACTCCCATCTTCCATTCGGTGGCAAAGTTATTGTCCTTGCTGGTGATTTTCGTCAAATTCTCCCTGCCATCACCAAAGGTACCAGAGCACAAACCGTCGATGCTTGAATAAAATCATCAACAATCTGGACACATTTCACACAATATCGTCTCAAAGAAAACATGAGAATCCTAAAAAATGGCAACACACCCGAAACAACAACGTATGCATAATGGTTACTCTCCATTGGCAATGACACCATCTCACCACCGCAAGGAGCTCCTCCTGACACAATCGAACTCCCAACCAACATATGTCTCTACTCAACGACACTCATGAACTTATTGACTGGACATTTTCCAACCTTCACAAAAATGCTTAAACCCTCTATGGTTCGTAGATCGCCTCATTCTCTGCCCTAAAAACAAACCCGCAATTATTCTCGATGTGCTCTCATACCATAAAATCGACTCCTTTAGTGCATACACACTGCTAGACAATCTTGACCACCTTGACATCCCAGTCGAAACACTCAATGCTATAGATATTCCTTCACTTCCACCACATGACCTGAAAATAAAACCAGGTATGCCACTTATCTTATTACGCAATATTGCAATAAGCTATCAGTGCCTATCACAAATAACAGAGTCAAACACGTCCGTAAACTCCCGAACCTCCAACCATCCCTACTCCCACGTGTTTCTCTTATCACCGCAGATGACAAGTCAGACCAGATCCTGCTTTCACAATAACAATGAACAGATCACAAGGTCAAAGTGTCGAAAACGCAGGCATCGGTCTTCAGCAACCTGTTTTTGCTCATGGTCAGTTATACGTCGCAGCATCACGAATATGTCGACCTGACCACATTCGATTTGCTATGCCCGACGCTTGCTGCCTCACAAAAAATATCGTATACAAAGAAATCCTTACATGACCGGCCTGTCCAAGAGCAATATTTATATCTTTATAACCAACTCTTCTTGACGGTGATTTCGTCCCATCACCCGATGATCCTGCACAATGGACTGAATGGAAAGATGGGCTGACAACAACAAATGTCGACGATGTCATCCACCAAGTTCTTTGGGAAGACTTCTTACTCACAGACCGTGCTCTCTGCTCACCACTCATCTTCTCTCTCTTTGAAACCTACGCACATCAACAAGAACAAGAAGCCAAAAAACCGTTCCTAGCAACCCATCCCACTACAAACTACGTCGGCATGAAAGACTTCTTGCACCGCCTACTACAAGAAGCCAAAAAACCGTTCCCAGCAACCCATGCCACTTCAAACTACGTCGACATGAAAGACTTCTTGCACCGCCTACTCTACAACTCACTTCTACACACTCATGGTGCAACTAGTAGTCTCGCCAAATACAAAAACGATCGGATAATCAATGCTATCAACCGGATTGCTTTCCACAAATCCCTCCTTGCACAACACGCCCAACCTGCACTCCCTGGTCTCCTCACAGCAAGCCACTGGTGGCATCCGCTCAGTCGATTTAGTACAGCTCGATCTCTCACTCAAATTCACAACCATCCTCACCACTCGCCACTCCTGTGCACTCCACACCATCCACTCACAACGACACACTTGGCAATACATTGACGAGCTCATCAAGATCTACTACGATGGCGACAGGCCCACTGAATGGCCATATGCTAGCTATCACCATTTTGTCATACAACAGGCTGTTTGGCTGCTGGAAATCGAAGACCGGACAAGACACCCATAACTGCCAAGCGACATATCATCACAACAAGCAAAAAGCTGCCTTGGATCAAGATCATATTTCTGATGATCGAACCAGCCAATGATTGCCTGCTGGAGGACGAGCACGCTGTTCACTTGGAGTTTTCATTTGTCGTACAACAGGCTGTTCGGCTGCTGGAAATTGAAGACTGGACAAGGCACCCATAACTGCCAAGTGACATATCATCACAAACAAGGAAAAAACTGCCTTGGATCAAGATCATATTTCTGTTGATCGAACCAGCCATCGATCGCCTGCTGGAGGACGAGCACGCTGTTCACTTGGAGTCATTCGTCAGCCTGGCAAGAAACGAGACAAAAAGACAAAAACAGACAGGAGAGAGAGAGAGAGAGAGAGAGAGAGAGAGAGAGAGAGAGAGAGAGAGAGAGAGAGAGAGAGAGAGAGAGAGAGAGAGNAGAGAGAGAGAGAGAGAGAGAGAGAGAGAGAGAGAGAGAGAGAGAGAGAGAGAATGTCAACCGACAATATTTGCTGCTCTCAATAGAAATGCCTGCAGTACTATTACGGGCACTACTGTGTTTCAGATGCAAGAGTGTCTGTGATTTCGCTGCTATTACGGGCACTACTGTGTTTCAGATGCAAGAGTGTCTGTGATTTCGCTGGTAATAACAGACATCCGTCAGACTGACTCCCTCACTCCAACGCTGAGATGAAACACCAGTGTGAAACCGTGATAAACAAGACTCCTCTCCTAATTCATTCTCATTTCCTTCTTTTCTGTGTTGTTTTCCCGTCTTTACTTTTTGAGAACCATTTGTGCTGCAAGATCACTTGCCATCACCCCCGCTGCCATGACATGACCACCACCAATATTCACAGCTATGAATACAAATGCCGCACTCTCTCCAGGTATGTACCCTTCATCAATACCTCACTGTGTTCTCACTTTTTGTGCTTTTCCAATATTTACACAACTGACAAAAAAATCGCCCACCCTGCCGTGGTGCGCCTCCGACTTGTTATTATAATGTCCTTCATAATGATAACAAATTTAACAAAACCATTTTTTGGGGGGAAAAAAGTAAAATGATCAATCAAGAACTGAGAAAGCCAATACAAGAACAAGTAAACTAATTTAAATACGATATTAGATAAAAGGTTAAAAACACACACCTGTCCAGGCAGCCAACAAGGCAGTTGTTGTCTTGTCAACGAAGTTGTGGTCAGCCAAATCTTCAAGACGAGTCACTAGCAAATTCAACGGGGCGGTACTTTTCTGTTACACAGAGAGAGGCACAAACAGAAAGAATGGGGCGATATTAGCAAAAAGCAGGCAAAGTATTTGGGAAAGGAGCATCCAAAACAAAACAAAAAACTACACTAGATACCGCCTCATGAACTCCCAATCTTCGACTAATTTAAATCCCCACCCTTGACGCACCTCTTTAAACCACCAGTACTTGGCCCAGCTATCGGCCGCGGCGCTTTCCCGTTAACGCGCCGCACCTTTAGGGCTTCGGGGTACCGGACCACAATGGCTGGAAGCGCCAGCCATAAAATTTTGAAACGGTACCCCGGCGCTTTGACGAAAATCGGCGCGCAGGGGCATTCCAGGCTCGGCATCGATAGCTGGGCCAAGTACTGGTGGTTTAAACCCCTTGTTCAGAAACCCACACAGCCAAGCACAGATCTAGAGGAACGACTACCACCAACCGGAATTAGATGCCCTATCCGGTCTTCAACTCCTGTAATCAGAGGCCATTCATTCTGTCCGAGATCGACGGGAAACGAAGTACACATCTTCCTACGATGCACATCCAAGTGGCGATCGGGAGGGGATCGTCATGATCGTGAGAGTAAGAGGAAAACGTCCAAGCGATATCAAGGTCTTCTACAACCCCCAACGAAGAAGACGATGAGCGAGCAGATATGGTAAGAGCCACCCACCCTCGTGGAAACATTGCCGGAAGAAGCTGTTGCTGGATGTGCGAGATTGCTCTGGAAGGAAGCGAAGCCTGAGTTGTTGGTGTCTCCCTTGACATTGCATCTGGACACTCCTCGATCCTGCAAGTTGTTTGTCGGGTTTCAGTTTCGGCAGCCTTATCACTCTTTTAAATTTGTGTTTTGCAGTGCTTTTGTGTTCCCCCAGCTCTGTCCGCCCTCAACTACCACATCCAGCCCATATAGTGCCACATAGTACCATGCCCAGCCCACCAGGTACTGTATATAACTACGCTCAGCCCGCCTGCTACAGCTTAGTATTGCACCCAGTCCACATAATACTGCACACAGCGTCAGATTGTACTGCACAGAGCACACGCACAGTCATGGAAGGGGGGGGTGTCTTGGGCTTAGGGTTGAGGGGTACAGGTTTGAATTGGTAGAGTTAGCGACGGGCCCTCCAGAGAGGAGTGGTTAAGAAGCTGTTATAAAGGCAACTGGAAAGGGGGTTTTAGGGAGGAGTGCTTAAAGGATTGGGGTTGTGGAAGAGTGGAGAGGTGGGCTCACTGGATGGTTAAGATGCATACTTCTTTTCCGCTGAGCCTTGATCTCAGACAGTATGCATGGCTTCCGCTTACAGGTGTCGTAGGCTGAATAGGCCGCGTCTAATTCCGGTCGACACTGTGTCAACGAGGTAGAGTGGTCTATCATAGGGCCTGATGAGTATGCAAAATTCCATACAAGACTTCACACCACTTGTCCTTGAAAATTTTCCTTCCTCCTCTGACAAACTTGTAGATGCCGACCCTGATCACAGGCCCGATGAGTTCTCCTTCCCTTGAACGGCAAAGGCTCCCTGTGTTTATTGGGCTACTGGTGCCATGAGTTCTTGGGCCTTACGGATATCACTGATGGCTTTTTCTTTTTGTTGCGCTGTAATATCTCTGATGGGTTGCCTAATTTCATCTGCGATCCGCATAACAAACTTCAGCTTGCCAGAATGGTACTCGGGCCGCCCCCCATACCAAGGTAGAAGGAGGGGGAAGTACGCAAAAGAAGGGCAGGGGGCTCGGCAAAAATTGGCGCCCAAGGCATTTTCAGGCTCAGCATCAATGGACGAGAAAGGTACTGGTGGTTTAAACAAGTCTTACTTTTCCTGACATACGCTCCCAGACTACAACGGTTTGAAAGGCGAGTATCCCCCCCCAAAATCCTCACCTATATACAGCCACCCGCCCTATAGAATGGTTCTTTCTTTCTATTCTATTCTTTTCTTCCCTTCTTCCTCGCTCCTCTCTCTTTCTCTTCCGTGGCAATGCCGCATGTGGTTTTGGCATGATCAGCTCGAGTGCGTCTGATTATTGCAGCAACTCACTCACTAGGTTCCGCTTACACTTCCATCCTTTTTTTCCTTTTTTTTTCTGAAAGGGCGATGACCTTGAGATATCATCTTGAACTGAGCTACCCCAGGTACATTGAGAGGTATGTTTACTCGTCTCTGATTCCATCCGAATTCAAACTCCGGTTTGTGTTTCTAACTCTTTCAACAGTTGATAGGTGTACCAGCTAGTCAGTTGGTCCCTACACTTTTTCTTTTTTCTTTTTCTTTCTTTTTAAACTTTTTTCTTGAGAAAGGGACACGTTCTTGAGATATGCTCATCAAACTGACCAGCCCTAGGTAACTCAAGATTGAAATACAGCCCTAGGGTTTTAGCCATTTGACTTCAGCGGAGTTCGAACTCAGGTCTGTATTTCAACAGTTGAGGGGTGTACCAACTGAGCTATGCCAGTTTTTTTTTTTTTTTTTTTTTTTTAAGAAGTTGCAGCTTGTATTACAAAAATAATAACCACCAGGGACCCCACAATTCTACCCCGGGGTATCCTGGGGCAAGGGCTAATTCTTTAAACCACCAGTACCTCGCTCAGCTATCGGCCGCGGGCCTTCCCGTATACGCGCCGCAGCCTTAGGGAGGTCGGCCAAGGGAAGGCCCGGTCGCTCCTTCTTGGCCGGAGCCCGGCAACTACGGGGTGTTACTCACGAAAAAAAATAAATTATA
>BFEA01000619.1:449099-463509 GCA_003427395.1 Chara braunii | reverse complement strand
GCTGTGTGTGTGTGTGTGTGTGTGTGTGTGTGTGAGCCGGGGGGAGGGGAAGGAGGACCCCTCCCCCACCAATCAATCAATCAATCAATCAATCAATCAATGAACCAATCAACCAATCAATCAATCAATCAATCAATAAATAAATAAAATAATCAATCAATCGATATTTATTTTTTTTTCAATTTTTTTTTTGGTCACACATAAGAAACCACCCCCCCAATTTTTTGATTTTTTTTTTTTTTGTATAGGCCGATAGCAGCCAACATGCGCGAGCCAAGCGCGCGCGCCGATTTTAAGCGCGCACCCCCGCCTGGGCGTGGCGCGGCCGTGCGCAGACTCGGCCGCGAGCCCGCGACCGGCCTCCTCAGCCTCGGACTCGGCCGCAGGATCCGCGGCCGACGGTGTCACGTAGGGTACAACGCGGGCCGCAAATTTGTTTTTCGCTGGCAAAGAATTAAAAAAAAATAAAAAATGGGTTTTTTCTGCGGGCTACATCCCCATATTTTTATTTTTATTTGTTGAGCATTTAAATTATTTAAAAAAAATAAAAAAAACTAACCGAATTAAAACACATCGATTTTTTTTTTTTTTTTTTTACATGTATTACCCAAAAAAGTAAGGAGATCTTGGTTCCCCTCCTCTCCTTAAACCACCAGTACATGGGACATTTGATGCTTGGCATAGGTACCGCCCTTATTTTGGACTTGCTGCCAGCAGCTGGAATATAAAACGGCTATAGTTTTCTTGTTTCCACTCGTGTACATGAAAATGGTCTGGGAAGAAGTGCATCCAGATCTATCTGGAAATATTTCGTTGAATGCTCCCCGCCTCTAGCGGGGAGAAGAATCACAAACAGCCGAGAATCTTTAAAAGGAAAAAAAAAAAAAAAACAAAAAAAAAAACAAAGGGGAAAAAAGGTACCAAACTCTGAACGCGATTGCCCTTAGATACGTCCGCTGCGGTAGTGAAGTGCAGCCAGATACATTCTGGAAAGTGCTACGTCAAGTGAAGCCCTGAAATTGAAACGATTGGCACGCATTGAATGCTCCCCGCCTCTCACGGGGAGCAGAAGCACAAACAACCGTGAAAAAAAAAAAAAAAAAAAAAAAAAAAAAAAAAAAAAAAAAAGGGAGAAGAGGTACCAAGCTCTGAACGTGAATGCCCTCAAATACGTCCTCTGCTGCACCAAAGTGCAGCCAGATACATTATGGAAAGTGTTATGTCACAGTGAAGCTGTGGACTTGGAACCGTTGGCAAACATTGAATGCTCCCCGTGTCTCACGGGGAGCAGAAACACAAACAGCCGAGATTCTGCTTCCAAAAAAAAAAAACAAAGGGCAAAAGAGATACCAAGCCCTCAGATTCATCCATTGTGCCCACAAGTACAGTCGGATACATTCTAAAAAGTGCTAACCTTACAGGGCTGGCGGACACTCATGAAAAACCAATTTTCTTCAAAAAAAAGAAAAAAGAAAAAAAAACAACGATCTGTTTTTTTTTTCTTCTCGTGTTGCAGTTCCTTTTCTTCTTTGTTCCCCCTCGTCGTCTTCAGCCTCCGAACGTTTCCACATAGCACAGCACCAGGACATCTTACAGTCCATTTGCCACGTTTTTGTGGGCCCACGCACGTCGTCCTCCATTGCACTGCCGGACCTTCCCCCAACCCCGAAAACTGCGGCGCGTGAACGGGGAAGGCCCGCGACCCATGTATGGGCCGAGTACTGGTGGTTTAACACTAGGCTTGGTGCACTGAAACGGAGGAACTCTGACAACTGTGTTTGACTCTTTGGCATCAAACTCCTTTCCTTCTTTGGGCAATGAATGCATTTGGCCATCCACGTTGTCCTTATCCATTTTACAAATGGGGACCTCCTGTCCCCTCACCACGGGGAGTATCCCTTTTTCACGGAGACATTCAGTCCGGATGTTCCAGACATGTTTCATTTCTCCGAGTTATGTTATCAAAAATAAGGAAAAAAATTTCTAGCGTTTTTTTTTTTTTTTTTTTTTTTTTTTTTTCTAATTTATAAATGTCGAAATGGCGTCACACCATTAAGTTTTCTGTGGTGAGGTCCCATTAGCAAAGAGGATTGGACTGAACGCCTGAATCTCGTTGTGTTAGGAAAGACGTGGAGACAATCGAGATTGAGCTGCTTTTCTGCATCTCTACTTAAAACACGCCCAGATTTAGGAGCTTGATCCAATCCCCTTTGCCAGTGGGACCTCGCCCCTGAACTCAACAACGGTAGGTGGGACCAGACCCCTGGCCTTTGTGGTTAGAGGTTAAAAAAAAAAAAAAAAAAAAAAAAAAATAAAAAAAAATCGACGGGAGTCGACGGGGATTCAACGGGATTCAATGGGATGGATTTTTTTTTTGCTCGACGCGCGTCCAGCGACGTGTCCGAGGCCCAATGCGCCCTCCCCGTTGAACAGTATTCAATAGGGAGGGTCCGTTGTACTAATCAACGGGAATTCAACAGGCCCTGAGGGCTATTCAACGAGTACAACGACATTGAAACTTTTTCGTTGCACGTTGAATAGACACATAGGTTGCGTCCCTTTGCTGTGCAATTTGCTCCCGTCCTCCTTTTCCCAGTGTTGTGAAACGGTTAGTGTCTCGAGCTGGGTTTTCCTTGTTTGTTTTTTCGGAGGTTTTTTTTCGATACTCTAATACCGGGTTCAATGTTTTTGCTGGTTTCTTTTTTGGGGGAATTACTTGCCATGTCTCTCTAACCTCCGTTTCTTGAGGAAGGTCTCTGGTCTCGGTTCTTGTATATTTTTCGTGGCAGTGGTGCTCTGATGATGTTGTTGTGTTCTCAAATGTTCTTCTACTGAGTGCGGGGGAATCCAGTTATACGGGGGTTTGCTCCCCAGGTCAACCTTTTCCTTCTTCTCGCATTCCCGCCCTCTAATTCCTCCCTCTGCTTTGCCTTCGTCTATATAAACCCAGCCCTCATGGCTTGGGTCCACTGTTTTCCAGTGCATAGCTTGAAAGAGATCACGGAGTAGATGGCCAGTGGCCTTCATGCGTTTGGCCGGATGGTGGGGGCAGTGAGTGTCTGCGGCGGCGTGGCCATGTTGTTGACATTTGAAACACCACGGCCAACGGTTGTGGGCTGTGTGGATTTTGAAGTCCTTGCCCCCAATTTGAAATGGGATGACATCGGCAATCTGAAAAATGTTCTCCTCCGACAGATTTAGTGCTAACATCAAATAGTTGTCTCGAGGCGCGACATATACCGGGAGTGGTTCTATGAAGTCGACGATGTCGTATTTTTGCGCTAGGTCTTGAATAAATGCTGCCTGGAGCTCGATCGGGACGTGTTTGTATTCGACCCTGTAGTAATCAGCCATGAGCTGATCACGCCTCTCTTCCCTGCTTTGTTGTTTCTGAGGTGACCACGAATAGATTCCAACTTTGGACCGGCCACAGCGTACACTGCGCCACGTGTCCATCAGCCTTTTGTCAGCGTCAAACATACTAATTACGGTGAATACTGACGACGAGATCGGTTGTATCAGGAAATAATCCCGGGCCCCTTCCTCACTTCCTTTGAGGGCCACGAGTCTTTTTCTAATCCAACTGATCTTATCATTGGTGGATTTCTATACAACGTCGTCATAAAAGACCTAGTTACTTCCGTGGCGTGTATACAATTCATCTTGTTCGCGAATTTTGTCTGCAGGCAGTGTTTTGACTTGGAGTTTTTTACCCCCTTGATGAACCAGGCAGTCTTCTGATTTGGTGAGAAGCTTGGAGAGAAAGTAGGCACTGGTAGTTGTAACATTTTCGAGGGGAATCTGCCAAGTGTGCTCACCGAGCTCTCCTTCTCCCCGTTGGATTGTTAAGGATTCGCCACTGTATATGCTTAACTTTTGGATGCTTCAAATTAAGGGTAAGTTTCAAGAATAGTGCATCGTCTTCGTTTCACCACAAAAATATTGTCGGGGCCCAAGTTTTGTTGCAAAAATATATCTTTCGTTGCACTTAAGAGGTTCACGTAGTGTCACAGCAAAAACAATTGAGGGCGGGTTTCCACTTTCCTTCGCAAAAAAATAGATCTTTCGGACCCGTACAAACATTTCTGCTGTGAAATTTGGAACATACACTATTTCTGCAATAACCCCTCAAATTAATCATGACCTAGGCTACCAGAGTGGCCCGGGTCCACTTGCCCGACCGGGCCAAAAAGAATAAAATATATATATATATATATTTTTTTTTTAATCTAAATTTTCATTTTAAATTTGGTAGATAATTTCAATGTGATCCTGAGGCAAAAGTGGTTCAGTTTCTTTTTCTGCATAACATTGTTTTTTTTTCGGATTTTTTCGAATTTCGTTTTTTTTGGGCTGGGACCTTCCCTAGTCCTTGCACGACCGGGCCGCCCGGGAAAATAGGGTGACCCGGGCGGCCCGGTTGGTAGCCTAGATCATAATGTTATTTCTGCAATTACCCCTCAAATGAATCATAACCTTATTTCTGCAATTACCCCTCAAATTAATCATAACGCTATTTTTGCAATTAACACTCAAATTAATCATAACGCTATTTATGCAATTACCCCTCAAATTAATCATAACGCAATTTCTACAATTACCCCTCAAATTAATCATAACATTATTTCTGCAATTACCCCTCAAATTAATCATAATGTTATTTCTGCAATTACCCCTCAAATTAATCATAATGCTATTTCTTCAATTACTGCTCAAATTAATCATAAAGATTTCTGCAACCAACTGTGGAAGATGATTGCTGTTCTGATGACATACAGTCGTCTGATCCGTTAAAAACGGATAGATCCCAGTCCTATGTAGGAATTGTTTTCTAATGTGTTGGTAGGATGCTACCACAGAGAGATGGATGTATGACATTAGGATAACTTTATATGTTTTTCATTGGTGATTCAGCTAACCGACTGAGTGGGATAGAATATGCATGGTAGTTGACGTAGACCTTCCTTTTTTCCTTGACACGCTGTTTCAGAATATAAGTTGGAATATATGGACCAGGGAACACCCTACCGGATATTTGGCCCTTGGTCAGACCTTTCGAGATCTGAAGATGGACTCAAACCGGTACCCTGTGAATTTGCTGCCAAGGTTTAGGTTATCGACCGATTGTTTAGTATAGTATATACTACCGAAGCTCGGACCATTGCCTTGTAAGTTGATACTAGAGACTGAGTTAGGAACTTGTTTCATTACAACACTTTGAGCCAGTACCGTAGGACGGTAGGTAGGGACATAAACATTGATGTTGATGAACAGTTAGTCATAGGGTATTTGAGTTGACAATGGTAAGACATACGTCCTTTCGTCCGAACGGACGATAACGTGACGGACTGAACGGCGGAGCTTAGCGGAACGACTGGTTGTTGTGACTATGTCACAACCCATGGTGTTTGATGGAAGTAGAGTGGAAACGCCGGATGGAGTGACTTCTGTCACTAGGGGAGGGGTCTTTTGATCACGTTGTCGTTATCTATGCTTCATGGATTCACTGTTAACCACCACTGTTAACGTGTTTTATATTCTTTCATAATTGATAACGTGTACAACTTTTTACTCCTACATGTTGCTTTCATGTTTGAGTGTTGCTGATGACTGCACATGCGGTACATGTTGTTGCTTCCTGCACTTATGGTCGTAACCCACTAGGAAGTGATACCTAGAAGAGGTGGAGGCTAACTATTAAGTTTACTCGGTTGATTCGATTGAATCGTTTGTCGATATTTGGAGAAATGACGCTGAGAGGCGTGTAGTGATTGAGACGACAATTGGGGGAAGATGAGCGAAGAAGACAGTGGGCACCATGGGTCTGGGGAAGGAAGTTCGAGGGGTGGGGATACTAGAAAGTGATATAAATGTAGGGAAGAGGGTCAGTTCATTCGCGAGTGCACAGAGTATTGGCAAGCCCGTGCTCGAGGTGTACCATTCGTGCCCACTCCCTACCAACCAGCTACTAATCGCGGAAGACTGACGACCACTGTTGAAGATGTTTCAAGGAGGAGCTGGTCTGCTGATGGTAGCATAGGACGAAGTGAGGTGGACGATACTTACGCCTTGATGCGAGAGTATTTGGTGCAAAAAGTCATGGAGAAGAAAGCGAAGAGGGAAAAAGAGGAGGAAGAGTAGAAAAAGAGAAAGGAAGAGGCAACACGTTTAGAAAAAGAACAGAAGACGCTGAAAAAGCAAGAAGAGCGTTTTCGGATGAAAGAGAAACGGGATGCGAGACTTTTGCGGATCATCAGAAGTGAGTTTAGAAAGGATAGTGAGGACAATTATGGCAAAAGTAACACTTACCGAAAAGCTAAGATGAAGGCGATGGAACCATCTGAATCGGCATCAGAGGAGAAAGAGCGCCTGCGAAAGTTTCTTGCGCGTTGCATAAACCTCGATGACGACGATACCAGCGATGAACAACAGAAACTAGTACGGAGAGGGACTGCTACGCTGGTGATTAACGAAAAACGGAAACGCGGGCCCGAAGTGAACATCGAGAATAACCCACATATAGTGACTCCTGAAAAGAAGGCGAGTACGAGACCGTTAGAAGAAGCGATGACCAAGACAGATGAACTGCGCAACGCAAAACTTCAAGTCGGAGTCGAGGATATGGGCACACCTCGCAAAATAGACTTATCATTGAAGCACATTTCGGCGCCATGCGGAGTCGGGGGGAGGGAGAAATTCGAACAAGAGTGTCGCGACTTCTATGATGCCCTAACGATTGACAAGTTGAAGGAAGCGTGTCGTCGGGAAAAAGTGCCATATGGAAGGAGAGAGCTTGCACTCAAGAGGCTAGTGATTAGACGTTCGACCATTGTTTACGACCCCGCCTGTTTGCCGCTACCAACTGCAACGACGAGTAAAGGAAAGTCCAAGGGCATCTGCTCCAAGGAGGTACCCGAGGAAAGCTCGATCGAAGACAAAGAGTCCGAAGAGGACGATGAGGATGAGGAGTGACGAGTATGTGAGGTATGGAGACTAGCAGAGACCGTGAGCGAAGACATATTAAAGAAGAATGGCAAGAAGAAATTTGACAAGTGAGTTATGCGTGCGTTGGTGATCAACTTGATTCCAGCCGACGAAGTAAAGTGGGGCGAAAAGTTTGTGGAACATTGGCATCAAGCATTCGAGACTGGAACTTTCAACCTGGCGACACAGAAGAGCCGCGTGTACATTTTAATGTCGCTATGGTACAAACAAATGTACATTGGAATGACCGAACGCGATCGTTGGGCGAGGTGGAGGGAACATTTTTGTCACAGGAAGACGGGAGGTTGTAAGAGGAGAAGGAAGTTATATAACTGGCTAAACAAGGTTGGCGCGCATAAATACGTAGTCGTTCCGATATTTGTTAGTGAATCAAAGTCAAAGCTGCTAGCAGTCAAACGAACGTTGATCAAGCGATGGTCCCCGTCGTTGAATTCCAGACCGGGGAATAACAAGAAAAGTGAGAAGAAGAAAAGAAGAAGACGTGAGAAAAGGGAGAGCGGTAAGAAGGATCGTAGCAATTGGCGAGGTTAGTATAGATGGTAAGACTGGAGATTGTGGTAGGACAGTCAACATAGTCGAATTTCTCAGAAAGGTCATACAGGAGAAGAAGAAAAATGATGTAGTCATCCGGAGTGATGGTGGTGACATCTGGGCAGATGGATGGAGAGTTGTGATAAGTTTATTCGGAGAGACCAGGGTGAAAGAGGGCCACGGGACGAGACCTTTGACAAAGTGTAAGGGACTTTTTGAGAAAAACGGTAAGTTGACTTCGAAACGAATCACCGAAGCATCACCGACAACCTTGAGACTTCGAGATCACCTGATCTCGATGTTCAAGAATAAGCGACGCAAAGTTGATCTTCGTAATAAGAGTTTGGATGACATTTTGAAGTATTACAGTGCGGTGAAGACCTTCACTACTAAACGGAGTCGATCACGTGCACGGTGTATGCTATCGAGGGTGATCAAGGATTTGTTTGGAATGAGCGTACGGAAACCGATTATTGCGAAGATTGAATTTGACGATAGAATTCGGAAAAGTGAAGTTACTAGACTGATAAGGAAGAAGACGGATGGACTACAGTTGACAAAACTGATGAGGGAGATGGTTAAACGCCGTGCATGTGTTGTTTGGACGAGGTGCCCGAATGTGGATGAACTTCTTCACAATCACAAACGATTTTCGTCATTGCGTGCATTCAACTGCAATTGCGCTGGGCTGCCCTACCCTAAGTAGGAAGGGCATGTACATTTCCGTGTTGGTGAGCTCGACTGAATGCCGACTATCGTCAAAAACGCAAAGAATGTGTCGAAGAATGAACAAGAATGGAGAGGAAGTCGGATGAAACTCGAGATTGAAGAATCATTTTGTACATGTGAGTGAGAACTTGGCCAAGAGTGTGGCGTAGTAATATTTAACAAAAGTGAAAGGGATCGCTGTTTTGTGGAGGACGATTCGGTGAGGCGAGGCGGAAACTTGGAAGACGTGATGAAGGTGAAAGCCCGATTACGGGGGCTGGTACTAGCGCCCCTGGACCGTAATCTTGGTAATACACTGGTACTTTGCCCTCATCTGTATGCGAATGGCATCGGAGGTACCGTCTTTCAGAACCACGGATACAGACTGTGCGAACGAAGTGAGAAGGAAGACTTGAAATTGGCCCGAGTGGAGTTTGAACACAAGGATTTGGGGATGCACGGTAAGTGGAACACCAGTGGTAAGATTGGGAATGCCTATGCTTTACCTAAGCATAAGGACACAACCAGCTTTCGACCGATATGTCCTACGTTTGATGAACCTTCGGTGACAGCATGTAAGAAAGTGGCACAACTACTGAATTGTTTGCTGTATGTGCTACCGGAGTCGAGCAACTGCAATCTGAAATCAGTGGCACATATGAAACCTAGGCTACTAGGAATTAATCAAAAGGTAGCTGGTATGTTGAAGGATGTGAAATTAGTGGGAGCATCGTATGATATTAAAGATATGTTTAACAAGTTCCCACACGTGATGATTCGATGTGCTATTGATTCGGTAATATGGTGGTTCAGGGAGAAGGGAGCGAAATTTAGCGGGGGAAGGGAACGAAATTTAGCCATAGCCAGGAGCAGGAGGGTTTCGCTGTGTTGAGTTTTGACTAAATTGTGAATTTCGTCAATTTTGAACTAGACTACTGCTTTACGAACGTTTGTCGTGTTCTGATGAGGCAGGTGATTGGAATTCCAATGGGGAAGAGCACGAACCCCTCATTGGCCTGCTTGATGTGTGCGAAGAGTGAGTCTGATTTTGTTTTGTCATTAGGAAGCCAGCGGAAACTCGTGGGTGGCTTACATTTTCTGGATGATGCTTCAATTTTTGTAGCCTTAGGTCCCTCACGGATTGGATCTGAGGAAAAGGCAGAGAACATTATTTCGAGGTTCGAGAGATGTTACGACGATGCTCTAACTTTGAAGAGAACATACGAAGGCGATGAGACTTGGACCTTCCTGGGGTGTCAGCTGATCATCAGACGAAAGTTTCCTTTTCTCGGAACCGTGCAGATTATGAAGAATGATCTGGAGCTGAGGACGGGAGCACAACTCCCATTTTATGACCTTCGAGGACTCACTCCTGGATCATCAAGCAGACGAAGATGACAATAATTGTGAGTGCTCTTCATCGTATTTACCAGAATTCGGTGTCTTGCAAGGAGATCATTGAGACTCTGGTTCTACTAAGGATGGAAATGAGGAGGAGGAAGTACCCTGCGGATTGGTTTGGGCGTGCCTTGAGAAACTTCAATCGTGACAAGAACCAACTTTGGAAGATGATTGATGTTCAAATGACAGACAGTCGTTTGATCCGTTGAAAATGGATAGATCCCAGTCCTGTGTAGGAATTGTTCTGTGATGTGTTGGTAGGATGCTACCACAGTGAGTTGGATGTATGACAATATGATAGTTTAATATGTTTTTCATTGGTGAGTGAGCTAAATGATTGACTGGGATAGAATATGCATGGTAGTTGACGTAGTCCTTCCTTTTTTCCTCGACACTCTGTTTCGGAATATAAGCTGGAATATATGGACCAGGGAAAACCCTACAGGATATCTGGCCCTTGGTCAGACCTTTTGAGATCTGAAGATAGACTTGAACCAGTACCCTGTGAATTTGCTTTTGAGGTTTAGTTGATCGACCGGTTGTTTAGTATAGTGTATACTACCGAAGCTCGAGCCATTGCCTTGTAAGTTGATACTAGAGACTGAGTTAGGAACTTGTTTCATTACAACCTTTTGAGCCAGTACCGTAGGACGGTAGGTAATGGCATGAACATTGATGTTGACGAACAATTAGTCGTAGGGTATTTGAGTTGACAATGGTAAGACAGACGCCCTTTCGTCCGAACAGACGATAACGTGACAGACTGAACGGCGGAGCTTAGCGGTACGACTGGTTGTTCTGACTATGTCAACGACTATCGTGGTTGATGGAAGTAGAGTGGAAAAGCCTGATGGAGTGACTTCTCTCACTAGGGGAGGTTTTTTTTTATCACGTTGTCATTATCTATGCTTCATGGATTCACTGTTAACCACCACTGTTAACGTGTTTCATATTATTTCGTGATTGATAACGTATACAACTTTTTACTCCTACATGTTGCTTTCATGTTTGAGTGTTGTTGATGACTGCGCATGCGGTACATGTTGTTGCTTCCTGCACTTATGGTCGTAACCCACTAGGAAATGATACCGAGAAGAGGTGGCGGCTAACTATTAAGTTTAACCGGTTGATTCGATTACATCGTTTGTCGTTCATTGGAGACCTGGCGCTGAGAGGCGTTGTCGAGTGCATCGGCCCCCTCGCGAGCGAGAGCCCTCCCGGCCATGTCACACAGGAGTTTAAACAAAACATAACTTACTAGACAACTCACGAAATGACGCATTACTTTCCGCGAGCCGTCGAAACGGGTGTGGTCGCGTCGTCCCCTCGCCGCTCTAGTCGGGTGCACCAGCTATACATCTCGCGGTCCCCTACGACAGGATAGGTTCCCGCGGGGTATAAGTTTGCTTCCCTAAGGGGTGGTCACCACCCTTAAGGGCGTATCCCTACCGAGCTACCGACCCACATGCGAAAACTTTTAAATGCAGTCACAGAGGTAGGTCAGCCGAGGGCGTTTGCTCGTTCGCTGTAGTATAGATACGCTTGGTTAACGCCAAGCGGACCCGAACGTCGTCCGTTCCTACGGCGCTGATCTCCTAAGTACGAAGCGTACGCCGGTCGATTAGGATGGTTTCAAGCAAGCGTGAAACCCAAATGGTTATCCTAGTCCCTTAGACATATAACCAAAGAGAATTATAACATTCACAGACGATTACATCAAAAGAAGTCGACCGTAGTCGACAGGAATATATATCCTATCGAAAATGATAATTGAAAGAAACAATTCATCATTCAATAACACAAGATCATAATAAAATCCGACCACCGCGGGTCGCACACCATAAAACAATCAAACAACCGCCAACAACGAGTTGACTACTGATAATAACCTCAATGCAACCGACAAGGTAGTCGGTCGCCTTAGTTTTGACTTGATGAAACTTGCCGCCAAAGTCATTCATTCTGACCTACCGCCGACCTAAGACTAGGCACACATTCTCATCCTTACTCATTCTCAATTTTCTTCGATGACGAATGATTCTTGATCAGGGGCATTGCTTGAAGTGTTAGATGTCTCTCCCTCTAGGAAGTGGTCTGTGGTACTCATCCTCGCCCGAGTACAAGACTCGGATCTCAGAAGTCGGGCCGTCTCCCCTGAACCGGCAAAGTACCCCCCCGTAGAAACGGTCCACTCTAGGTCGATAACAGGGCCGGCTCCTAAAGCAACGAACCCCCGCCCCAGATGCTTCCTGGAGAAAGAAAATGTGTTCACCCCAAGTAGGTTTTAACTGTTCTCGTTTTTTAAACTTAAGGTAATTTGGACGAAAAGAGTCAGAAGTGATAGAGAATGAGAACCACTTACTAGACATGTATACGTAGATAGGGTTATTCGAGATAAAACGAGTTTCCTTGGGAAGAATTCAATTCGTTATGCTTTGATTCTCTTTCTGTCATCAAGATTTCTTTTCTCACGGCACTTGTCGATTATCCTTCAAAAATAGCAAGCAAGTTCACTGAACTCACTGACGAACGGAAAAAGATAAGGGTCAAACTCTCCGTCATTTTGTCAAATAGCATCTTCGTCTTTTTACTCACCTGCACACCACGCACACAACACGATCAAAAGAGGACAACCAAAATCCCACTACTCACGTCAGACCCACCTTTTCACTCATACATGACGCCCACAACCCCACTCAACCTTTCTCCTGAACATTCAAAGCAAAATGGGCAAGCACTGTGTGGGTGCACACAGGTGTGAAGGGAGTCTGAGTCATCCACTGACTGACCTTGAGTGAAGTGGTGTCGAACGCGTCATGGCTCACTCAAGAAAGCCAAATCACATATACGCGTCGCCGAAGAAACCGCAGTCCCGAGGTAAGTCTTGGACCAATTGTTTGTGCCAGTCTGTTTCCGACTCGCAAGTTTCACTCGCGGCAGTCCCAAGTACGAAGATGGCGAGCCACACTCGTCCCAAAAAAATCCACCGCGTCTTGCGTCGATCCCAACTGATCCCAGCCGATCCCAAGTGGTCCCTCACTACTGCTAGTGTTGGGTAGTCCCATCTACAAAACATTTATTTCATATGCTGCATAAAAAATAAACCCGCCCGTCTCGCTCAGATTTCGTATCGTCGCATGCCGTCAACCGCCACCATGTCACGCTACTGCTGCCGTACACACCAATAGTAGCAGACCTTTACAAAGAAAAGCAGACGTCGCGCCAAAACAAAAAAAAAACTTTCAGCGCCGTAAAAAAAAACCTCCACTGCCGCGCCACACGTCCTACTGTCGTGCCGCATTTCCACTGCCGTGTCGAACTCTCGTCAAAAAATGGCAGCACGTCGTCGCTCTGTGCCCTGTCAAAAAAAAAAAAAAAAAAAAAAAAAAAAAAAAAAACGTCAGCGCTCCGTCGTGCCGTACCACCGTATAAAAAGACGGAGGCGCCTTGCCGTGCTGTACCACCGCAAAAAGACGGCAGCGCTTTGCCTTGCCGTACTACCGCAAAAAAACGGCAGCGCTTCGCCGTGCCGTACCACCGCAAAAAGACGGCAGCGCTTCGCCGTGTCGTACCACCGCAAAAAGACGGCGACGCTTCACCGTGCTGTACTACCGCAAAAAGACGGCAGCAATTCGCCACGTTATACTACCGTGCCGTGAAAACGGCAGCGTCACTCTTCAAAACAAAGTGTCGCCGACGTGTCGTCAAAACGGCAACGTCAACGCTCAAAATAAAGGTGTCGGGCCGACGCCGTGGTATTTCGGCAGCATAACCCCACAAAAATGGGTAATGGTTGCCGAAAATATCGGTGGACACACCTCCACCAGTTGTCGTGCTCCCCGCTGCTCCTTGCCACGCTCCGCTGCCGCTTCTCACCATGCTGTCGCAGAGTCCCACCAAAGACCAGCCTGCCAAGGGGTGGAGCAGAGTGCTCCAACCACGACTATGGCTGTCTCCTCCTTCGTCGCTCCGCTCCTCTGCAGTCCTCTAGCTCCGCCGGCAGCACTCATGCCTCCTCTCCAGCACTCCAGCAATGAGGCAAGTGTGCTGTCACACACTGGCAGCCGGAGGCAAGTGTGAGGCAGCTGGGGGACGGCTGCCTCTTTTGTAGTGGCTGAGGAGGGCAGCAGCAGCATCAGCTGCCCCCAGGCAAAATTCGTCACTTGCCTGGGGCCGTTGATCTGAGCCAGATCAACGGATTGAGGCTGTCTCACCTCAACCACACACTTAGGGTGGAAGTTGTACTCAACTGCCCCCCTCTTTTTCTCCCTTGCCCCACACTGAGTGCAGGTTCAGCGGGAAAATGGTTGTTTCCAGCCAAGTTCCCGTCATTACCCCTTCATCTCCCCAGCCTCTGGCCTGAGTCACATTCAAGCCAGTTTGGCTTGTATGTGATCATAGTCGCGGGCCGCGGCCACATTCGTGGCCGTGGCTTTTCCCTTTTCCCTTTTATCTACTTTTTCTCTTTTCTCCCCTGCCCTCCCCTGAAAACGGGGATGGCAGTCGTCAGATTGGGAGAGGTAGGAAAAGAACTCGTTAAAATTTACGAGTTCAAATCCCGACAGGCTCAGAGCAGGGTGCAAAAAGTACCTCGACTCTGAAGAATTTTAGAAAAATATTCGTTGGATAAAAAAATCTAAAAACATTCATGCAGATGGCCTAGGTGCCTGACTACCTACAGAAAACAAATCAAGGTCAAGAAAATTGTTTTACGCCACAAAAAAAATTGTGGCGCAAACTGAAAAATACAGCTTCTCAAAAAAAC
>BFEA01000619.1:422272-448924 GCA_003427395.1 Chara braunii | reverse complement strand
AGGAACAGGTCCTCCTCTCCCCATCCTCCCATTTCTCTCTCTCTCTCACTCTCCACTTAACTCCAACCCCCTCTTGCTTTCCGTGTATGAACTGTGGGCCGCGAGATTTCAAGATCTCGCGGCCACAATCATCTGTCCAAAACGAAGTGGGAGTCTTTATACTCCCACACAGTCTCCAAGATGATGTGGGAGCACAAAACATAGTCTACAAAGGCTGTTTTCCCTTTTTTTTTTTTTTTTTTTTTTATTACGTCGGCTTTGCCAACGGTCATGTCCCATCGTGGCCTACTATGGCACATCGAGGTACAGACCCGGGTTCAAATCCCTACCGGGATTTTGGACCATTTCTCGATTTATGCGTGTCATCCTTGCGCAAGGGTCAAGCTGCAGCCAGACGGCCGTTCCCAGCCGTGAGATTTGATGATCTCATGGTCGAAAATGACCGTGCTTCATGCTGGTAAAGTGGGCAGCTCCAAAGGAAAAGGAGCTAGCCCAGACTGCTTATCGCCGGCTCGATCCCTGAATCTGCGCGTAGAAGTTTGGTAGTTGTACCTACTGGGCTACCTCCTATCTCATATAGGGATGAGAGCAACCCACATATATGAAGGGTTACGGGGCCCAGCAGGCTGCCATCCAGGCAAGCGGACTTCTACTGCTTCAATCTGCGGCTGGCTGGTTGCTGGCTGATTGCTGGCTGATTGTTGGTTGACTGGCTACAGGCTGATTGCTTGTCGGCTGGCTGCAGACTGATTGTTGGCCGGTTGGCTGCATGCTGGGTGGCTGCAGGCAGGGTGGCTGGTTGGCGAGCCCTACGCTTGCCGCACCCTGCGGCTACCGTGCCATCCATTTCAGCCCTTGGTGCGCACGCTCGTGATCTTAAGAAAAAAAAAAAAAAAAAAAAAAAAAAAACGGTAAGGTCGCCACTTTGAACGCACTTAGGCCCTGAATCGTGCAGCCTACCGCCACGCACCACCTTTTTAGGTAGGGTAGGTATAATCCTAGTAGTCCCTCGACCAAACTATTCCATTGCTCCGTCAGATGCCGTGATTAGTGGTCACACCACTGATTACCACTATTTCAGTCGGACGTCAGCGACGTCTAGCTTAAAAAAAAAAGTTTAAGCCTACCGGTCATAGGTCTGTGTGAACAACTTTGGCAACGTCAGTCTCGTCAACTTGAAGTCCTTCAATTCTACGAAAAAGTCGGACAACGTCCGACGTTGAAAACCCCGGCAAATACCCTTGTCAGGGTATTTGCCCCGACAACATTTTCGGACCCCATTGAACGACGTCCCCGTCGTTCACCATCACAATAGAATCAGGGTCCTTATAAAATTTTCATGTGAAATTAACGATCACAATACACAACAATTCCAACAATTGTCCGGAACTAAGCCGGAACTTTTACAACAATATAACAACAAAACTGGATTTAGCCTCCAGGAGCCCCACTCAAAACTCTGGATATAGCCTCCAGAACCCTTGCAATTCAACAAAATACCACCAGATATAGCCTCTGGCGAGCCTTCCATTCCTATAACATATAAGTGGGTAGAATGATACCAGATTAGCCTCTGGCAAGCCGTTATCAAACTTGGACGCAGGTCTAGCCCCTGGAAGCCTTTAATTTAGAGGAACTTTTTCAAAATGATCCCAGTATCATCCCACTGGCGGCCACTCAATACAAGCGTTAGTCTCTCTTGAATGATGTCGGAAGCCCTCCGACAATACAAAAAAAATCACTCAAGCCACTATCCATTACTGTCACTACTATACCACATTAATGTGCTGACAAGAGTGAGCCAGGAATAGCCCCTGACAGACCTTTCAAAAAAATTTAATCATTCAAGAGAGAAATCATTCTTCCAAAGTCCTTCGACCAAGTTCGACATTACATTTGTCCCCACTTAAGTCATCATGCCCGATATTTCTGACACCCCTTGTGAATGCGTCGAGGAGTGGTGTAATCCATATGAGGAAAACATCTCGACATCAAGCCCCGCTTAAGATTCGAGCGTCACCACATTCCCTCCGATTCCAGTGTTTTCGATCTCATTAGTCTTCTGCGTGCACAGTAGAACTGCCCCACCTAAAATAATCGAGGCTGGCTAGACCCCGGTCATAGATGTACGATGACCATGCTTGACACGAGGTTAGGTAGCCACTCCTCCCCTTGCGGCAAACGATAGTCATCTACTCTACAAGCATCATTCTAATAAGACCTCAACACCTTCCTCCCTTTCAGTGATAATGTAGTCCTTCTTCCCTTAAACCACATAGGGTACAGAAGAAAACATCCCATATGGACCAGGAGCATAGCTCCGACGTGGGCCTCACTACCACCTACGGAGCTCACAAATCCATCAGAAATTTATCGAGACATGATAAGGCCTCTAAGACTTACTTCAAAAATATGCAAACACAACAATACAACTTACAACAAATGCTTTCACATGAAATTTATAACGATCCAAGCGAAATAAATCTTCAACAATAAATCAGATGCCTTCAATCATAGAAATGCATCAATAAAACGAATAATCTCAAAATGAATGGGAATCCGGGTAAACTGATTGATCGAAATATTCATCATTTCAATATCTGACGTATGACTAAATAAATCTTCTAAATAATATCAAAAGGAAGTTAATGTTTGGTTGACAACTTCTCAAAATAGTTCCAACCAATAAGAATTTACGCAAGAATTATAAGCAAAAATAATACCTCAAAGTTCATGATAAACGATATCATTAAGATATGGCACATGAAAATGATAATTCTTAACACAATAACTCGTATATCAAAACAATATCAAAGTACGACACAATTAATATCAAGATATTATGAATTTAAACCTAACTTGAATGTTCAAAAATAACCAAAATAATCTTAAGAATGAAATCCGAAAAAAAAATTATCGAGACAAAATGATAATAAAATCAATCAATGAAGATAAAATAATGAGAATATGATAAATATATTCACTATAAAATAAAATACCCAAGTGTCGTTCCACTAGGGACAACGATTGTTTGTCGTTATCCCCGGCAATGGCGCCACGTGTCGAGCGCATCGGCCCCTGCGCGAGCGAGGGCCCTCCCGGCCATGTCACACAGGAGTTTAAACAAAACATAACTTAAGAGACAACTCAGGAAATGACGCATTACTTTCCGCGAGCCGTCGAAACGGGTGCGGTCGCGTCGTCCCCTCGCCGCTCTGGCCGGGTGCGCCAGCTATACATCCCGCGGTCCCCTACGACAGGATAGGTTCCCGCAGGGTATAAGTTTGCTTCCCTAAGGGGTTGTCACCACCCTTAAGGGCGTATCCCTACCGAGCTACCGACCCATATGCGAAAACTTTTAAATGCAGTCACAGAGGTAGGTCAGCCGAGGGCGTTTGCTCGTTCGCTGTAGTATAGATACGCTTGGTTAATGCCAAGCGGACCCGAACGTCGTCCGTTCCTACGACGCTGATCTCCTAAGTACGAAGCGTACGCCGGTCGATTAGGATGGTTTCAAGCAAGCGTGAAACCCAAATAGTTATCTTAGTCCCTTATACATATAACCAAAGAGAATTATAACATTCACAGACGATTACATCAAAAGAAGTCGACCGTAGTCGACAGGAATATATATCCCATCGAAAATGATAATTGAAAGAAACAATTCATCATCCAATAACACAAGATCAGAATAAAATCCGACCACCGCGGGTCGCACACCATAAAACAATCAAACAACCGCAAACAACGAGTTGACTACTGATAATAACCTCAATACAACCGACAAGGTAGTCGGTCGCCTTAGTTTTCACTTGATGAAACTTGCCGCCAAAGTCATTCATTCTGACCTACCGCCGACCTAAGACTAGGCACACATTCTCATCTTTACTCATTCTCAATTTTCTTCGATGACGAATGATTCTTGATCAGGGGCATTGCTTGAAGTGTTAGATGTCTCTCCCTCTAGGAACTGGTCTGGGGTACTCCTCCTCCTCGCCCGAGCACAAGACTCGGATCTCAGAAGTCGGGTCCTCTCTACCGAACCGGCAAAGTACCCCCCCGTAAAAACGGTCCACTCTGGGTCGATAACAGGGCCGGCTCCTAAAGCAACGAACCCCCGCCCCAGATGCTTCCTGGAGAAAGAAAATGTGTTCACCCCAAGCAGGTTTTAACTGTTCTCATTTTTTAAACTCAAGGTAATTTGGACGAAAAGAGTCTGAGGTGATAGAGAATGAGAACCACTTAGACATGTATAGGTAGATAGGGTTATTCGAGATAAAACGGGTTTCCTTAGGAAGAGTTAAATTCGTTATGCTTTGATTCTCTTTCTGTCATCAAGATTTCTTTTCTCACAGCACTCATCGATTATCCTTCAAAAATAGCAAGCAAGTTCACTGAACTCACTGACGAACATAAAAAGATAAGGGTCAAACTCTCCGTCATTTTGTCAAATAGCATCTTCGTCTTTTTACTCACCTACACACCACGCACACAACACGATCAAAAGAAGACAAGCAAAGTCCCACTTCTCACGTCAGACCCACTTTTTCACTCATGCATGACGCCCACAACCCCACTCAACCTTTCTCCTGAAAATTCAAAGCAAAATGGTCAAGCACTGTGTGGGTGCACACAGGTGTGAAGGGAGTCTGAGTCGTCCACTGACTGACCTTGAGTGAAGTGGTGTCGAACGGGTCGTGGCTCACTCAAGAAAGCCAAATGACATATACGCGTCGCCGAAGAAACCGCAGTCCCGAGGTAAGTTTTGGACCAAATGTTTGTCCCAGTCTGTTCCCGACTCACAAGTTTCACTCGCGGCAGTCCCAAGTGCGAAGATGACGAGCCACACTCGTCCCAAAAAAATCCACCGCGTCTTGCGTCGATCCCAATTGATCCCAGTCGGTCCCAAGTAGTCCCGCACTACTGCTAGTGTTGGGTAGTCCCATCTACAAAACATTTATTTCATAAGCTGCATAAAAAATAAACCCGCCCGTCGCGCTCAGATTTCGTATCGTAGCATGCTGTCAACCGCCACCATGTCACGCTACTGCTGCCGTACACACCAATGGTAGCAGACCTTTACCAAGAAAAGCAGACGCCGCGCCAAAACAAAAAAAACCTCCACTGCCGCGCCACACGTCCTACCGTCGTGCCGCAATTCCAATGGCGTGCCGAACTGTCGTCGGAAAATGGCAGCACGTCGTCGCTCTGTGTTGTGTCAAAAAAAAAAAAAAAAAAAAAAAAAAAATGCTTGTGCTCCGCCATTTCGTATCACCGTAGAAAAAAGACGGCGGCGCCTCGCCGTGCTGTACCGACGCAAAAAGATGGCAGCGCTTCGCCGTGCCGTACTTCGGCAAAAAGACGACAGCGCTTCACCGTGCCGTACCACCGCAAAAAGACGGCAGCGCTTCGCCGTGCCGTACCACCACAAAAAGACGGCGACGCTTCGCCGTGAAGTACTACCGCAAGAAGACGGCAGCGCTTCGCCACGTTACAGTACCGTGCCGTGAAAACGGCAGCGTCACTCTTCAAAACAAAGTGTCGCCGACGTGTCGTCAAAACGGCAGCGTCACCCCTCAAAATAAAGATGTCGGGCCGACGCCGTGGTATTTCGGCAGCATAACCCCACAAAAATGGGTTATGGTTGATGAACATATCGGCCCGCACACCTCCACCAGTTGTCGTGTTCCCCGCTGCTCCTTGCCACACTCTGCTGCCGCTCCTCACCATGCTGTCGCAGAGTCCCACCAGAGACCAGCCTGCCAAGGGGTGGAGCAAAGTGCCCCAACCAAGGCTATGGTTGTCTCCTCCTTCGTCGCTCCGCTCCTCTGCAGTCCTCCAGCTCCGCCGGCAGCACTCCTGCCTCCTCTCCAACACTCCAACAATGAGGCAAGTGTGTTGTCGCACACTGGCAGCCGGAGGCAAGTGTGAGGCAGCTGGGGGACAGCTGTCTCTTTTGTAGTGGCTGAGGAGGGCAGCTGCAGCCTCAACTGCCCCCAGGCAAAATTCGTCACTTGCCTGGGGCCGTTGATCTGAGCCAGATCAACGGATTGAGGCTGTCTCACCTCAGCCACACACTTAGGGTGGCAGTTGTACTCAACTGCCCCCCTCTTTTTTTCTCTTGACCCACACTAAGTGCAGGTTCAGCGGGAAAATGGTTGTTTATAGCTAAGTTTCCCTCATTACCCCTTCATCTCCCCAGCCTCTGGCCTGAGTCACATTCAAGCCAGTTTGGCCTGTATCTGATCATGGCCGCGGCCACATTCGTGGTCGTGGCTTTTCCCTTTTCCCTTTTATCTTCTTTTTCTCTTTTCTCCCCTGCCCTCCCCTGAAAACGGGGATCGCAGTTGTTCGATTGGGAGAGGTAGGGAAAGAACTCATGAAAATTCACGAGTTCAAATCCCGACAGGCTCAGAGCGGGGTGCAAAAAGTATCTCGACTTTGAAGAATTTTAGAAAAATATTTCTGGATAAAAAAATCTAAAAACATTCATGCAGATGGCCTAGGTGCCTGACTACCTACAGAAAACAAATCAAGATCAACAAAATTGTTTTGCACCACCAAACAAATAGTGGCGCAAACTGAAAAATACAGCTTCTCAAAAAAACTAAGATCCCGTTTTTTGTTTTTTTTTTGTTTTTTTCTTTTTTTTTTCTTTTTTTTTTTCTTCTTACCCCCCCCTAACAACGGGGAGGTAGCTGGCAGGTCGGGAGGAACAGGTCCTCCTCTCCCCATCCTCCCATTTCTCTCTCTCTCTCACTCTCCATGCAACTCCAACCCCCTCTTGCTTTCCGTGTGTGAACTGTGGGCCGCGAGATTTCAAGATCTCGCGGCCACAATCATCTGTCCAAAATGAAGTGGGAGTCTTTGTGCTCCCACACAGTCTCCAAGACGAAGTGGAAGCCTTTGTGCTCCCACACAGTCTGCAAAGATTGTTTTCCCTTTTTTTTTTTTTTTTAATTACGTCGGCTTTGCCAACGGTCACGTCCCACCGTGGCCCACTATGGCACATTGAGGTACAAACCCGGGTTCAAATCCCTACCGGGATTTTGGACTAGTTCTCGATTTATGCGTGTCATCATTGCGCAAGGGTCAAGGTGCAGCTAGGCGGCCATTCCCGGCCGTGAGATTTGATGATCTCGCGGCCAAGAATGACCGTGCTTTATGCTGGTGCAGTGGGCAGCTCCAAAGGAAAAGGAGCTAGCCCAGACTGCTTATCGCCGGCTCGATCCCTGAATGTGCGGGTAGAAGTTTGGTAGTTGTCCCTACTGGGCTACCTCCTATCTCATATAGGGATGACAGCAACCCACATATATATGAAGGGTTACGGGGCCCAGCAGGCTGCCGCAAGGGTCAAGGTGCAGCTAGGCGGCCGTTCTCGGCCGTGAGATTTAATGATCTCGCGGCCGAGAATGACCGTGCTTCATGCTGGTGCAGTGGGCAGCTCCAAAGGAAAAGGAGCTAGTCGAGACTGCTTATCGCCGGCTCGATCCCTGAATCCGCGGGTAGAAGTTTGGTAGTTTTACCTACTGGGGTACCTCCTATCTCATATAGGGATGAGAGCAACCCACATATATAAAGGGTTACGGGGCCCAGCAGGCTGCCATCCAGGCCAGCGGACTTCTACTGCTTCAATCTGCGGCTGGCTGGTTGCTGGCTGATTGCTGGCTGATTGCTGGCTGACTGGCTGCATGCTGATTGCTGGCCGGCTGACTGCAGACTGATGGTTGGCCGTCTGGCTGCACGCTGGGTGGCTGGTTGGCGAGCCCTACGCTTGCCGCACCCTGCGGCCACCGTGCCATCCATTTCAGCGCTTGGTGCGGACTTCTGTGGTCCTAAAAAAAAACAAAAAACAAAAAAAAAACTTCCGACTCACCTCTCGTCGCGGCCTCCAGTAAGATCGCCACTTTGAACGCACTTAGGCCCTGAATCGTGCAGCCTACCACTACGCGCCACCTTCTTAGGTAGGGTAGGTATAATCCTAGTAGTCCCTCGGCCAAACTATTCCATAGCTCTGTCAGATGCCGTGATTAATGGTCACACCACAGATTACCACTATTTTAGTCGGACGTCAGCGACGTCTAGCTTAAAAAAAAAAGTATAAGCCTACCGGTCATAGGTCTGTCTGAACAACTTTGGCAACGTCAGTCTCGTCAAGTTTTTCAATTCCACGAAAAAGTCGGACAATGTCCGACGTTGAAAGCCCTGTCCAATACCCTTGTCAGGGTATTTGCCCCGACAGCGTGTGGTGGGAGAAGATGAGCGAAGGAGACAGTGGGCACCATGGGTCTGGGGAAGGAAGTTTGAGGGGTAGAGATATTAGAAAGTGTTATAAATGTGGGGAAGGGGGTCACTTCATTCGCGAGTGCGCAGAGTATTGGCAAGCCCGTGCTCGAGGTGTTCCCTTCGTGCCCACTCCCTACCAACCAGCCACTAATCGTGGAAGACTGACGACCATTGTTGAAGACGTTTCAAGGAGGAGTCGGTCTGCTGATGGTAGCATAGGACAAAGTGAGGTGGACGATACTAATGCCTTGATGCGCGAGTATCTGGTGCAAAAAGTCGTTGAGAAGAAAGCGAAGAGGGAAAAAGAGGAGGAAGAGGAGAAAAAGAGAAAGGAAAAGGGCAACACGTTTAGAAAAAGAAAGAAAGCCGCCGAAGAAAGAAAGAAGCGAGTTTTCGGATGGAAAAGAAACGGGATGCGAGACTTTTGCGGATCATCAGAAGTGAGTTTAGAAAGGATAGTGAGGACAATTACGGCAGAAGTAACACTTACCGAAAAGCTAAGATGAAGGCGATGGAACCATCTGAATCGGCATCAGAGGAGAAAGAGCGCCTGCGAAAGTTCCTTGCGCTTTGCATAAACATCGATGACGACGATACCAGCAATGAAGAACAGAAACTAGTACGAAGAGGGACTGTTAAGCTGGTGATTAACGAAAAACGGAAATGCGGGCCCGAAGTGAACATCGGGAACAACCCACATATAGTGACTCCTGAAAAGAAGACGAGTACGAGACCGTTAGAAGAATCGATGACCAAGACAGACGAACTGCGCAACGCAAAACTTCAAGTCGGAGTCGAGGATCTGGGCACACCTCGCAAGATAGACTTATCATTGAAGCACATTTCGGCGCCATGCGGGGTCGGGGGGAGGGAGAAATTCGAACAAGAGTGTCGCGACTTCTRTGATGCCCTAACGATTGACAAGTTGAAGGAAGTGTGTCGTCGGGAAAAAGTGCCATATGGGAGGAGAGAGCTTGCACTCAAGAGGCTAGTGATTAGACGTTCGGCCATTGCTTACGACCCCGCCTGTTTGCCGCTACCAACTGCTACGACGAGCAAAGGAAAGTCCAAGGGCATCTGCTCCAAGGAGGTACCCGAGGAAAGTTCGATCGAAGACAGTGAGTCCGAAGAGGACGATGAGGATGAGGAGTGACGAGTATGTGAGGTATGGAGACTAGCAGAGACCGTGAGCGAAGACATATTAAAGAAGAATGGTAAGAAGAAATTTGACAAGTGAGTTATGCGTGCGTTGGTGATCAACTTGATTCTGGCCGACGAAGTAAAGTGGGGCGAAACGTTTGTGGAACATTGGCATCAGGCAATCGAGATTGGAACTTTCAACCTTGCGACACCGAAGAGCCGCGTGTACATTTTCATTTTGCCATGGTACAAACAGATGTACATTGGAATGACCGAACGCGATCGGTGGGCGAGGTGGAGGGGACATTTTTGTCACAGGAAGACGGGAGGCTGTAAGAGGAGAAGGATGTTATATAACTGGCTAAACAAGGTTGGCGCGCATAAATACGTAGCCGTTCCGATATTTGTTAGTGAATGAAAGTCGAAGCTGCTAGCGGTCAAACGAACGTTGATCAAGCGATGGTCCTCGTCGTTGAATTCCAAACCGGGGAATAACAAGAAAAGTAAGAAGAAGAAGAGAAGAAGACGTGAGAAAAGGGAGGGAGGTAAGAAGAATCGAAGAAAGACACCAGGCAACGGTGTTTTTCGAAAATTTGGTGGTAGGATCGTGGCGATTGGCGAGGTTAGTATAGATGGTAAGACTGAAGATTGTGGTAGGACTGTCAACATAGTCGGATTTCTTAGAAATGTCATACAGGAAAAGAAGAAAAATGACGTAGTCATCCAGAGTGATGGTGGTGACATTTGGGCAGATGGACGGAGAGTTGTGAGAAGTTTATTCAGAAAGACCAGGGTGAAAGTGGGCCACGGGACGAGACCTTTGACAAAGTGTAAGGGACTTTTTGAGAAAAACGGTAAGTTGACTTTGAAACGAATCACCGAAGCATCACCGACAACGTTGAGACTTTGAGATCACCTGATCTCGATGTTCAAAAATAAGCGACCCAAAGTTGATCTTCGTAATAAGAGTTTGGATGACCTTTTGAAGTATTACAGTGCGGTGAAGACCTTCACTACTAAACGGAGTTGATCACGTCACGGTGTATGCTATCGAGGGTGATCAAGGATTTGTTTGGACTGAGCGTACGGAAACGGATTATTGCGAAGATTGAATTTAACTATAGAATTCGGAAAAGTGAAGTTACTAGACTGATAAGGAAGAAGACAGATGGACTACAGTTGACAAAACTGATGAGGGAGATGGTTAAACGTCGTGCATGTGTTGTTTGGACGAGGTGCCCGAATGTGGATGAACTTCTCCACAACCACAAACGATTTTCGTCATTGCGTGCATTCAACTGTAATTGCGCTGGGCTGCCCTACCCTAAGTAGGAAGGGCATGTACATTTCCATGTTGGTGAGCTCGACTTGATGCCGAATATTGTCAAAAATGCAAAGAATGTGTCGAAAAATGAACAAGAACGGAGAGGAAGCCGGATGAAACTCGAGATTGAAGAATCATTTTGTACATGTGAGTGAGAACTTGGCCAACAGTGTGGCGTAGTAATCGTTAACAAAAGTGAAAGCGATCGTTGTTTTGTGGAGGACGATTCGGTGAGGCGAGGCAGAAACTTGGAAGACGTGATGAAGGTGAAGTCCCGATTACAGGGGCTGGTACTAGCGCCCCTGGACCATAATCCAGGTAATACACTGGTAGTTTGCCCTCATCTGTATGCGAATGGCATCGCAGGTACCTGCTTTCAGAACCACGGATACAGACTGTGCGAACGAAGTGAGAAGGAAGACTTGAAATTGGTGCAAGTGGAGTTTGAACGCAAGGATTTGGGGATGCACGGTAAAAGGAACACCAGTGGTAAGATTGGGAATGCGTATGTTTTACCTAAGCATAAGGACACGACCAGCTTCCGACCGATATGTCCTACATTTCATAAACCTTCGGTGACAGCATGTAAGAAAGTGGCACAACTACTGAATTGTTTGTTGTATGCGGTACCCGAGTCGAGCAACTTCAATCTGAAATCAGTGGCACAGATGAAACCTAGGCTACAAGGAATTAATCAGAAGGTAGCTGGTGTGTTGAAGGATGTGAAATTAGTGGGAGCATCGTATGATATTAAAGATATGTTTAACAAGCTCCCACACGCAACGATTCGACGTGCTATTGATTCGGTAGTATGGTGGTTCAGGGAGAAAGGTTATCAAGAGATTTTTGTTAAACGGCGGGGGAAGGGAGCGAAATTTAGCCATAGCCAGGAGCAGAAGGGTTTCGCTTTGTTGAGTTTTGAGTACATTGTGAGTTTCGTCAATTTCGAACTAGACTACTGCTTTACGAACGGGTGTGGTGTTCTGATGAGGCAGGTGATTGGAATTCCAATGGGGAAGAGCACAAACCCCCCATTGGCCTGCTTGATGTGTGCAAAGAGTGAGTCTGGTTTTCTTTTGTCATTAGGAAGTCAGCGGAAACTCGTGGGTGGCTTACGTTTTGTGGATGATGCTTCGATTTTTGTAGCCTTAGGTCCCTCACGGATTGGATCTGAAAAAAAGGCAAAGAACATTATTTCGAGGTTCGAGAGATGTTACGACGATGCTCTAACTTTGAAGAGAACAGACGAAGGCGAAGAGACTTGGACCTTCCTGGGGTGTCAGCTAATCTTCAGACAAAAGTTTCCTTTTCTCGGAACCGTGCAGATTATGAAGAATGATCTGGAGCTGAGGACGGAAGCAGAACTCCCATTTTCTGACCTTCCAGGACTGACTCCTGGATCAGCAAGCCGACGAAGATGGCAGTAATTGTGAGTGCTCTGCATTGTATTTATCAGAATTCAGTGTCTTGCATGGAGATCATTGAGACTCTGGTTCTACTAAGGATGGAAATGAGGAGGAGGAAGTACCCTGCGGATTGGTTTCAGTGTGCCTTGAGAAACTTCAGTCGTGACAAGAATCAACTGTGGAAGATGATTGATGTTCTGATAACAGACAGTCGTTTGATCCGATGGAAACGGATAGATCCCAGTCCTGTGTAGGAATTGTTCTGTGATGTGTTGGTAGGATGTTACCACAGTGAGTTGGATGTATGACAATATGATAGCTTGATATGTTTTTCATTGGTGATTGAGCTAAATGACTGAGTGGGATAGAATATGCATGGTAGTTGACATAGACCTTCCTTTTTTCCTCGACACCCTGTTTTGGAATATAAGTTGGAATATATGGACCAGGGAACACCCTACCGGATATCTGGCCCTTCGTTAGACCTTTCGAGATCTGAAGATGGACTTGAACCGGTACCTTGTGAATTTGCTGTCGAGGTTTAGTTAATCGACCGATTGTTTAGTAGAGTGTATACTACTGAAGCTCGAACCATTGCCTTGTAAGTTGATACTAGAGACTGAGTTAGGAACTTGTTTCATTACAACACTTTCAGCCAGTACCGTAGGACGGTAGGTAGGGACTTGAACATTGATGTTGACGAACAGTTAGTCGTGGGGTATTTGAGTTCACAATGGTAAGACAAACGTCCTTTCGTCCCAACGGACGATAACGTGACAGACTGAACGGCGCAGCTTAGCGGTACGACTGGTTGTTCTGACTGTGTCACCGGCTATGGTGGTTGATGGAAGTAGAGTGGAAACGCCGAAGGGAGTAACTTCTGTCACTAGGGGAGGAGTCTTTTGATCACGTTGTCGTTATCTGTGCTTCATGGATTCATTGTTAACCACCACTGTTAACATGTTTCATATTCTTTCGTAATTGATAACGTATACAACTTTTTACTCCTACATGTTGCTTTCATGTTTGAGTGTTGTTGATGACTGAGCATGCGGTACATGTTGTTGCTTCCTGCACTTATGGTCGTAACCCACTACGAAGTGATACCTTGAAGAGGTGGCGGCTAACTATTAAGTTTACTCGGTTGATTCGATTGAATTTTGTCGATAATTGGAGAACTGACGCTGAGAGGCGTGTTGTGATTGCAACGACGATTCGGGGAAGATGAGCGAAGGAGACAGTGGGCACGATGGGTCTGGGAAAGGAAGTTCGAGAGGTGGGGATATTAGAAAGTGTTATAAATGTGGGGAAAGGGGTCACTTCATTCGCGAGTGCGCAGAGTATTGGCAAGCCAGTGCTCGAGGTGTTCCCTTCGTGCCCACTTCCTACCAACCAGCTACTAATCGTGGAAGACTAACGACCACTGTTGAAGATGTTTCAAGCAGAACATAGGATTCGTGAAAACCTCACAAAACAAATTGTTACGTTATCACGAAAATTTTCAAAGATTCTCATAGTACGTTTTTCAGGCCTCCTACATCAACAAAATTCTAGGTGAAGTTAAAGATCCGCAAAAAATGGAATAAAAAACCACTTTTTCAAAACCACTCGAAGTGGTGAGGAGAAAAGCAGTTTTTTAACAAAAAATCACTACCTTCCAAAACACTGTTTCTTCATGAACCAAAATATTCCATATTTTTCTTTATCTAAAGCAATCATATTTATAGGTTTATAAGGTATGCAATACGATGAACATATTGGAGGGTCTCCCAAACACGCATATGTTGTCCTTTTCACGAATACGTTCGCTTGAATATGTTCTCTCATACATGGATGAATATATTATTTTTTATTAAAATATTTAATTATTTCTTAATTTTAAGATCATGGTTGGTTAAAAATTTGAAGATGTTTCCGAGGCAAAAGTTGTTTGAATTCGTCTTTGACATAACATATATTTTTTGACAAGGGTTTTACAGTAGGTTTAAGAAATGACTTATATGATTTATAGATCTATAAATTAGTTTTCACAGAATTTGGTTCTTACGAAGTACAGAAAATGACTTATAGTTCTATAAATTAGTATTCCCTAAAACTGTTTGTTTTTTTCCACATATTTTTTGTTTTTAAAGTGTCTTGTTTACGCTCTGTTTTTTGTCAATTTACTAAGAACAATTTATAGTCTTATAACACTCTCTTTGCTAAAAATGATTTTCTTGCATATTTTAAGAATTGCTAGACTTTTTGCCCGATTTTTTGCATCCTTTCGCGGGACACAGTTAAAAATATTACTTTTTATGTGTCAAAAGTAACAGTTTGATGTTGTACTTTTTCATTCTATAAAAAATGTTAGGTTTTGTCGTTTTGTTACGTTTTCATGAATTCGGTGTTGGAGGAGCCGGTCTGCTGATGGTAGCATAGGACAAACTGAGGTGGATGATACTAACGCCTTGATGCGCGAGTATCGGGTGCAAAAAGTCGTGGAGAAGAAAGCGGAGAGGGAAAAAGAGGAGGAAGAGGAAAAAAAAAGAAAGGAAGAGGCAGGACGTTTAGAAAAAGAAAGAAAGCCGCTGAAGAAAAAAAGAAGAGAGTTTTCGGATGGAAAAGGAACGAGATGCGAGACTTTTGCGGATCATCAGAAGTGAGATGAGAAAGGATGGTGAGGACAATTATGACAGAAGTAACACTTACCGAAAAGCTAAGATGAAGGCGATGGAACCACCTGAGTCGGCATCAGAGGAGAAAGAGCCCCTGCAGGAGTTCTTTGCACTTTGCATAAACATCGATGACGACAATACCAAAGATAAAGAACTGAAACTACTACGAAGAACGACTGCCAAGCTGGTGATTAAGAAAAAACGAAAACGCGGGCCCAAAGTGAACATCGGGAACAGCCCACCAATGGTGACTCCTGAAAAGAAGGCAAGTACGAGACCGTTAGAAGAAGTGATGACCAAGACACACGAACTGCGTAACGCAAAAGTCGGAGTCGAGGATCTGGGCACACCTCGCAAGATAGACTTATCATTGAAGCACATTTCGGCGCCATGCGGGGTCGGGGGGAGGGAGAAATTCGAACAAGAGTGTCGCGACTTCTRTGATGCCCTAACGATTGACAAGTTGAAGGAAGTGTGTCGTCGGGAAAAAATGCCATATGGGAAGAGAGAGCTCGTAATCAAGAGGCTAGTGATTAGACGTTCGTCCATTGCTTACGACCCCGCTTGTTTGCTGCTACGAATTGCAACGACGAGTAAAGGGAAGTCTAGGGGCATCTGCTCCAAGGAGGTACCTGAGGAAAGTTCGACCGAAGACACTGAGTCCGAAGAGGACGATGAGAATGAGGAGTGACGAGTATGTGAGGTATTGAAACTAGCAGAGACCGCGAGCGAAGACAGATTAAGGAAGAATGGCAAGAAGAAATTTGACAAGCGAGTTATGTATGTGTTGGTGATCTACTTGATCCTGGACGGCGCAGTAAAGTAGGGCAAAAAGTTTGTGGAATATTGGCATCAGGCAATCGAGACTGAAACTTTCAACCTGGCGTCACCGAAGAGTTACGTGTACATTTTAGTGTCGCCATGGTACAAACATGTGTACATAGGAATGACCGAACGTGATCGGTGGGCGAGGTGGAGGGAACATTTTTGTCACGGGAAGACGGGAGGCAGTAAGAGGAGAAGGAAGTTATATAACTGGCTAAACAAGGTTGGCGTACGTAAATACGTAGCCGTTCCGATATTTGTTAGTGAATCAAAGTTAGACTTGCTAGCGGTCAAGCGAACGTTGATCAAGCGATGATCTCCGTCGTTGAATCACAGACCGGGGAATAACAAGAAAAGTGAGAAGAAGAAGAGAAGAATACGTGGGAAAAGGGAGAGAGGTAAGAAGAATGGAAGAAAGACACCAGGCAACAGTGTTTTTCGAAAATTCGGTGGTAGGATCGTAGTGATTGGCGAGGTTAGTATAGATGGTAAGACTGGAGATTGTGGTAGGACCGTCAACATAGTCGAATTTCTGAGAAAGGTCATACAGAAGTAGAAGAAAAAGGACATCTGGAGTGATGGTGGTGACATCTGGGCAGATGGATGGAGAGTTGTGAGAAGATTATTCGGAAAGACCAGGCTGAAAGTGGGTCACGGGACGAGACCTTTGACAAAGTGTAAGGGACTTTTTGAGAAAAACGGTAAGTTGACATTGAAACGAATCACGAGAGCATCACCGACCACCTTGAGACTTCGAGATCACCTGATCTCGATGTTCAAGAATAAGCGACGGCAAGTTCATCTTTGTAATAAGAGTTTGGATGACATTTTGAAGTATTACAGTGCGGTGAAGACCTTCACTACTAAACGGAGTCGATCACGTGCACGGTCTATGCTATCGAGGGATCAAGCATTTGTTTGGACTTAGCATACGAATACGGATTATTGCGAAGATTGAATTTGAAAAAGTGAAGTTACTAGACTAATAAGGAAGAAGACGGATGGACTATAGTTGATAAAACCGATGAGGGAGATGGTTAAATGCCGTGCACGTGTTGTTTGGACGAGGTGCCCGAATGTGGATGAACTTCTCCACAACCACTGACAATTTTCGTCATTGCGTGCATTCAGCTGCAATTGCGCTGGGCTACCCTACCCTAAGAAGGAAGGGCATGTACATTTCCGTATCGGTGAGCTCAACTGGATGCCGAATATCGTCAAAAATGCAAAGAATTTGTCGAAGAATGAACAAGAACGGAGAGGAAGTCGGATGAAACTCGAGATTGAAAAATTATTTTGTACATGTGAGTGAGAACTTGGCCAACAGTGTGGCGAAGTAATCGTTAACAAAAGTGAAATCGATCGCTGTTTTGTGGAGGATGATTCAGTTAGGTGCGGCGGAAACTTGAAAGACGTCATGAAGGTGAAGTCCCGATTACAAGGGCTGGTACTAGCGCCCCTAGACCGTAATCCAGGTGATACATTGGTACTTTGCCCTTATCTGTATGTGAATGGCATTGAAGATACTTTTTTTCAGAACGACGGATACAGACTATGCGAACGAAGTGAGAAGGAATAGTTGGAATCGGCGCAAGTGGAGTTTGAACGCAAGGATTTGGGGATGCACGGTAAGTGGAACACCAGCGGTAAGATTGGGAATTCCTATGCTTTACCTAAGCATAAGGACACGACCAGGTTTGACCGATATGTCATACATTTGATGAACCTTCGATGACATCATGTAAGAAAGTGGCACAAACAGTAAATTGTTTGCCGTATGCGCTACCCGAGTCGAGCAACTTCAATATGAAATCTGTGGCACAGATGAAACCTAGGCTACTGGGAATTAATCGGAAGGTAGCAGGTATGTCGAAGAATGTGAAATTAGTGGGAGCATCGTATGATATTAAAGATATGTTCAACAAACTCCCACATGCGACGATTCGACGTACTATTGATTGGGTAGTATGGTCGTTCAGGGAGAAAGGTTATCAAAGGATTTTTGTCAAATGACGAGGGAAGGGAGCGAAACTTAGTCGTAGCCAGGAACAGGAGGGTTTCACTTTGTTGAGTTTTGAGTACATTGTGAATTTCGTCAATTTCGAACTAGACTACTGCTTTACGAACGTGTGTGCTGCTCTGATGAGGCAGGTGTTTGGAATTCCAATGGGGAAGAGCACGAACCCCCCATTCTCTTGCTGGATGTGTGCGAACAGTGAGTCTGATTTTCTTGTGTCATTAGGAAGCTAGCGGAAACTCGTGGGTGACTTACATTTTTTGGATGATGCTTCGATTTTTGTAGCCTTAGGTCCCTCACAGATTTGATCAGAGAAAAAGGCAGAGGACTTTATTTCGAGGTTCGAAAGATGTTACGACGATGCTCTAACTTTGAAGAGAACAGACGAAGGCGATGGGACTTGGACCTTCTTGGGGTGTAAGCTGATTATCAGACCAAAGTTTTCTTTTCTCGGAACCGTGCAGATTATGAAGAATGATTTGGAGCTAAGGACGGAAGCATAACTCCCATTTCAGACCTTCCAGGACTTTGACTCGTGGACCAGCAAGCAGACGAAGATGGCAGTAATTGTGAGTGCTCTACATCGTATTTATCATAATTCGGTGTCTTGCATGAAGATCATTGAGACTCTGGTTCTACCGAGGATGAAAATGAGGAGGAGGAAGTACCCTGCGGATTGGTTTGGGCATGCCTTGAGAAACTTCAGTCGTGATAAGAACCAACTTTGGAAGATGATTGATGTTTTGTTGACAGACAGTCGTTTGATCCGTTGAAAACGGATAGATCCCAGTCCTTCGTAGGAATTGTTTTGTGATGTGTTGGTAGGATGTTACCACAGAGAGTTGGATGTATGACAATAGGATAGCTTGATATGTTTTTAATTGGTGATTGAGCTAACCGACTAAGTGGGATAGACTATGCATGCAACTGAAAAAATTCCTAGAATTAAATAATCATTCTATAGTAAAATTACAATCTAAATTTTTAATTTTCATTCCATCTTAAAAAATGTCATTCCAATTTTAGAATTTTTCATCTTACTTGCAAAATTTCATTCCAAGAATAGGGTATCCCTTCTAATTTGGATTGCATGCTAAACATGGAATGAAAGTGTGGATGAGTTCATGAAATGTTTTAACTGGACTGTCATTCTAAGTAAGGATTTTTAGTCATAAATAGGTTAATCCAATCTAAGTTAGAAGATATTTGTTGTAGTAGAATGAAATTTGATTAAAACGTTTCATAAACTTGTCCGGAATTTCATTCCATCTTGAAAAAATAGATGTAGTTGAAAGGGAAAACTTATTTTTAGACGGGAACTTATAAAATAAACCTGAAAATGTTAGAATTGGACGAACATTGGAATGATAATTTATAAATATGAAGGATCTTTTTTTATGGAATGTTTTTTCAACTCTCATTTCTCGTTGGAATTGTTTTGTTGTGGTAGTTGACTTAAACCTTCCTTTTTTCCTCGACACGATGTTTCAGAATATAAGTTGGAATATATAGACCAGAGAACACCCTGCCGGATATCTGGCCCTTGGTCACAGCTTTCGAGATCTGAAGATGGACTCGAACCGGTACCCTGTGAATTTTCTGTCGAGGTTTAGTTGATCGACCAATTGTTTAGTATAATAGTGTATACTACCGAGGCTCGAACCGTTGCCTTGTAAGTTGACACTAGAGACTGAGTTCGAAACTTGTTTCATTACAACACTTTGAGCCAGTAGCGTAGGACGGTAGGTAGGGACATGAACATTGATGTTGACGAACAGTTAGTGGTAGGGTATTTGAGTTGACAATGGTAAGACAAACGTCCTTTCGTCCCAACGGACGATAACGTGACAGACTGAACGACAGAGCTTAGCGGTACGACTGGTTGTTGTGACTATGTCACCGGCTATGGTGGTTGATGGAACTAAAGTGGAACCGCAAGATGGAGTGACTTCTGTCACTAGGGGAGGAGTCTTTTGATCACGTTGTCGTTATCTGTGCTTCATGGATTCACTGTTAACCACCACTGTTAACATGTTTCATATTCTTTCGTAATTGATAACGTATACAACTTTTTACTCCTACATGTTGCTTTCATGTTTGAGTGTTGCTGATCACTGCGCATGCGGTACATGTTGTTGCTTCCTACACTTATGGTCGTAACCCACTAGGAAGTGATACCTAGAAGAGGTGGCGGCTAACTATTTAGTTTACTCGCTTGATTCGATTGAATTTTGTCGATAATTGAAGAACCGAAGCTGAGAGGCGTGTGGTGATTGCGACGACGATTGGGGGAAGATGAGCGAAGGAGACAGTGGGCACCATAGGTCTGGGAAAGGAAGTTCGAGAGGTGGGGATATTAAAAAGTGTTATAAATGTGGGAAACGGGGTCACTTCATTCGCAAGTGCGCAGAGTATTGGCCAGCCCGTGCTCGAGGTGTTCCCTTCGTGCCCACTCCCTACCAACCAGCTACTAATCGCGGAAGACTAACGACCACTGTTGAAGATGTTTCAAGGAGGAGTCAGTCTGCTGATGGTAGCATAGGACGAAGTGAGGTGGACGATACTAACGACGTGATGCGCGAGTATCGGGTGCAAAAAGTCGTGGAGAAGAAAGCGAAGAGGAAAAAAGAGGAGGAAGAGGAGAAAAAGAGAAAGGAAGAGGCAGCACGTTTAAAAAAAGAAAGAAAGACGCTGAAGAAGCAAGAAGAGCGTTTTCGGATAGAAGAGGAACGGGATGTGAAACTTTTGCGGATCATCAGAAGCGAGATGAAAAAGGATAGTGAGGACAATTATGGCAGAAGTAACACTTGCCGAAAAGGTAAGATGAAGGCGATGGAACCATCTGAGTCTGCATCAGAGGAGAAAGAGCGTTTGCGGAAGTTCTTATCGATGATGGCGATACTAGCGATGAAGAACTGAAACTACTACGAAGAAGGACTGCTAAGCTGGTGATTACGGGCCCGAAGCGAACATCGGGAACAGCCCACCAATGGTGACTCCTGAAAAGAAGGCGAGTACGAGACCGTTAGAAGAAGCGATGACCAAGACAAACGAATTGCGTAACGCAAAAGTCGGAGTCAAGGATCTGGGCGAACCTCGCAAGATAGACTTATCATTGAAGCACATTTCGGCGCCATACAGAGTCAGGAGGAGGGAGAAATTCGAACAAGAGTGCCGCGACTGCTATGATGCCCTGACAATTGACGAGCTGAAGGAAGTGTGTCGTCGAAAAAAAGTGCCATATGGGAAGAGAGAGTTCACAATCAAGAGGCTAGTGATTAGACGTTCGGCCATTGCTTAAGACCCCGCCTGTTTGCCGCTACCAACTGCAACGACGAGTAAAGGGAAGTCCAAGGGCATCTACTCCAAGTAGGTTCCTGAGGAAAGTTCGACCGAAGACATTGAGTCCGAAGAGGACGATGAGGATGAGGAGTGACGAGTATGTGAGGTATGGAAACTAGCAGAGACCGTGACCGAAGACAAATTAAAAAAGAACGGCTAGAAGAGACTTGACAAGCGAGTTACGCGTGCGTTGGTGATCAACTTGATACTGGTCAGCGAAGTAAAGAGGGGCGACAAGTTTATGGAATATTGACATCAGGCAATCGAGACTAAAACTTTCAACCTGGCGACACCGAAGAGCTGCGTGTACATTTTAGTGTTGCCATGGTACAAACATGTGTACATAGGAATGACCGAACGTGATCGGTGGGCGAGGTGGAGGGAACATTTTTGTCACGGGAAGACGGGAGGCAGTAAGAGGAGAAGGAAGTTATATAACTGGCTAAACAAGGTTGGCGTACGTAAATACGTAGCCGTTCCGATATTTGTTAGTGAATCAAAGTTAGACTTGCTAGCGGTCAAGCGAACGTTGATCAAGCGATGATCTCCGTCGTTGAATCACAGACCGGGGAATAACAAGAAAAGTGAGAAGAAGAAGAGAAAAAAACGTAGGGAAAGGGAGAGAGGTAAGAAGAATGGAAGAAAGACACCAGGCAAGAGTGTTTTTCGAAAATTCAGTGGTAGGATCGTAGCGATTGGCGAGGTTAGTATAGATGGTAAGACTGGAGATTGTGGTAGGGCCGTCAACATAGTCGAATTTCTCAGAAAGGTCATACAGGAGAAGAAGAAAAATAACGTAGTCATCCGGAGTGATGGTGGTGACATCTTGGCGGATGGATGGAGAGTTGTGAGAAGATTATCCGGAGAGACTAGGGTGAAAGTGGGCCACGGGACGAGACCTTTGACAAAGTGTAAGGGACTTTTTGAGAAAAACGGTAAATTGACTTTGAAACGAATCACGGAAGCATCACCATCAACCTTGAGACTTCGAGATCATTTCGTAATAAGAGTTTGGATGACCTTTTGAAGTATTACAGTGTGGTGAAGACCTTCACTACTAAACAGAGTCGATCACGTGCACGGTCTATGCTATCGAGGGTGATCGAGGATTTGTTTGGACTGAGTGTGCGAAAACGGATTATTGCGAAGATTAAATTTGATGATAGAATTCGAAAAAGTGAAGTTACTAGACTAATAAGGAAAAAGACGGATGAACTACAGTTGACAAAACTGATGAGGGAGATGGTTAAACGTCGTGCACGTGTTGTTTGGACGAGGTGCCCAAATGTGGATGAAATTCTCCACAACCACAAAAGATTTTCGACATTGCTTGCATTCAGCTGCAATTGCGCTGGGCTGCCCTACCCTAAGAAGGAAGGGCATGTACATTTTCGTATCGGTGAGCTCGATTGGATGCCGAATATCGTCAAAAACGCCAAGAATGTGTCGAGGAATGAACAAGAATGGAGAGGAAGTCGGATGAAACTCGAGATTGAAGAATCATTTTGTAAATATGAGCGATAACTTGGCCAACAGTGTGGCGAAGTAATCGTTAACAAAAGTGAAATCGATCGCTGTTTTGTGGAGGACGATTCGGTTAGGTGCGGCGGAAACTTGGAAGACGTCATGAAGGTGAAGTCCCGATTACAGGGGCTGGTACTAGCGCCCCTAGACCGTAATCCAGGTGATACAATGGTACTTTGCCGTCATCTGTACGCGAATGGCATCGAAGATACCTTCTTTCAGAACGACAGATACGGACTGTAGGAACGAAGTGAGAAGGAAGAGTTGAAATTGGCGCAAGTGGAGTTTGAACGCAAGGATTTGGGGATGCACGATAAGTGGAACACCAGCGGTAAGATTCGGAATGCCTATGCTTTGCCTAAGCATAAGGACACGACCAGGTTCCGACGGATATGTCATACATTTGATGAACCTTCGGTGACAGCGTGTAAGAAAGTGGCACAAGCAGTGAATTGTTTGCCGTATGTGGTACCCGAGTCGAGCAACTTCAGTCTGAAATCAGTGGCACAGATGAAACCTAGGCTACTGGGAATTAATCAGAAGGTAGCTGGTATGTCGAAGGATGTGAAATTAGTGGGAGCATCGTATGATATTAAAGATATGTTTAACAAGCTCCCACACGCAACGATTCGACATGCTATTGATTGGGTAGTATGGTGGTTCAAGGAGAAAGGTTATCAAGGGATTTTTGTCAAACGGCGGGGAAAGGGAGCGAAACTTAGCCGTAGCCAGGAACAGGAGGGTTTCACTTTGTTGAGTTTCGAGTACATTGTGAATTTCGTCAATTTCGAACTAGACTACTGCTTTACGAACGGGTGTGGTGTTCTGATGAGGCAGGTGATTGGAATTCCAATGGGGAAGAGCTTGAGCCCCCCATTGGCCTGCTTGATGTGTTTTTCTTTTGTCATTAGGAAGCCAGCAGAAACTCGTGGGTGTCTTACGTTTTGTGGATGATGCTTCGATTTTTGTAGCCTTTAGTCCCTCACGGATTGGATCAGAGAAAAAGGCAGAGGACATTATTTCGAGGTTCGACAGATGTTACAACGATGCCCTTACTTTGAAGAGAACAGACGAAGGCGATGGGACTTGGACCTTCCTGGGGTGTAAGCTGATCATCAGACCAAAGTTTCCTTTTCTCGGAACCGTGCAGATTATGAAGAACGATCTGGAGCTGAGAACGGGAGCAGAACTCCCATTTCGGACCTTCCAGGACATTGACTCCTGGACCAGCAAGCAGACGAAGATGGCAGTAATTGTGAGTGCTCTGCATCGTATTTACCAGAATTCGGTGTCTTGCATGGAGATCATTGAGACTCTGGTTCTTTTGAGGATGGAAATGAGGAGGAGGAAGTACCCTACGATTGGTTTGGGCGTGCCTTGAGAAGCTTCAGTCGTGACAAGAACCAACTGTGGAAGATGATTGCTGTTCTGATGACAGACAGTCGTCTGATCCGTTAAAAACGGATAGATCCCAGTCCTGTGTAGGAATTGTTCTGTGATGTGTTGGTCGGATGCTACCACAGAGAGTTGGATGTATGACAATAGGATAGCTTGATATGTTTTTCATTGGTGATTGAGCTAACCGACTGAGTGGGATAGAATATGCATGGTAGTTGACGTAGACCTTCCTTTTTCCCTCGACACGCTGTTTCAGAATATATGGACCAGGGAACACCCTACCGGATATCTGGCCCTTGGTCAGACGTTTCGAGATCTGAAGATGAACTTGAACCGGTACCCTGTGAATTTGCTGTCGAGGTTTAGTTGATTGACCAATTGTTTAGTATAGTTTATACTACCGAAGCTCGAACCGTTGCCTTGTAAGTTGATACTAGAGACTGATTTAGGAAATTGTTTCATTACAACACTTTGAGCCAGTACCGTAGGACGGTAGGTAGGGACATGAACATTGATGTTGACGAACAGTTAGTCGTAGGGTATTTGAGTTGACAATGGTAAGACAGACGTCCTTTCGTCCCAACGGACGATAACGTGACAGACCGAACGGCAGAGCTTAGCGGTACGACTGGTTGTTGTGACTATGTCACCGGCTATGGTGGTTGATGGAACTAAAGTGGAAACGCCAGATGGAGTGACTTCTGTCACTAGGGGAGGAGTCTTTTGATCACGTTGTCGTTATCTGTGCTTCATGGATTCACTGTTAACCACCACTGTTAACATGTTTCATATTCTTTCGTAATTGATAACGTATACAACTTTTACTCCTACATGTTGCTTTCATGTTTGAGTGTTGCTGATGACTGCGCATGCGGTACATGTTGTTGCTTCCTACCCCTCAAATTAATCATAACGCTATCTCTGCAATTACCCCTCAAATTAATCATAACGCTATTTCTGCAATTACCCGTCAAATTAATCATAATGCTATTTCTGCAATTACCCCTCAAATTAATCATAACATTATTTCTGCAATTACCCCTCAAATTAATCATAATTTCAACTATTTTTCTTGTCTCTTGGGAAGTGAGACATCACATTTACGTTCCTGCCCTCCTGATGCACCCTGCCATCGTGACGTTCTTTGTGATGGACGTTAGAAGGCAGTATGCCATCCTCAGAAGAGTCAAAACTTCGGATGCATTCATTCTTCTTTACGATCATAAGCCCACAGGGACTTTAAAAAGTTCAGGGACTTAAAAAAAAAATTGCCCTGAAAGAAGACTGCAATGCATGTTCCTTCGAATCATCCATTGCACCTGTGCCTCCTGTCCTTCTCGAGGAAGGGTCATGGCGACAGTTTAAATTGTCGTTCGTTTCAAATCTAGCGAACTTAGACAACCCACCTGTCCAGGTTCATCACCATGTGATCAAAGCAAAACACCTGTTCAACATCATCCTTACCTTTTCCACATTAATATCCCCTCCTTTGCCTTCCACCACCCGTTGAGCCTGTTCATCTCCCTGCTGCCCTTCCCTATTGGTCTTCTCTCTCTTCATCCATCGTGTCTCTCTCTCGTCTTCAGACTCATCCGACATGTCTTCCACCCGTTGAGCCATCTTATAATTTTTTATTATTATTATTTTTTTTCTATATTCTTCTCTCAACTTCTGTTTTGTTTACCTTCCACTACCTACTCCTAAGACTATCTAGAGGGGACCCCTGCAAGCATAGTTTCCTCTCTCTGTGAAGGGGAGATTTCATGTTGCCCCTTGCCCCTAATGGTTAGGGTATAGGGTTGGGGCCGCCAGTGGGGGTCTGGCTAACACAAAGACCGAGACCTGCCAGTTGCTGTGCCTCCCTTTCTCATCGTCCCCCACCCTTCATCGAGTCGACGTGGTATGCGTACAATTTTTTTTTTCTTTGTTGTATTTTTTTTTTTTCTTTTTCTTTTTTGTTTTTTTCTTTCTTGTATTGTTGGGTGTGTGCTCACCAAAAAAAATAAAATAAAATAAAAATAAATAAATAAAATCCATTTCTTTCTTAATATTAAAAAAAAAACAATCCGGACCTTGAGTTTGGAGAACTTTGGACAATTCGTTGCATCCCACATCGACAAGGGGCCTCAGTCCTCTAGTCACCACATGCACAAAAGACCAAAAAATATGGCGGCGTATCTTTCCATGTTCCACGGGCAGGTTCATTCTCATTTTGCACACTCGGGGTACTTTGCTTTTCATCTCTTCTTTTCTGCTTTTTCTTCTTCTTCTTCTTCTTCGTCTTCTTCTTCTTCTTCTTCTTCTTCTTCTTCCAGGTTCATTCTCATTTTGCACACTCGGGGTACTTCGCTTTTCATCTCTTCTTCTTCTTCTTCTTCTTCTTCTTCTTCTTCTTCTTCCACAATCATCTCCGTCTATTGTCCTTTCAAAATGATGCATGTAGGGCCATATTGTGCTTGCGCAAGGCTCTGTTATGGGCCTCGCTCCACTACTCACCAAATGTGCAAAAGGAGAGTGCGTGAATCTTCTGCCAGAACGTGGAAAAATACACCGCCATGACCTTTGTCTTTTGTGCATGTCGAGGGTAGTGGAGCCAGGCCCTACGTTGCAATGGGATTGTTGGGCCTCGCTCCACTACTCTCCACATGCAGAAACTACAAAAATATGGCGGTGTATCTTTCCATGTTCTACGGAAAGATTCATTCTCGGTTTGCACGTTGGCGAGTAGTGGAG
>BFEA01000619.1:373596-394793 GCA_003427395.1 Chara braunii | reverse complement strand
CTCTCTCTCTCTCTCTCTCTCTCTCTCTCTCTCTCTCTCTCTCTCTCTCTCTCTCTGCCATGCAGCACACACAGAACGGCAGTGGGTACAACCACGGCAGGCAAATGATGGCCATGTAGTGGCATGCACACAGAAGGGCGGCGGATACAACCATGGCGGGCGGCCAATTTCCAAAGGGGAACTTCCTGAGGCGAGGCTGGAGCCTTCCAATTTCGAAAGTGGCCAATTTGGAAGTTTGGAGGCTATTTCCTGAAATCTTTTTCTCGTCGCTCGCACCAGGGAAAAAAATTCTGCCTAAGAAAAAAACACCTCCGCCGGTCTGCATATTTCCTGGGAAGAGGGGGGGAAGGTGGATATTACGTACAATTACCCGACAGAATTGGTTACTCGCCCATCCCCATCTGATTGTTTTTTTTCACCACCCTATAACGGTTGTACCCATGTTTTTTTTTTTTCTTGGCCGCCCATACCTACGGTTTTTCCCTTTTCACCGCCAGTACCCGTCCATGCCTGCCCGTGATCTCCACGCAGTGCAACCGTGCCTGCCCTGAAATCCACAAATAAAATTTATGCTTGGCCATACCGATGGCCCCCTCCGGAAGGGTACCCGTACCTGCCCATAACCTGCCGGTTACAGTTGGGTGCGGTCGGGTACGGGCAACGGTTACCCAATTGCCACCTTTGCTACCGATATTGTGGTGCCCCCTAGACCTAATAGCAGCAAGTATTTAATCCTACTAGTATTTGTGGACCATTTCTCAAAATGGATTGAGGCATATCCGTGTCGTACGCGACAGGCGGCTGAAATTGTGCGATACGTCACTCCGGTTCTTAGGAACGCATTAGGACACAGAGGAAATCCTGACGGACAATGGGGTAGAATTCAGAGGGGAAGTTTTAAGGAATTTGGTCGTACATGGCATCGCCATTCGGAACACTGCACCCCACATGTCACAGTCTAACGGTCTGGTAGAAAACGCAAATCGGGTGATAAAGACAACATTGCGACGAAACATCGTGGCACGAGACCCAAGGCCCTGGCCCGATATCGTGGATCACATCCTGGCGGTCCATCGGGGAACGCCTCACGAATCGACGGGCCTTAGCCCCTTCCAATTACGAACCAATAGTGTAGCTTGTGTCTCGATACCGAGCCTTCCCGATAAATCTTCATTGAACCGGCGGCCCACAAGAGCCACAGTTCTGGACAAGGCCAAGCGGCATATGGAGCTGATGGAACGGTCCCTTCCCCGATTAGCCAGAAAGCGCCAGAAAATGATTGAGTTGGACCACGACCGACAGGTCCGTAGCTAAGAGGCCCAAAAACGCAGGACCACGACCCCAGTATAAATTAGGGGACCTGGTGCAGGTGAGGAAATGTGCTCGCCAAGGGAAGATAGCGCCACGATTCTTCGTGCGCTTTCGTGTGATCAAACTCGGTCCGAACGGGGTGAACACCGTGCGCCTCGTGCCAGAGGTCTCGGGAAGCCGATCGGCTCGTCCGATCGTCCGCCACGTGTCCTATCTACGTCCCTTCCGTTCCTCCCCATCTCTAGCTGCGTTTGCGTCCTCTTTCGCTACAGAGGAGGACGACGACTCTTTATCGCTTTCATCCCCTCCTGCATCTCTCGCCCCTTCTCATATCCCGTCCCCATCGCCATCGCCATGAGTTTTCTCACTGAGCGAGCTCTCGGCGATCCCATGCTGGCGCCACGCGGCGACATTTCGGCGATTCGGCAAGTTTGTTATCCGCGGCTCAGTCTAGATTTGATCCGACTCGCGCAGTTCTTCTGCACCACCAGGGTGTACGAGGCGGCGGAGTTCCGATTCATGGGCCATCGTCAAGCGATCGTGTTGGCAGAGGCGTTGGCTGTTCGCCGACTGTCAGCTCCAGGAGTTAGCCATGTGTCTACCGTCGTCATCTTCATCGGTGATATTAGCGCGATCAACCCTCTGCGACACACGACCATCCGGACGTCGCTAAGGGAGTGGGGCCAGCAGCTGGCAACGGAGTGGAATCAGTGGCTTACGCACCACGGCGACAATCTTGTCCCCACGGACGACATCGACGTCGGAGGGCTCCGAACGTCTTGGCACGAGCCGTCGGTTTGCTTCCTGAGCTCGTCCCTTTCCAGCGCCCCCAATGAACAGCTCCCAACTCTCTACCTTCGCTCTCCCATCTCTCTTCCCTACCTTCTGGCAATCTAGTCTTTGTCACCGCCTCTCCTTTCGTCTGGAACCACTCGTTGTTCCCCTCCTTGATCGAAGAAAGTGGGAACTGTGGTGCGAACACTTCGTCAATCTTTCGGTGTGTTTGGTCGGGGTGCAGCTGACGTGGACGAGGGACATAGAACACCGTGCCTGGACCGAATACGTGGAGCTGCTGATCATCCAAGCTTGGAGGACGGAGCTGGAAGGAGACCTCCTCGGATTTCTATCCGGATCGGTGCGGCCCGACCATCGACAGCTGATCGTACAGGAACTCACGATTCCCCTCGCGCAGCTGGTCGACGATCTCCCTCTCGATATCATTTTCGCAGTGTGACGAAAGTCCGGTCCCACATGTCCTTTCATGAACTCTGACGCCTTACCTACAGTGGTCGGCCTGCCTCGAGGAGCAGGGAGGTGACAACAACCCGCCATCGCAACGAGAATACCTGGACCCGCGGAGGATAATCGACCTTGCCTTCTTCAGCCTCAAACGGCCTTCAAGGAAGAAGGGCTGACGCTAGAGGAAGAAGAAGAAGAGAACGAGGAAGAAAACAACGAGGAAGAAGACGAAGAAACCTCAGAAGAAGTAGGGAGCTACAGCGAATACAACGAGGAAGAGTCGGCAGAAGAAGAAGAAGAAGAAGAAGAAGAAGAAGAAGAAGAAGAAGAAGAAGAAGAAGAGGATCAGTTGGAGGAAGAGGAGGAATCTGAGTGGGAGACTTTGGGTGAAGAGGCGGATCGCGCAGAGCCTCAGGAGGAGGATCCCGAGGCGGCACGAAGAAGGGAGGAGATCGCAGCCAAGAAGCAGCCGCTGGAGTTCGCAAGTGGTGAGGATCTGCCAATCCCAAATGACCCAGCTGAGGATCCCGAGCCGCCCAAGAACGACGATGGGGACCTTATTGCGGAGACTTCGAGCGCACCGGCCCGACGGCGACGAAGCCGATCCCCCTCCCCCTCCACCTCCGCCCATCCACCAGTTTGAGCTCGTACCGATGTCGGGCGGGGGGGTATCCGCTACGGCTTAGTGTGACCCCTCATCTCTGGCTGCTGTGTAGACCACCCCAACACCTCCCACATGCACTCAAACCGGTCAGTCATGCTCCCTGCACAGATCAACTCCTACCAACCGGCGGTAACTTGCACCCCACTTTTTTCCTTTTTGCACCTCTCCAGTCTGCTCCCGGCTCCGAGTTCCATTGCCGCTCACCCACACTTACTGTGTGTTCTGTCCATAGAGTGTTCGCGACCAGTAAATCGTCAGGTTTCCAGAGCTTCTTTTCAACCCAGGTCTCTCGTCGCCGAGAGACGGGCAGCAACAGTACAGGCGAGCACAGGAGGACACTGGACAGAACTGTATAACAGGAGGACAGAACTGTATACCTACTCACCCCAGGGGCGAGCTCAAGAAGCAAGAGAAACCCGTTGGGCTATTTTACACCGAGCCAACTGACGTCAGATGAGTGTTTACCGAGCTTCCCCGCCTCTGAAGTCTTGCACACAAACACAAGTTCGGACAGTTCATGCTACCCGTACTCATCGACTGCAGGCCACTACTCTGATTTCCACTTTCTCATGGCAGTTATTCACCAATGGAGATCGAGTGTGCCACCCCTCACAACCAGAGTGCCCAAAGAAATCGCAGCTTTTGAGCCAAGCATATACCGCAACTTGAAATAATGCACAGTTTCCTCAAAGCCAGCCGCTATGGCGTCAGCAGCAGGTACCTTTCTCTTTCTTTCTCCTTGTCACTCTCCGCGTTGGCAAGGAAGCCCACCTAAATCCCCACGCGTCTGTACCTCGACTTGAGTCTTGAAATAATACACCCTGCCTCCTCAAAGCCAGCAGCGGGTACGTTCCGAGTGCGGACACTCCGGGAAATCGAGGGGATGCAGGTATATAATCTCTCTCTCTCTCTCTCTCTGTCCGTCTCTCTCTCTCTCTCTCTCTCTCTCTCTCTCTCTCTCTCTCTCTCTCTCTCTCTCTCTCTCTCTCTCTCTTTTCTGCAAACGGCCACTACGCTCAACTCAACAGTCGAGATGCACCATTTGCAGGGACTGGGCCAGATACACGTAACACAAGGAACTCGCAAAAGAACCAAAAAGGAAGTTTGCCACAGTGGATCTTCACCAGCATAACATCCGCGTTGCCGCGACTCTCTCTCTCTCCCATTTCCTACCTCTCTCTCTTTTTATCAAGAACTGGCCGCCACACTCTCCTGTGTTCAAATTCACGCCGTGAAATGAAATGAACCAAACCAGATCTCTTGGGTGAGGCCCACCCATCATAACGGAAAAATATACCGAAGAGGGATGCACCCGAGCGCCTATCAAGTAAGCTTGGAGAACAACTTAACGAATATGGACGAAAAACAGTATGAATGCATGTCCACGCAAAGAGTGGCAAGATGCACCCATAGTATACTGAAGGAAGACGCACACAAGACTCAACGAAGACTTACTGTCCTCCGAGCCCCTATCAGGGAGCATGTTCAAGCAAGGAATGGCAAGCCACCTCAGCTACTATGAGAACGGCGTGACAAAAAAAAAAAAAAAAAAAAAGCAGTAGGAATGCTCGTTCACGCGAAGAGCGGCAAGATGCATCCGCTCCCATAAACAATCAACCGACGCATCTGGCCACTCTCTATGAAGGATGCACTCGAAGTTTTCTCCTTCCGACAATAGTGTGGCGAGGTCGTCAGTTTCTTCCGCTCTCTCTGTCGTCTCTCTCTCTCTCTCTCTCTCTCTCTCTCTCTCTCTCTCTCTCTCTCTCGTGGCCACCTCCGGCTCTTGCCAGCTCCAGCGTGCCCCATCTCAACAGCACTATCTTGGATGTATCTGGGCGCTACGTCAGTCGGATACATAAAAAAAAACAAAAAAAACTCCATCCGGAGCGGAGAGCTGCCGCTGTTTCGGTGCGGCTTCTCTCTCTCTCTCTCTCTCACACACACACACACACACACACACACACACACACACACACACACACACACACACAAACACACACTCTCTTTCTCGTCGCCACCTCCGGCTCTTGCCAGCTCCAGCGTGCCCGATCTCAACAGCACTATCTTGGATGTATCTGGGCGCTACGTCAGTCGGATACATATAAAAAAAAAACTCCATCCGGAGCGGAGAGCTGTCGCTGTTTCGGTGCGGCTTCTCTCTCTCTCTCTCTCTCTCTCTCTCTCTCATACACACACACACGCACACCCACATACACACACGCCCCGTGAATTATGCAAAAGAACTGGGATATGTTCTAGTTATCACTCGTGGGTTGGCGCTTGGATGGTTTCAGGCCAACGCGAGCCACGATCGGCCGTGCCAGCATAACATAGTGGGTTGCTGTACACACGCCGCCTGATACACAGCAAGACTCTGCGCGAGTGTAGTAATCCCTCTCTCTCTCTCTCTTTCGTACGCTCGCGCGCCCGTTTCGTCATCAGCCCTTTCTTGAATGTATCTAGCCGCCACGGCGGTCAGGTACGTATGAAAACGGAGCTCTGTCCGGAGTGGGGAACTGCGCGGCTTCTCCCTCTCCCTCTCTCTCCCCCTCTCTCTCTCTCTTTCGCTCTCTCTGGTACGCACGCACCTGTTGTCCTCTAGCTAGCTAGCGCCCCGGTCCCGAGCATGCGCGATCCCGTCGAGGAAACAAACCGAACGGCGAAGGCAGCGGCGAAGACTCCGATTCCAACGATCAGCATCACCATGGTTGCGTCGACAACGAAGTCACTATGATGCCATAGATGGCCGTGATCGTGCTCCTTCTCCCACCTTTTCCCCTCTCTCTCTCCCACTCACCCTCTCTCTCGTACCCCGCAATAATCCTCGACGTACGAGCGCACCTGGTCGTTTGCACGGCCAGGTTCATTTGAAGTGATAATCAAGCTGCGGGGAACAGCATCGTGGACACGTCCAAGAGTTATAGGTGAGGAAGAAAACCCAGTCGCAAACTTGACGACGAGCAGCGCGACAACCACGTGCACCTACTCCATCTCCCCTCCCCGAATGTGCTAAATGAGAATGAATCTTCCGCTAGAACATGGAAAGGTACAGTAATCTTTGGTGGGAAGATTCACACGGAGGTAAGCATCTTTCTCTCTCTCTCTCTCTCTCTCTCTCTCTCTCTCTCTCTCTCTCTCTCTCTCTCTCTCTCTAGTTTACCTGTCGTGGCCCCTCCTCAACTCTCTTCGTGTGCACTCCGCACGCCCGCTCACATCCACGTCCGTGCGCTGGCTGACGTACCTCCCCCTTCGTGCTCTAATTGACTCCTCCCTTCAAGTTCGTGCGCTAACTGACTCCTCCCTCCTCGTGCGCTAACTGTTTCCTCCCTCCCCCTGTACGAGAGCTCCCCCGTGCTCTGTACGTGCACTATCCTCGCCTAGCCCAGCCAGACCCCACCCCCCCTGTTTTTTTTTTTTTTTTTTTTTTTTTTTTTTAGGATAGCATTGTATTATACTCAAAACTCCAAATGAGGCCGGGAAAACCTCGACATTTCAACCCGGAGGAAAACTGGGGCCATTAGCCAGCTTAGGCTAGGCTGGAAACCGGGTCCAGCGTCCCAAGATGCATTCCTTTCGAAAAAGGTTATAAACTGGACAAGGAAAGATAAAACAGGAACAAAGGATAAAACAGGAACAAAGGAAACAGACAACTAAGAGAAACGGCCACCCATGGCCTGTATCGGAGTAGGCTGCCCTCTGTATGCTGCTCGTGACAGGGACCGGTCCCTGGGGTCTTGTATGTCACCGGGGAGTCACTGTCGGCGAAAGCCAATCCGCCAATATCAGCTTATCTTCTGTTGAGATTGTACCAAATTTCCCTTCGTAAGCCCATGTCTTGTTGAACCAGAGGAATCCCTTGGAACGCCAATCTGAGAGGATAGTGATACGGAGCTCAGAGAGGACTCTGTTGAACATCTGCTGTTGGTGGTGTCTCTCACCTTTGAACAGGAGCTCATTCCTTCTCTACCAGATATTTTCCATGATGATCCCTCTGCATATTAGTACAATGTAGTTTATACCTGATGTAAGGGGGCCCAGTTTGACGAATTTTCCATGCAGAATGAATGAGTCCGTCCAGAGGTCCAAGCTGAGATCTAGGCTTCTCCACCTCTCCTTCCACCATTCCCAGACATCCTGGGATTCTGGGCAGTATCGCCACAGGTGGGGGGATGTCTCCCATGCCCAGTCACACCTGGCGCATGTATCATTGATTTCCATGCCTTTGGATTTCAGCCATACTGCAGTTGCTGTAACTTGAAGGGATTGGAGCCACAGAATGGCAGCCGTCTTCTGGGATGGCATCTTCTTCAGTGCTTTCCACAGGTTGGCCAGGTCCGCTGGGGCCAGTTCTGTGCATTGAGTATCTGCGAGTCGCTTCCCGGCAGTGTCTGCAGGTTTCTTCTTGATTCGAACTCGAAGAACGTTCACCCCACACTTAGGTTTGTACCGTATCAGGGGGGTAGGGTTTGCCTGAGTTTTGCCCTCGTCCCACCCATACAGGAGCGGTTCTACTCTCAGTGACTCCAGGGATAGTGGGAGGAGGGAACAAGTTAGCTTTTTATGGGCTTGATTCTCGTGGACTCTCACCTCTTTCCACTCTAGAGTGGTTGGGACTATTTCGTCCCCTATGTATAGCAGGGGGGAGGTGTTTCTTCGCGTGTTCAACACTCTCCACTTCTGGACCTTCATCCCTGGGCCTAGATCTGGGCCCAGGACCTTCCAGCAGACTTCCGACTGTTGCGGATCCACAAGCCAGGACCCTGAGGGGTGTTCTCTGTCTGGTTTTAGTGCAGCGATCCCGTGAGGGGGGATGGCCGATTTCACTTTGAGGAAATTGCTGGCAACTTCCTCCTAAGTTGTTCTAGGGAGAGCCAGTCTCCTTCCTGTGGGTCCCAGATATCCCTGATTTGGATAACTCCTTTTTCTACCCATGCGCGGCCGAAAGTGCCCAGCCCGCCATCTGCCATGAGGACTGTGTCTACCCCTGTCTTGATATGTTGATTTTCAAACAGGATCTGGTTAAGGATTTGGGCTTTAGTTGTTGGTTCGGTCAAAAGGTCAGGCCTCAGTTTGTTCCATGCTGCCAGGATGCTTCCCCCTATTCTGGATTTGGGCTGCCTGTTGCAGTATGACTTGATTAGGAAACAGAGCCAGACATGCGAAGGGATTGACAGTTCCCATTCCCTCATGAGTATGAGTTCTGCTATTTCCTTCCAAATTTTACTCTCGTTATTACTCAGTGCCTGCGCAGGCCATTTGGCTAGCAGACTGATATTCTGCTGTCTAGGGTCCAAAATGCCCAGTCCCCCCTGGTCCCTTGGGAAGCAGATTGTTTCCCAGGCCACTTTTACCATGTAGCCTTGTACTTCTGATGCTGCGGGTTTCCATAGGAACCTTCCCGCCATGTCTTTGATTCTTTTGTGGGCTTCGTCGCCGAGGAAGTGGACAGACAGCGGGAACCATAGGATTGAGAAAGTCGCCGAGGAAATCACAAGGGCTCTCCCGAACAGGGACAGTTTGAAGTTGCGTGCCCATCCCATTATTCTGGCCGATACTTTTTCGGCGAGTAGGGCGTCTTGTGCTGCCGAGCAGTCCGACAGGGAGACCTGGACCCCTAGGAATTGTTCCGAACTGTCTGTTGGTACTTGTTTGTGGCCCCAGTCTACGCAGATGGAGTGGGGTTCAGGTAGAAGGAAAGCGGATTTGTCCCAATTAATAGATGCCTCCGACAGTGTGCAGTACGTGTCCAGAACCTCCCTAAGGGCTAGAAAGGAGTTTGGGGAATTGGTGCAGGCGACTGTGAGGTCATCCGCTATGGCCCCACCCTTCCATTGCAATGCGTGGGGGACATTGAGACCCTCTATTTTGTCATTGGATCTTATATTGTGGAGTAGGACCTCTAGTTGTAGGACGAAGAGGAGGGAGGCTAGCGGACAGCCCTCTCTGAGCGATCTGGTGAGAGGGAATTCCTGTGATATTCGTCCGTTGACTAGGACTACCGAGGTGGGGTCTACGTGCATCGCTTTTACCCATGTGCAGAAACCCGGGCCAAAACCCATACGTGATAGGGTGGTGAATACAAAGGCCCAGCCCACCTTATCGTATGCCTTTTCCATGTCGAGGAGGAGGATGGCCACATTTTCCTTCTCTGCTGCCAGGATCTCGAGGGCCTGAATTGTGGAGAGAATATTGTCAAAAATGGAGCGACCCTTCACGAATGCCCCTTGCTCTTTGCCTACTAGTGTCGGTAGGAGGTCTGCTAATCTGATGGCCAGGGCCTTTCCTAGGATTTTGTATGCTACGTTGAAGACAGAGATTAGTCTGTAATTTCTGACCTCTTTCTTTTCGCCCTTTTTGTAGAGGAGGGAAATGGCCCCCTTTAACCATCCTTTTGGAAGAGAGCCCGAGGATTGCGCGTTGTTGAAGATCTGACAGAGGAAGGGCGCAAATGCCTTCCATGTGCATAGGAAGAGTTCTACCGGTAAACCGTCCAGGCCTGGGCATTTGCCGCTAGCCATTTGTTTCGCTGCGCTGTGGAGCTCCTCTGGGGAAAGGGGGCGGTCTAGGATATCTCTTGATGTGTGAGGGATTACCGTGTCCATGCCTTCCCAAAACTTGGAGAGGGATGAAAGATCGGAGCCGGCGGAGTCGTAGGGACGTCTAGTGGACACTATGTCCATGAAATAATCCATAGTGTAGGAGCACATGCTTTCAGTGGATGTGGCTAGAGGGGCCTGAAGACTGAAGGGGTGGACCAGTTCGCGAAGTACCGGTTTTGCGTGTTTTAGGATCAGGGAACGAAATGTGGCCTTTGTCATGCGGTCGTACCCAATCAAACCTCTTAATCTCAACCATTGCAACCAATCTTCTTGCTTTTTGACTTCTAATGATTCTAGGAGAAGCATGTTTTCTTTACGTTTCTGAAACCAATAGTGATCTGAGAAGGGGTCTTTCCCCATTTTTCTCTCTGCTTCGGCAATGACTTTTCGCGTTTTTTCTTCGGCCCAATTTCTGTTTGTTGCCTTCATTCGTGAGAATGTATTCAAGGCTGCTGAGATAATTCCCAGTCCTATTTTCGCCCATGCTTGTTCCGTGGGGAACAGGTCTTTGGCCTTCATCCAATGTGCCATCTGCTCCTTGACCCATGTTGGAATCCCTGGGTCCTTCAGTACGTTGGTATTTAGTCTGAATGGCGGGCGTGCTTTGTCAAAGATGTCCTTGGCAAGAACATCCATGCATATTGGGTAATGGTCTAAGATGTAGTGGATTTGTACTTCGCATCCCATGCAGCGGTCCTACACGGAGCCCCTGGCTAGAATAAAATCCAGTCTTCTCCGGGGAGCGTGCGCACCGGGGGCTGGTTGAGGGCCAAACCACGTGAAGCCTGGACTCTCTGGATTGAGGATTTTGTAAGCGTCCACCAAGCTCTAAGCCTCCATGAAGGAGGAGAGCATAACGGAGTCTGCCCTTATGGGAGTTGGGTTAAGGGAGTCCAAGCCTGGGTTGAGTACAGTGTTTCAGTCACCCGCTATGATAATGTTTTCTACGTCTGGGATGACAGCCGGGAGGGCTGCGAAGAAGTTAGTTCGTTATGAGTATTCCACAGGGGCATATATGGACATAACCGCCCAGTCCTCATCACCAATGGCCATTTTGACCCAGTTCCGTCTGCCCCCTGGGTCGTGGTATGAGTCCAGGATGTCAATGTCCAAGTCTTTGTGGATCAAGACTGTTGTTCCCCCCTTGGTGCCATTGGCCGACGCCCAGAACTGAGGGCCTTGCCACCAATTTTGGAAATAACTGAGTTTCTGACTGTTCAGTTTTGTTTCTTGAAGACAGAGGATGTGTATCCCTTGGGAGTGAACCCAGGAACGGAGGGTTGATTTTTTATACTTTTTTGAAGTATCACCAAGACCGCGGACATTCCAGTTAGCAATCCTAACTTTATTCGGCAGGACCATCAGTCTGGCCACTGCCGCTTGGAGTTTGGATGCGGTCTGTTATGTCCGGCAGGTTTGGATGGGGGGGCCCTGCGGGGGTTCGTTGGAATGCAGTTGGGCCAGGAAACCTTCGGCCTCAATAATAACCTGTGCCTCCGCCAATGCCAGCCAGTCAGCCACACATCTGGCTGGGATGTTAGGTTGGAGGGTCGGTGAGTTGGCTTGGATAAGAATGTTGCTTATGAGTTCTGAGCCTGGGTTCAGAAACGGGGTCAGAGGGGACCATTGGACTTGGAGTTGGTTCCATTGATCTTGGGAGCCCGCGACTGTGACTAGATCCAAGAAGGCTATATGGAGGATTGTCGTCTCGTTCTCACTTAGCTCAACCAGGTGTTTTCCCATGTTCGGTAGCGGGAGGACAGATACTGTGCCCGAGCCCTTCAGAACTGCAGAGTTGATGAGTTCTGCTGCGTGAAGTTCGGATGGGGGGCCCTGGATGATCATGGATGGCAATTCCAGTGTGTCATCCTTGGATCTGATCGTTAAGACACTGGCTCCTTGTGGGGACTTGAAACAGATCAGTGGGACAAACAACTGTGTGATTTTCTTCCTCTCCATGTCTTTGCGTGACAGAGTTTTGACTGGCAGGGCAAAACTCAAAGATTTCTTAACTGGCTTTGGTTGAAACAACCGTTTTTTCCGGTCTGGAAATGACGTCGTTTCTTCCTCCTGGGGAGGGATATAGCCTTGGGCAATAGCCCTGTGGTCATTTGATCTGAGTTTCTTTGTTGGCGCCACGTGTACCTTTTCAGGCGATGGGGCAACTGCTCCCAGGGGCTTTGTCTGCAAAGAGAGGATTGTGTGGGGTTTTTCTTTAACTCCCTGTTTTTTCTTCCTTGTTTTGCAGGTACCTTGGGCCTAGCTCGCATTAAAACACAGAGCAGGCTGATTACCTGAGGGCGAGGGGTTTCTGGACAGCAGGCCCTCCCCTTTCTCCACCATGGGAGCATCCTCCTCTGTCGACTTTAGGGAGACTGGGATTTACCCTTGAGGAGGAGAAGCATCTCCCTGCAACTGATTGGGGAGGGGCATGGGGGGGGAAGACAGGTGAACTGTGCCGAGTACTAACCCCAAGTCAGCCGCAGCGATCATGTCTTGAAAATTATCAATTAGTGAGGGTGGGGGGGAGTGGGAGAGATTGGGAGGGCGCTGCTCTTTGCCGATGGGAGGAGGGAGCATCCTCATGGGCTCTTCTACTGTTACATCCTGCCCTGTTCCTTCCCCATTCCCTCTCTCACTTATTCCCTCAGGACTGCTCTTTGATTGGCCGATTGTCTCATTACCTATGTCCTTAGTTTTGTCGGACTTAGTGTTTTTGTCTCGGGCTTCTTTCTCCCGCCATGAGGGGAATTGTTTTTTCTTTTCTTTCTGCTTTCTTTTTGAGGGGGGGAGAGCACTGTCTGTTTTTTTTTTGAGAGTCAGCAAATCTTTTTTCCTGATTTTTGCTTTGATCCTTGCCTCCCTCTTATTCTGCGTGGTAGACTTGATTTGGCTCACATCATTTCCCCCTGATTGGGAAGCGGATGTCCCTCCCGTCTTGTTCACCACCTCCTGTTGGCCGTCTCCTTGGCCTGGGGGGGGTGGGTTTCCCCCTCCTCCCTCGCTGAGAGTTTTTCCATCCTCTGTGCAGAGAGGGGGGGCGGCGTCTTCTCCCTTGGGAGATTTTGAGCCGTCCATATCCTTTTCCTGGAGGAGGGCTTCTTTGAAGCTCTTCTTACGTCTGTTGATATGAAGACTCTTTTCACGAATAGGGCAGCACTCGTCTTCATCAGAGTGAAAATAGTGTCTGCACTTCTTGCACCAGGCTGAATCAGCACGGGCTATATTGAGATCGACCCAACCGTACTCACCCATATCAATTATAAGATGTTGTTTGTACCATACTCTAGCCGTGGAATCGAGATCGAATCGTATGTTCCAGAGGTCCGGAGCTATGGGATCGGCATAAGGGTCATGTATTTTCAGAATGTTACCGAAGACTTTTTTAAATGCTCCTCTGAGGTGGGGGGGCATAACAGATATCGGGACTTGTAGTGCCTTCACCCAGAAATAACGAAATGTCTTGGCTTCATTCCATTCATAGAGCTCGTTCTCCGTCATCCAAGGTCTAAACTGGGCTGAGTAGACCTTGCCATCCAATTCTATCATGTCCGAGCCTTTTCTAATCATCCACGTGGCTATTTCCCAGGCGCTGGCCACGTACGTGACCAGGTTCCTCCCTTCGCATCTGAATACCCCTCTTTTTGGGGAGACATTAAGTTCCATGGAGTAAGCCGAACCCTCTTCGTAAATCCGAATGAGACGGTTTTTAACGGAGGGGGGAAGCGACTTGGAGTCGTTTCCGAATTGGATCGCTACTGCGTGCTGGTACAGCCAGTCAGCTTGTACGTCGACGAAATCCTTGTTTGCGACTACCCGTATATAGTCCGCCCCTGTGTCTACAATGCTTGGGGCATACTCATCCGGGAGGATACCGGACGAGTAGCATTCCTCTATAACGCCTCGAATGCGTTGTTTCTCTGTCTCAGACAGAGGAACGGGGGAGGTAAGGGGGGGGTCTGCCATTCTTGTAAGCGAACGTACGTGAATTGTTAGGCTTCTACCCCTCCATTCCCCCAATAATACCCTTGAGAACTTTAGGATTCCGACTTAGACAGAGTTGAGATTAGGCTTAAGATTAAAGATTACAGATTACTTGTCCGAGTGAGCAAAGTACTTGAGAGACTGCCGGAAAAAAAGCGAGAAATTCTGCGATTTATCCAAGCCTCGTTGTCTACCCACTCGCATAGTAGGCAGCCGTCGTAAGAGTAGTTCGGAGGGTTCTTGGCGAGATACTTGTCGAGTAAAGAGACTCTTTATGATCCTGACTGCTCAGCTATCCTGGCGTAACGTCACCTGAAACGCGTCCAGCTGGCCTGGCTCCTCGACATTTCCCCCCTTGTTTTTGTACACTGCCCTTTTCCTCCTTTTGTACCCTCTGGTCGGTCTCAGATCAGGCGCTGGCCCGACCAGTTGCCGCCCTATCGGCCGCGGCTGTACCACTTTTCCTGCCAACGACTTTTCTCTCCCTGTCCCTTTCTCGGTCCGGGCGACAAAGCTAAAATTTTACGAAATTTTTATTTTTCCCGCCATTTCCCACCGATCCTCCTTTTCCCATTTCATTCTTCCCGCCATTTCCCACTGATCCTCCTTTTCCCAATCACATCCTCCTTTCCACTGGTTTCAACTTCGTAGGTCGTTTTCTCGAAATCTTTCGAAATTTCTCTTCCTTCCCGCCTTCAACGGCCTGCCTTGATCCTCCTCTTTTCTCCTCCCACCAATCCCGTCATTCTTCCTCGAATTCCCAGACCTGACGCAGGAGATTCAACTTGGTACCAAGTTTTTCCTGCTTTCCACACCAGGTGCACGTAGTCCCCCACTCTCGTTTCCTGTTCCGCAGGCGGGACCCAAAGGTACGGCCACACTTGGATAAATCTGACCTCAATCATCCCCCGGGCTCAAAAAAAAAAAAAAAAAAAAAAAAGGTCCTAGTGCGAACATCCCCTGTTTTGACTGACCACCGCAATTTTCTGTTTGCCTTCCCCGGGTCAGTTTTCTCTCTCAGGCATCTTTGCCTTGCACTGCCCTCCTCAAGGTGACACGGCCCCCTGCCCCCCGATACCCAATCCGAACCACCTGAAGCCCAGATAGACGCCCCACGCAGCGGACCGCTGATAACACTTCCAAAACCTGTACGCGTTATAGTCGGCCGTGGTTAGCCTTAGTTGATTTCCCTTGTAGAAGCATGTCATGACTGACTCCCATATGCGAACCTCTCAATGGGGCCATCCGACCCTTGTTCCTATTCACCATCACCCATCGTTGCCGCTTCGCCCTATGGCCAAATGTGTGGGAATTCGGCTCTCTGAGACCCCAGTTCTCATCGTCCCTATGTTATTCTCCCATACCTCACATGGACACCCCGCACAAACCCCGCACTTCCCAATTCAGCCAAAAACCCTCAAGCATGCGCAGACAAAACCGCAAAACAAGCAAATTGACCAATAACGCATCTCGGAACAAGCATTCGCGTTCGAAAAAAAAGGCGCGGCTGGTAGGCAGCCGCCCGACAACCAGCCCACACCCCAATTCTTGCCGTCCCCGGCGAGCCCTGTATAGGTTCAAGGATCGAACAAGAGGGTTAAGCGAAAGAATACATCCCCTTTTGCCTTGTCGACTTAAATATCCCCCTACTCTTTCTAGACACCAATATAGTAGATTATTCTAAAACGTTACCTACTCTACTCTTTCTGAGCCGCTCTCTCCTAACTAGCATACATTTTATCGTTTCTTTATAACGTCCGCGTCATTCACCCTGCCCTAACTATGATACACAAGTTTTACGTTTCTCCACCTCTGTGGCCGATAACATTTACCTTGTTACTCCTTCCCCCTAATTCCCTCTCTAACTATGGCACATAGCCTTTGCCTCCCTACTCTCTCCCACCTGTTTCTCATTTTTACTTTTTCTAGTTACTTTTCCCCAACCACGTGCAGGTTGGTCGCACTCTCTCACCTCCTCTTGCGGCTCCCTCTCGATGTAGCCAATCTCTCTATCTGCTTCTTTCTTCTCTTTTTTTCCCTTTTCTGCCACACGGTTTCCATCTCTCTCCTAGCTGCATTTCGTTTCTCTTTCAAACCTGACCGTTCGGTCCAGGCCTTATCCGAGTCGTTGTCTTCCCTCTGCTTCCTTCCGGCCTCTCCCCTCGGAATTTTTGGCTGAGCCGGTTCCCTTGCCAAGTAAAATCCCCCCTTCCTAATGGTTTTCACATAGGTCTCCACTTTGACCTCCTCCCGAAATGACTCACCCCTCTCGAGGACGACTAGAGGCCCCATAGGTAACTCGCTCATTAACTTACCGCCGTATTCCAAAGCTTCCATTTCAGCCGAGTTCGATTCAACTGGACTCGTCAGGCCCCCGCACATCGGGCCACTCGTCTTCGCCTCATCATAGGTAACTCCAACCTTGTAGGGTCTCACCCCCCTATCGATCAACTCCTCAGCCCGGTCTCCGTCTAGGGGCAGGTCGTGCATCAACAGCGGGTTCTCAGTCCTCACATCCTCTCTCACTACCTTTGTGGTTGACCTCTCTGTCTCTCCATCCTTAGGATCTAACACGGACAAGGGCACCTCCTCGAACCGGACCCCATAAACTTCGAACCTGCCCTCCTCCAAGGTCATCTTTTCCATATCTGGTGCCGAGCGATCCGCATTGTTGGGAACCTCCGTCCCGACTGGGGCTCTTGAGGAGCTCTCTCCGAGTCTGTCACATACCGGAGTCTCGTCCTTGAGATAGGGGGCAGCTACTGTCTCTTTAGACTCAAGGCGAGGAGCACCTCCACCCTCAATCGCAACGCAGGATATGCATTCACTTTCGCTCACCTCCCGCCTCTCACCGAAACTTCTCTCGTCAGTGCGTCCCCCCTGAGAGGCACCCAAATAGAGAGGTTCTCTTATGGGCCCACTCATGATGGGACTTCCTCTCGGGTGCGATCGAGGTGGTACTCGTGGCGGCACTACTTGGACCCGCAAGCTCTGACAGCTCATCCCTGACGATCTACCGACCTCATACGGTGATCCTGGCTGGGTCGGAGGGGGACCACTCCACCGGCTGTCTCTCGACTCCTCCCAATGGAGGTTCCATCGGTCATCAACTGTATTACGTTCCCAATTTGATTTGAGTACATACCCCTCACTCGCATCCTCATCGTTAGGGACCCCCCACTTCGGGTCCAGCGGTCCTAAAGGCGCTCCACCATGCCATTTTGACTCATGTTCTTGGTTCCGATCGTCCAATCTCTCTCCATAGTACCTATGTTCGTACCGAGGCTCGGACTCCATCTTCGACTTGCAACCCCGTAAATATTTGTCTAACTCCTTTTGCATGTACTCTCTCACATCAGTGTCATCCGTGGTGAGCACTACCTTTGTTACGTCGTCAGAGGTAACTGCATCCCCTGACACTCTCTCAAATATCTCTTGCCGCTTCTTCTCGGACAAGCGCGTCATGTACAAAACGCACCTCTCCACTTCACACAATAGGCCACGATCCATCAGCGCTTGGGAGAGCACTTTGAACCTCTCAGTGAAGGCCACAAGGCTCTCCTCAGGCCCCCTCGTCATTCCTCTCAACCCATCCATTGTAGGGAGCGTATCGTTGCAGGCAAAGAACTCCAAGAGGTTACCCTTAAGGGTCTTTCACCTCCCATCCTTAGGGTAGGCTGCCCTTATCACATCGTCCAGCTCAGGATCCGAATGCTGTAAAAAGTTGTTTATCCACTCTCGCTCGGAAAATCTCATCCGTAGGGCATAGACCTCCCATCTCCTCACAAACGACGTAACGTCATGACCTGTAAAATATAAGGACCCTACCCCAATGTTAACGTCGTAACAAGGGACTCGGTATTCCTCGTCCGAGTCATTTATCGGTCGTTCTATTATCAGATTATAGGGCCGGCTCAAGTCAGGATCAGTCCTAGTCCTATCATGGTACTCGGTCTCACGCCATCTCCCAGGGGTCAGCGGACCGGGAACCTACCGATCTTCATCCCACTCCTCTCGCCCTCTTACCCCTAAAGTGACCTGCTCGTGCCCGGCCGTTCCTTTCCTCGAAACTCGCAGGTGCTCTCGGCCTCTCTGAGCATTAACCTCTCTGGTAGATCGCCCTAAGTGGTCCGTCCACCCGGTATCTAGGCTGGACACAACCCCTGAATCTGTCCATCCAGCCTCGCGTGCGAGCCCACCCCCTATTTCAATCACTCCGTGTCTCTGTCGCTTCGGCTCCTATCCTTTTCTAACAGCAAAGTCATAGCTATTTGGTTCCAGTCGGCTAGCCCATCTGGTCCCTCGAACCGACGTAGCGCCAATCTCGGTCGCTCTTTCCCCCCAGTTGAACCCTGTCCTTGATTCGCAATCTATCGACTCCGTCCGAGCGATCCCCTATGCTCGCGTGATCCTCACCTCCGTTGATCGCTCCCTCAAAAGTAATTGTGATCCCCTTCCCATTGGGACCGCATCATCCTCATTTTCCCACTCCATTGTTCCCGATTGTTTCTGAGTTGTCCCTTACCAGAGGGGTACAAACGCACATTTCTGCCTCACTCCACACCCTCCTCGAGGTCTAGCTTCTCTCTCTTTCTTCTATCTCCCCATTTCGACCGCCCTCTACTTATCAGAGTTTGCCACCCACGGATTGCTCTCGTCGAACCCCTACTAACGTCCGCGTCCATATGTTCAGTATCTGCTTGGTCACTGTCATTCCAAGTTACTCACCTACTTAATTATAGAAGAAACCTTGATGAGGTTTATCTCTCAAATCGCGACCCCTAGGACTTTGGGCATGCGAGAGACCACCCTCACCCTGAAGGGAGAAGGGGCCTGTGAGCTCAAGGGGATCAAATGGACCTGTGGAGGAACGCCGCCTCACTCGGCTACCCCCCTGTCCTCCCCCCTTGAGAGGTCCTCCAACTTCCAAGAACAAGGGCTAGCCGCGAGCAAAGGCTATCCCCAATGAGAGGTGGCAACCCTCTTAAAGGAGTTGGACCGAAGTCACACGCCTGTACCCTATGTCCCACAACTTGACCGACCGACTCTAGGATTATCCTATCTGGCACCGTATCTCTACTCGGCCCACGGATGGCACCTCAGGAGTGGAATAACCTGGTCCCACTCTCCCAACGGACAAACCGCTAATCAGACCTAGCCCAGCCCCTATTCAATAAATCACCTAGCCTTACTAGTATCTCCCTGACTCTCCTCCTCTACGTCCACCCAGCCGCGGTAGAGGCCACGAGAGGTTGTGCGCGTACAGCAAAAGAGACGGCCTGGGTTCAAAGGTCGAGTTAGGAGGCCTGGGAGTCACGTACCCTCTCCCAGTAAGGACAATTTTGGGCATCCACAGTCAGCCTGCACCCTGATCACCACAGATCATACAAAACACTCTGCCTATACAAAAACGAAGCACACATAGACCACAACATACATAGTGCGCAGGCAAATCGAGCACCATCACCTAGCCCGCACCCCATGTCCTTTCACCCAATCATACGCAATGAAAAGGGAAAGCACTATGTTCAGACAATGAAAGCACAACCCCCACCCCATTTCGAGTCCCGCACCCTCAACAACCGAGACCACTCACCAAGAGTACCGATGTGCTCGCACCCCCTCTCCTCGAACCAATCCCACACCAATCCGGACCCGGGCCAGTAAACTGAGGTCGTCGAGCCGTCACCGTAACCCGATGTTACACCGGGAATCGCACCCGAGTCCCGCATTGAATTGAAAACGAGGTCGCACTTGCAGCAGTCTCCAAGCCCCACCTGGAGCGGGACGGAAGCCAAACCCGGAACAGAACTTTGTGTTACCCCCCCCCGAACGGAACTAAAACCTCACGGAATTCCATTGGAAATTAAGAATTGAAGTTGCGCCCGAGCAGAAACGGCAGACGACGCCCGCCAGCAGTCCTCGCCATACTCCAAAGCGGCGAACAACTGCGATCTGCAGTCGCCCGAGCTACCTCCGTAGACGCTGCTACTGTTTCAGCCGTTGTCACCCGCTGCCTGCTTCTGCCGCATGCTACAATTGTCACCACTACCACGGTTACTCCGGTTGCGGTCACCAAGCCCAGCTGCTGCTGCTCACTTCTCATTTGTCACTTCCGCTGCTGCTGTTACCCACCGTCTGCCTGTTACTTCGATGTCGCTGTTACCGCCCATTTTCTGTCACACGTTCGCCTCTCTTTCTCTTCCTCTCGGTTCAGGGCCAGCCGAGGCTGTGGAAGAATGCCCTCCCCGGCAACGGCGCCACTCTGTCTGGCCAGTTAGGGTAAACCGCCCCGCCCCCTGAGGACCCTTCCCTCTCTGCCCACCGCACCACACCTTTGTCCAGTCCCGTAGCCGATCAGTCACTTGCCCTGAGTAGGCCAGCCCCTAACTCTTATTGCGAACTTACAACTCTCTCCACTCCCTCAGCCTCCGCTCCAACCCGGGCCCCTCGGCCTCTTGCTTGCTCTTCTTTCTCGTTCCGGCCTGTGGACATTCGTGCTTGCCGAATCTCCTCCGACCACAGATCAGCGGGCTGCGGAGAGCAGAGTTTCGGCTCAACTGCACACCTTGCGTCGGGAGCGGTAAACGGGCCGCCAGACGAGGCTTGCCTACGCTGCCGACTTAGAGGCTAGTCGCAAGCTCTCATGGTCTACCACCCGGTGTGAGTACTAGCCTTGTGCGCGCGGCTTCTGCCGCTGAAGATCCGAACTTCGCCGTGCCCACGCCCCGGAAGGGGCGGTGAGTCCCGCACCAGCGAGGGAGCCCGGTCTCGATTAGAAGGAAGGAGGCACTGTTCCCGTACCTCAGGACAATGGCTAGCTCGGCATGGAGACAGCACTTCAAGCTTAGCCTCACACGAGAACTCAAAACAAGGAAGGCCCCTTCCTTTGTGTCCGGACGGCTTTGGACTCAGTATTATTGCAAGACCTCAAATCGGGGGTTCGGCCGCGGGGCTTAGTGACAGGTGAGGAAGAGCTCGGTCGGAGCGACTTCCGAACTTCTCGGGGTCCGACTACAGATACAAAACCCGACCCCGTCCCGGGTAGGGAGACTGATTGGGGAGCTTTAGTCGAGCGCCGAGTACACAGACCGACCTTGCAAGGGAGAAGAAGAGCGAGCTTGGACTCGCGCGGCGAGCGGACACAGAACTCAGGAGAAAGGAAATGAAAGGTGTTTGCGGAGCTTCACGCTTTCCAGACCACAGGACCCGAAAAAGAAAGTAAATGAAAGTTCCTCTCGGAGCTTCGAGCTTACCAGCCTCCGAACATAGACGCGCGCGGCGAACAGACACAGAACTCAAAAGGAAAGGAAATGAGGGTTCTTGCAGAGCTTCGATCTTTCCGACCAACAGAAATCGAAAAAGAAAGTAAATGAAAGTTTCTCTCGGAGCTTCGAGCG
>BFEA01000619.1:353522-372708 GCA_003427395.1 Chara braunii | reverse complement strand
TCTCTCTCTCTTCCCCCTCTCTCTTCCCCCTCTCTCTTCCTTCTCTCTATTTCCCCTTCTCTCTTTCTTGCTTTCGTTGCCGCTCCTCTCTCTATCTTTCCCTCTCTCCCTTGGTCTCTTTCTCTCATTCTTCCGTGCGCCGTCCGGAACTTTCCGCCCATCGAAACAACAGCTGCGACCAGGCCGCTCCCTTCGATCTCGCCTTGGCCTTAGTGCATTAGCTTCCCTCGCGATATCCGTTCGACAGCGTGCGGTCCTGGATATCCGACTGCTGTGCCCTCTGCGGCGGCCGGACCTTTGCTTTTGCCCGAAGAGCAAGCCTTCGCCCGTATCGCCAGTCTCTTCTCTCCCTCTCTCTCTCTTCTCTCTCTCTCTTCTCTCTCTCTCTTTCTCTCTCTCTCTCTTCCCTTGGTCGATCTTTGACTGCTTCCCGTATTCGAAGGGATATCCGCGAAGCGCCAGAGCTCGTTGGCTACGTCCAACACGGACCTGAGCGCGCTCCCCTTTCGTCTTCAACGCTCCGAGCGCGCATTGGTCGGTCTCGAACTCCTGAGATTTCTTCGTCTTCCCCGTCGGACATGTGAGCCCTTCTCCGTTATCCGTCACCCCGAGCTTTCAAACTCTTTTGACCCTCCAACCATCTCTTCGCTCGTTTATGGGTGCCTCACAACGTATCGGCTTCGTGTGCCTGATCTCTGCCCCCCCTTCCCGGTGCGCTATGGCAGCGGGAGAAATACGCGAGCCCTCGCCCTCCCTCTGCTACCCTCCCAACAGCTAGCTCTGGGCGCTTCGAAGAACGCGAGCTCTCGTGCGCTCCGAGCGTCCGTGAAAGAAAACCTCCCCTATCCCTGTGCGCGTGCCCCTCGCAAAAACCTCCGAACGCAGCTCCTTGAGCGATATTGCGAGTGCCAGGCCCCGCGCTTGTACTCGTGCGCAGGTTAGCGTACGAGCCCTACGTGCGCCTCCCTTCTTTCTTTTGCTTCTCTCCTTTTATACTCTTCCTCGACTCTCTCCCGCTCCGTTCTTCTAAGTTTGTCCCTCCTTCCGCACCTTTCTGTCGGCGCCAACTTGAAATTTTCGACTAGATTTCCTTCCCCATTTTCTCGCCCCAATCTCTCACCTCTTGCTCTTCGATCCTGCCCTCCTTTCTCTCTCCAATGGGATACTTCCTCACTTCATTCCATCGGATTGGTCTCGCACAGCCTCGAGGATGACTATCCTCTCCCCGCCCTTTCTCTCGCTTCTTTGCTGATTCCTCGGAGTACACCCCACTTGGTTCCGTTCGCGGCTTCCCGCTCTACCATCTTTACTGTTCGTTATCAAGAATCCAGGGCGCGCGCCCTGCAACCTAGCGGTTATCAAGAAGATCGCAGGCTCGCATCCCCCGCCTCACTATCTTTCCCTTCTTCGGTTTTCAACACTCATCCCCCAAACTGTCGACTCGTCTTCCCAGCCTGAACAGTAGCCTGTAGGTTCTAACTCAGTTCTTCTTTTCAAGAAACCACCCCTCTTTCCCTTTCCCCCTTTCTCAAAATTAATCTCCCCACGGTCGATCCGTCTTCCCTGTTTGAACAGTGCCCTGTCGTCAGAAAACTCCTCTCGTGTGTACTCACTGTTTCCCCGATGTTCACTTCCCCCCCTTCGACAAGGCAATTCTCCTCCTTCAACCGGCCACCCTCTTCTTCCACTGGTTCGACGAGAATCATACCTCCCTGCTTCCCTGGCAGCTGTGGTCAAATCAAAATACGCGCGTCCTCGTTTTTTTCCTTGTCGATCCAAGCGCCGCGGCTTGCAGGCACCTGTCCGACAACATTCTCGGCTTTGAGACATCCCGAACCTCCCCGGCTGTTGGAGCTGTCCCAGATCACCATTTCTCTATCACCACGACCTTCATGTGGCGCCCCCGATCCTTTGGCCGCCAACTTTTGGTCCCTTTAGCATGCCTCAATCTTGTATGATTTATGCCGGTCGCCATATCAGAACAGCGCCGCTGTATCGCTTGGCGAAGCTGTGGTCCTTTACAATCGAGGTCTAGCGCCTTCCCTGGCCCTCCGTTTTTGGACCGACCGAGGCCCAATCCGACGCGCTCTGTCAGCCCGACACACTCTGCCTTTGACACGAAAACTCCGATCTTCTAGGATCCGCCCGTGCCCGCTTGCGACCAAGATTCGGACCGTCACTCCAGCCAATCAAATGGTTAGTACGAAGACCCGGATGCCCGAGGTCATCCACAAGCATCATGCCCACACGCACGCACATCTCAAAACCAAGCAAAAACTGTTAAAAAAAAGAAAAAATTGGTATTTATTTCAAAGAAAAAATCCTTCGGTTGGTAGACAGCCGCCCGACACCGATGCGGGGCATCGGGCTTCGTCGCCGGTCCTTATCCCGTCGTCCCCTTGACCACCTCACCCTCCGCCAGATCACCAGCCGCGCCACCTTCCCCCGCAATCCCTTTCCAATCGACACCTTCCGTTTTTTCTACGCCACCCGTCTTGCTGTCACGGTTCATCCCCATCCCTCGACCAGGTGTGCCACCCCCGTCTTCTGTCTCCACGCCCTTCTCTTCAGTGCCGCGTGGCGAGGTCACAACATCATCGAGGTTTACTGCATGATCACGGGACTATCCCCGCATGTGAAAACCACGATCACTTCCACACAGCACTCTTCCGAATTTTCACCACCCTCTACCCCGACTATCTCGCATCCCTTCCTCATAGTGGTACCCGATTCCCTCGCTTCCACCGGATCATCCGATATCAGGAGCTTCCACAACAGAAAAATTCCCGCAAGAAATAAAAGTTGAAAAAACATTCCATAAAGAAAAAATCCTTCATATTAATAAATTATCATTCCAATGTTTGTCCAATTTTTAAATTTTCAGTTTTATTTGATAAGTTCCCGTCTAAATATGAGTTTTCCCTTCCAACTACATCTATTTGTTCAAGTTGGAATGAAAGTTTGGACGAGTTTATGAAATGTTTTAATTAAACTTTCATTCTACTACAACAAATATCTTCTAATTTAGATTGGATTAACCTATTTATGACTAAAAATCCTTACTTAGAATGACAGTCCAATTAAAATATTTCATGAACTCATCCAGACTTTCATTCCATTTCTAGCATGCAGTTCAAATAAGAAGGGATACCCCATTCTTGGAAGGAAAACTCTCAAGTAAGGCGGAAAATTTTAAAATTGGAATGACATTTTTTTAGATGGAATAAAAATTTAAAATTTAGAATGTAATTTTACTATAGAATGAATATTTAATTCTGGGAAATTTTTCTGTTGCAGTGACAGTGGCGGGAATGGAGAATTTCCTACCCCCGCTCCCGACTAACCCACCCCCTCTCCACGCCCCCATGTATCGTCTTCCCTTTCCTCTTCCCATAGTTCATTGATGCATGGTTGATTGGCGCGTGCCACAGAGATGGCACGCACGATCCCCTCCTTGGATTGAAGAGAGCCCGTCCTGAGGAAATTGTAGGATAGAGTCACGTGTGCCACCCTGGATGACATCCACACTCTTATCGAACGGTAAGTGGCAACGAAAAAGCCTCCGTGTGTCAATCAATTAAAGAGATCGACACATGTCATGATTCAAGCAAGCGGGAACTTCCTTAAGATTGGAACCCCCTGGGCGTCATATATGTGACGAACCAATTTCTGTTCCACGCGATTTTCTGCGCGATGACAATGAGGGGTCCTAAGATGGGAAGGTTGAGCCAATTACGGGAGATTGGGATTGAGGGAAAATTGCATCGGTGTCCTCGCTTCTTCGTCTTTTTGCGTCGCTTCTTTTCGGATGGCTGGGTTCAGGGCCGGGCAAGTCTCGAGATGGCCGATTGAGTAGCTGTCGCGCTGACAAAGGTGCCATTAATAATGTTTGACGTCTCTTCTTTCTTGTTCTGTTGTCGGATTTTATGCGTGGAGATCGCGCGAGAATTTTGCCTCGTTCTTTTCGAATTTTCTTTTAAATTCCTTTTGAATCTTATCGAGCCTTGACGACTCTCGGAATTTTGGACTTTCTTTCCGAAATTTGTGTTTTTTGCATTTTTGCATTAGATAAGAAATTATGAATTTTGGAATTTAGGATTTTCTTTTGCCGCGCAACGCCTTCTGCTTGCGCGCTTCTTTTTGCGGTTGCAGCGGAACTCTGATTAGTCGACGCCCTTAATCTTGCAAATAACTGTAATTTTGGGCGGACGCCATTGTAACTGTATCTTTCTTCTTGAGCTTCGTCTTTCCCGCTCTCTCTTTCCCTTTTGTTGTGCCTAGTTAGCCTGCGGCCTGCATGCTCGGATCGATGCGTGGAGAGTGGCGACGTCCCCCACACCTCGATCTGGCCATGCAAAACGCAGGCGCTCCCTCCCCTGAACTCCTTTCTAAGTCCTTGCAATCCCATGTTCTTCACACATGCATGCACGCTATAAATTCCGGTTGCGCGATTAAATAGCTTTCTTAACCAGCTGTTGGAAGCCCGGGGTAGCGCGATCAGTGAGGGTCGGCTCACGAGCAAAGTAAGAGGTGAGTTGAAGTGGGAGTCAGGCGACCCGACGAGCTAATGCCGAATGCGCGGGGTTGACGTGTGGGGCTACGACGGACTGTAGCGCGCGGGCGAACCTGACGGAGGCAGGAGGACTAAGCGGGGTAACGACTTCGTGGGTTGGTGCGTGACGACGGACTGTCCACATCAGAGAAAGAGAGAGAGAGGAAGAGAGAGCTGAGGTTGATGGACGTGGATTTGCAATTTTCTTTGGCTTTCCTCCCAACTTTAATATATAAATTTTGATCTCGGCTTCAGTTGATTCGCTCGTTTTTTTTGCTCTCGGCATTTTTTGTCTTGGCTTCGGCCTATGTCTACCCGTAATTAGTTATAATCCTTCCTACTGAGTGTTTGATTGCATGGATGTTATGATACGTTTGTCGTTTTTGCCTAGTCATTATCATTGCTTGTCACTTTGATCCGCTGTTAGTAGGAAGTTCTGATGTTGTTGCGATGTCTGATGTGAAATGACACCTTGCATGCTCGAAAATGATCGTTTGTGGGATCACAGAGTGATTGGATAATTGGGTCGTTGTCTGTGACATGTGGCGGTTTTGCATGAAGAGTTAAACTCTCACATTTTTCGGGTACAAGCGAACACCCCGCGGGGATACGTGTAAGCACGATCTAATCTGCGCAGCCAACACTTATCCACGCGCAGCAATTCGCGATCATTAACGAACCTGGCACCTCCGGTAGGGGGGGAAATTTTCCTTCTTTCACGCACCCACGCTGGTAGGAATTTCTGATACCATATCGGGAAATCCCCTTGTCAGTTAGATGCGTGAGGAAGGCTTCCACTACGCTGCAATGACAAGATGACGTACACATGGGACTCAGAGTACTTCGAACCTTGGGTAAGAGAATATCTTAGGCAGAGACGCCCAGAATTTCCCTGCCTAACCGATAACCGATTGTGCCCCAAAGAGTTTCGTTATGCCGTAACCAGCGATCCAAGGTGTCCCGATTAGCCAACTACGTATAACACGCAATACTTCATATCCCCCGGCTTTGTCATTGTCACTACCAATTTCCCTCCCTTCCGCCTCCTCCTCCCGTATCACCAACTCACGGTGATACCGTGGAATTCCATCGCCTTGTATTGGCCCTACACGCTGTGCAGAAACTGCAGACGATGCAGCCACCACCGAACCCCGGGAACTACGAAGCCTAACCATAACACGCGGCAGCAGGCGCCATGTGTCTGCACCCGAAGGTCCGACTTATAGGAATCGCAACCCTCACGAACGAGCCTCTTCCGAACCGCCGTCGCCAAAACAGACGGATCGGACGGCCCTTGATGCACCACGCATGCCATCTGCCTTAGGACTGCACGATGTCGACCGCCATCAGACCGGAAGCAAACCGCCTCTTAGCCCTATTGCACCTATGGCCCTGAACCCTTGCCACAAGAGATCTCAATTCCGACCTGGGACTCCACCCCCACTTTCCCAAAAATCCTTGGCACACCCCTTTTCGCACTTCCAGGCCCACATCCCACTGCGATCAGGAAGTTGCGCCGGGCGTGAGGTTGGGCGTCACACTGCTCTTCGAGCAGTCTCGACGGCTGGCCTTTGGGTTACTCCCAGTCTCCCACTGCTGCTCGGCCACATTGTTTCTTTCTTTTTTTTTTCCTTTTTTTTTTTAACCACGCCCATTCTATTGTGGGGGCCAACAGTCTAGTTGCTTATTTTGGGCAAGCATGTTTTTACATCCAGGAGATAAGGGGGGGGGAAGACGAGAAAGAGGATCAGGCCGTCCCTTGTGGCACTAGCCGCCTAGCAAGGGGGGACTGTTACAGGGCTTCCCTTCCCCAGTCCGTCGCCTTCCTTAGGGGGTTGCCCTGCTGGTTGGGAGGCTTGCTAGCAGCACCCAGTCACATGGCAGGGCAACCTCCAGGAGGGCAGGACGCCAAGGGGGGGGTTCCTTAAACCACAAGTACACGGCCCCAACCTTGCAGTCCGAGACTTGTCGCCACAAGAAAACGAGGCCGAAACGTCAAACGCTGGGCTTGCCGTTGATAAATTCAATCGACGGCCTCGTTCTCGTTTCGGGCCTCCAGAATTTGAGGTGTCAGACCAACGGCCCAGGTGCCCATGTACTGGTGCTTTAACAGTTCCTCAGGCCGCATAACAGTTGTCTTTATCCTGTTACTACCTCATACAGTACCTTTTATTTATTTATTTTTATTTATTTTTTCCTCTTTTCTTTTTTCTTTTTTGAATTGGACATGCTCCAATCTATTCGTGGGGAGCAACACGTGCGGGGAACCGAGCCCAGCGTCCCATTCAAAAACATATTGAGAAGATTATGTAAGAAACTTTGAGTTACCGGGGCCATTACCCGGCTTCGGCTAAAGATGATAGCTATGCAATCTACATAGAAAGTGAGGTTCTCTAAGGATTGAGCTTGGGAATATTTTCAAGCACTGGATGCAGACATCCAACCAAAAAAAACATCTCAACCTTACTCTGGTAAGACTTACTGCTGTAGAGCTACCATCTCTACTGCTGCTGTACCCTAATTCCGCCCTACTGGCTAGCCCCTTCGTCGCAGAGCGCGTTATCTCCAACCATCGCCACAAACGCAGTCCGCTGCAACCAGCATCAAAATTATGAAAAATTTTCCTATTACAACCTCAAAAATCACTAGAATTCAGGGAACTCAAATACAAGTGCAGGAACCGTAACCTAAGAAAACAGTCAACACCTATTCTTCCCACAATCAGAGAGGACGGGAGGGAACTACTTCTCTCCCCATGGAAATTCCTGCACCTATTTACGTCTCTGGTAATATAGTGAATCACTCCTCCCCCCAAAACGAACTCATGTCCTTTCACTGCCTCCGCTGGAAGGCGCCCCCTCACCTCCCAGCCCCAGTTCAGAACAGCCCCCTAATCCTCCTGCTCCCTCACGAGCAGGCAATACCTCATACAGTACCTCATCCATCCCGTATCACCATTCAACTATGCCCATAACCTCGCCAGTCCCGCCTATCCCAGTTCAGACTATGTCCACCCCAGAATTGTCATACAACCTTCTTATCCAGTTCTGCCAGTTACACCCATAACATTGTTTTCCTTCTCACTGTAACTAATCTCCTAACTGATTTCATCCCTTTTCACATCCTTCTTCACGTTGTTGGTTCTACCGCTCATGATCTCACTCTGTTCTACTCTGAACCCCATAACCTCGTCAAGCCCTTGTTGCCACCCTGTACTGTAGTACTAATACTAAGCAACCCATAACTACTAATGCTCACCTTGCCCCAGCATTCGTATTTACATACTTTTTTTGTCATTTTATGATTTAGGCAAGGACCCCACTGCGCTGTGGATGGAAAAGTTGTGTGCCCACGAAAAGCGGGCAAGTCATTTTGGAAAGTCGGAAAGTACCTTTTTCGGGAACCCATGGCAGAGGACCAAATGCGCATTCTGGAAATTTAAACCCTTTGGAAATCAGTTGAGCTAATCGTTGCCTGTTTCCGTTGGCACTCGTTTGTTTTGTTCTTTTTTTCATTTTTTTGTTTTTTTTTTGTGGCACTCTTCATCGCTTTTGGCTGCTGCCTCCCGTGAGACTTTTACAGGAACGACATGCCCTCCACCCTACCCTCTAGAGTCGGCACAAAATTTCAGCGAGGAATCCTCCCGTGTCAGTACACGTTCAGAATAGACGCCATAAGGATAGCAGGTGGATGGCAGCCGTTAGAATGGAGGGAGACTCCACTGGTGCCCCCCGTTGGCTCTCCCCCTAATACCCGACCGTGCCACAGGTTAGGTATGGAGGGAAAGGTTGATGGATATGGGACACTGGACCCGGTTTCCAGCACAATGGTGTCACTGTCAATGATGTATAATTTTGTAAAGATGTATTCAAGGGACGTTGGACCCGGTTTCCAGCAGGGATGCTTCCCACCAATAAATGGAGCGGCCCGCTAGGCAAAGCCTCAATCCCGGTGGTTCTCTTACCACCACCGGGATAGAGGGTTTGTACGAGGGCTTTTCAAAAAAAAAAAAAAAAAAAAAAAGACTTTTCCGGGCCGCGGACTATGTGGAACAATCATGCAGACTGTTTACACAGTACGCCTGTCTCTTATACACATCTAGATGTGTATAAGAGACAGCTGTGGAACAATCATGCAGACTGTTTACACAGTACACAGCACACTGACACATCGCACAAAGGAGACGAGTCAAAGTTGTTTGTCACATTATGCCCGAACAATATTGTCAACTCCTAGGGAGAACCCGGTGGTCAACATCGTGAAGCTCAAAGTGACGAAAGCAACTAGCTGACCGCATAGCGGTTCCTAGTCGCAGATAGTCCTGACGGACGAAAAGACCAAAGAAACCACGCGTCCTACTTTTATTGTATCAGTCCCACCCATCATCACGCTCCCTCGACAAAATATTCCTATCCCTATTGGCATGAGTTCGACGCTTCGTGACAAGGGTCTGTCAGGCCTAAGAAATTCGGACCAAAAACAGTCAAAATTCTCGTCAAGGTACACTTACGTGGGCCAGACCCCCAATTTAACCACCAACCGACCATTAGCCTATCATGTCTTTACCCGGGGCTCGAACATGCCCCCCTCATTTAGCCCGTAACCCGCTTGAAACGTCAGCCTCCGGAAGGGTATTCCCTGGTTCAAACAAACAGAACTGTCAAACAAGGCAAACTATCCACCCCTAATCGATACTATCCACTACACTCACAGCATCACCAAATCAGGTACACGCAATTCCATTCAAACTAGTCTAGAATTCAACACAATTCAAGGAAACGACCAACAGTCCAAACAATAGCAAAAAACAAAACAAACTAGTCTAGAATTCAACACAATTCAAGAAAACGACCAAAAGTCCAAACAATAACCAAAAAAAAAAAAAAAAAAAAAAAAACAATCCATCCTTCGGGAGCTCTCAATCCATGGTCCTGCTGTCGGTCAGCAAGATCGCAAACTACTTCCAGCATCCGCCCTTATCCTTGGTGAAGTTCCTCAGGGCTCTGCCAAACCAATCATCCCGGTAATGCCTCCTCCGCAGCTCCATTTTGAGAAGAACCAAGGAACTCAGGATCTCGAAGCTTTCCATAGATTTCTGGTAGATTCGATGCAATGCGTTAATGATGACAGCCATCTTGGCTTTCTTGCTCGTCCAAGAATCAAAATCCTGAAAAACTTGGAATGACAATTTTGCCCCCAGCCTGATCTCTTCCCTGTTCTTCATCAACTGCAGGACATCAATGAAAGGGAAAGAGTCCCCAATCCTCAACCTACATCCGAGGAATGTCCACTGATTATCACTCCCATCGGTGCGTTTGAGGGTAAGGGCCTCATCATAACATTTTTCAAATTTCCCAGTCAGCCGAAACGCTTTGTCCTTAGATCCTCTCTTCTTCTTATTGTACGTGACGAAGACAGACGCGTCATCCACAAACCTCAATCCTCCCACCAGTCTCTTATGACTCCCAAGAGAAATCAAAAAGTCCCATTCTGCTTTCGCACACATCAGGCATGCCAACGGGGGGCTCGAGCTCTTCTCCATTTGTATGCCAATTGTCTGTTTCAGCAAAACGTCAGATGCTCGAGTAAAACGAAATTCCAACTCAAAAGAAACAAATTCAATCAAATACTGAAAGGACAACTTGACAAACCCATCAATCTCCGTACTCTTACTCAGTCGAACCCCTCTTCCCCTCCTCTTAACAAACACACCGTCGTATCCTCGTTGTGAAAACCACCACACACACCAATCAACAACCTTCCTGATAGTGTCGTGAGGGATTTTATTAAACATATCTTTAATATCGTCCGAAGCCCCCACAACTCCAACATTCGCATTACTCCTCTTCATCTTCTGATTGATCATCTCTAATCGCTCCTTCATTAATGACACTGATTGAAGGTTAAAATTACCAGACTTAGGCAGCGAGAAAAGGAGATCGTATCCATCATTCTCAAGGAACGTGGCCTGCATACCCCGTGCGTACATCACTGGACACATGGCGAGCGTGTCACCCGGATTGCGATCCAGAGGTGAAAGCACCAGCCCCTGAAGGCTACGCTTCAGCTCCATAACCGTCTCGAAAGTGCAATCTTTGCCAAAAATGACCTGCTCGTTCATGCACTGCTTCACGTCCCCCGGATGAAAGCTTACCGTCCCGGACGTAATGCCGGACCTTTCCTCAAAGGAATCGAAGACGTCTGTCAGCTCCTTCACAAGGTTATCCTTCCTTTCATTCTTCTCCTGTCGCGGTACATTCTTGGCGTTTTTCGCGATTCTTGGGATCTCATCGAGATCACTCAGACGGAAATGCACGCGCCCCTCGATCCGTGGATAGGGCATACCAGCTTAAGAACAGCTGGCATCGCGTTGCGGCGCATACCGTCGGTGGTTACGAATCAATGTACCTACGTTGGGGCACTTGGTCCACACCACGCGCGCTCTTCGTTTTACCATTTCCTTCAAAGGACTCTCGATCTCCAATCCACCTATCTTTCTCCTGACTACTCTAATCACCTCACTCTTCTTTGCCATCTCATCGTACTCAATCCGGACGATAATCCACTGCCTAACACTCAATCCATGCATCTCTTTAATAACCCTAGAAATCATATACCTAGCCTTCGATCGGCTCCTCTTCGTGGAGAAAGCGTTGATCGCACCATAGTACTTGACAAGTGCACTCAGGCTCATCGTCTTTAGAGATCTCTTACGGGACGGGTTTCGGAACATCCCCACCATTTGATCACGCAGATAGAGAACTGCGGGAGACGCCTCCGTAATCCGTCGGGTTACTAACGACCCCCCTTGCTCGACCAACCGCTTACACCTTTTTAACGGCTTCGTCCTCTTTCCCCACTTCACTCTCGTTTCTCCAAAAAGTCATCGAACAAGTCTCCATCCGTCAGCCCACACACTACCCCCCTGACATTCGAGTCGAATATCTCCTTTGATTCCCTCCTCTCTCAACTTCCTAAACAATCGCACGATACCCACAGTCCCTTTGTCCTCCCCTGCTTTCCGAATCTCCACCATCTTCCCCTTCCCACGATCCTCATTCCTCCGAATAGAATTCCTCTTCCCACGTTCATCCTCCAAGTGTTCCCGGGTCTTCTTCCGTTCCCTTCTTCCAGGTAGCCTCCTGCCCTTCTTTGTTGAAGTCTTCTTACCCTCACTCCCTCGGGTATTAAGACAAGGCGACTAGAGTTTGATCAGAGTACTCTCAATGGCCTCAAGCTCTCTTCGATCATCACTGAAATACAGTGGCACAACCACATACTTATGCACACCGACCTTCCCGAGCCAATTGTAAAGAGCTCGTCGCCGTTTATTACCACCTTTTCCGAGACCAGAATTCTCGCGCCATCTGGCCCACAAGCGCCTCTCGGTCATGCCGATATACACCTGTTTGAACCATGGTGAGATGAGCACGTAGACACAGCCGCCCGGGTCATCCAAATCCAATCGTCCCTTACTCACTTCGTCTTCCCAGTACTCAGTAAACTTCTCTCCCCACCTCAGCTCCCCAACTAGTGCTAGCTCAATCGTAATGAGTCTCAACAGCTGATCATCAATTTTACTCTTACCACTGTCTAGTTGTCTCCGTGTACATATTAGCCGCGCTAATTCACGCAATCTTGTTCCATTAAGACAACATCACTCCGCATCATCATCACTCTCACTCAAGTCCTCAGAAGTATCCTCGATTCCTCGACCCTGGCACTGTCCGATGCGGTCTTCGTACTCTGAGTGGTCATCCTTGGTGTAGCCGGCAGAGGTATGTAGGTGGCATCATATGCAGTAGTCACCCTCCGTATGACCAAACGTTTGATCGCGGCCTCTCGATTTCCATAGGTCACCCTCTCGCGCTTACACACTTCTTTCAATTCGTCAATCGTCAATGCGTCGTAGAAGTCACGAACGTACGATTCGTACTTCTCCTTCCCACCTGGTCTGCATGAAGCAGAAATATGCTTCAGCGTCAAATCAATCTTCCGCGGTGTATCAGACGTCTGCGGGTCCTCAGCAGGAGCCCTCCTTAACTCTTCAATTCTTCTCCGCGATCCTTCGGACAACACGGTATTTGATCGTTTCTCCGGAGTAACCATAGGAGGGCTGTTTCCCAGCGCCACCTCCTTACCGCGCTTACGCTTATCCACTTTCTCTTGAATTCGCAGTCCCGCTGCCTGCTTACGTAAGCGCAGTAGCTCATCATCCGCTTCGTAGGTCTCATGCAGCGCTAGCGTCCTCCACAGTCGTTCTTTCTCCTCCTCCATCGTTTCTCCAAACTCCTTGACCTTCTTCGCCTGTTTGTCAATTACCACTCCTCGGCTTCGTCGCTCTTCCTGATCCCTCAGAATCTTAGAGTCAATCATGGCTAGCAAACGAGCATCTCTATCTTCCTCATACTGTGTCTCCTCCCTCAACTTCTCTAGCCTCTTCTTCTCCTTCTCCAACCGAACTGCTTCTTCCTTCCTTCTGCGTTCCTCCATCCTCTCCCTCCTTTCTTCCGCCAGCTGTACGAAGTATTCCCTCATCAACGTATTAGTGTCGTCCGGTTCAATCCTGTCACCGCCGCTTTCGACTGAACGGCTTCTCCGCACACTGCTATCTTGCGTCGACGTCCTGCCCGTACGTGCACCTCCATGGCATAGGGCGTAGGTACAAAAGCTCGACCCAATGCCCGAGACTGCCAGTACTCCGCACAATCCCTTGCGTAATGCCCAGTCTCCCCACACTTGAAACAGCGATGATTGTCCGCTGGGGGTTTTGACGTCCCCTCGTCGGACCTCCGTTCCCCTGAACCATCGCTCATCCTGACGTAAACACACTTCACCTTCGAACAAGCCTCAGCTCCGGTCGTCCGGTACTCTTCCGATTCCGACGTTCTTCACAACACCTTGCGACAGCATACACTCATCCCATATATTATCACCACCGCCACCTCTTCTAGGTACTGTTGCCTAGCAGGTTACAGCGCTTGTTAAAGGAACAATCATGCAGACTGTTTACATAGTACACAGCACACTAACACATCGCACAAAGGAGACGAGTCAAAGCTGTTCATCACATTATGCCCGAACAATATCGTCAACTCCTAGGGAGAACCCGGTGGTCAACATCATGAAGCTCAAAGTGGCGAAAGCAACTAGCTGACCGCATAGCAGTTCCTAGTCGCAGGTAGTCCTGATGGACGAAAATACCAAAGAAACCACGCGTCCTACTTTTATTGTATCAGTCCCACCCATCATCACGCTCCCTCGACAAAATATTCCTATCCCTATTGGCATGAGTTCGACGCTTCGTGACAAGGGTCTGTCAGGCCTAAGAAATTCGGACCAAAAACAGTCAAAATTCTCGTCAAGGTACACTTACGTGGGGCAGACCCCCAATCGAACCACCAACCGACCATTAGCCTATCATGTCTTTACCCGGGGCTCGAACAGGCCCCCCTCATTTAGCCCGTAACCCGCTCGAAACGTCAGCCTTCGGAAGGGTATTCCTTGGTGATGCTGTGAGTGTAGTGGATAGTATCGATTAGGGGTGGATAGTTTGCCCTGTTTGACAGTTCTGTTTGTTTGAACCGCGGACTATGTGAAAACACAAATTGATGTTTTTCCAAGCCGCAGTCTTCGGTCTGTGGGCTCCTGGAAAAGGGTTTGCAAAAGAAATTTCACCTTTTCCAGGACATTTGCGGCAGGCTGTGGGGTCCTGGAAACAGTTTTGCGGCAAAGTTTTTCCTTTCTGCTGTCCTGTGGGGTCCAGCCCTTAGTTCCCCACTTATCTCCTCTTCCCCCCTGTAACCCCTCCTACCTACCTCTATCTCCCGCATACTATCCCCTACCCTACCTTATTATAATACGGCTATCTAGCTATACTACTTCTACGGTTCTACCCCTTCTTTCTGTGCTTCCTAGCTCTTCTAACTATAATACAATAAGGTTGCTCTGCACAACCGCCGAACTCGGTCTTCCAATTCATCAATGGGGTCCTCTGCTGAAGCAGTCCCAGGATCATGGCACAATAGAATCGGGCCAAATTGCATGTGGCTCGTGCAGGGGTCCCGGGTAAGCAGCTGGGGGTACGGACCCCATCTTGCCCAAAAGCCTGCCTCCTTCTTCACCCCTGTGTGGCTGCCCTGGTGCAGATCTGCCAGGAGAGTTATTCCAATGCTCTCCAGCACATTTTCGTTAATAGGCCCGTAGTGGAGGGGAAGCTCCCTGACAGTGTGTACATCGCTCATTCGTCCAAGTCCACAGCGCCCATAGTACTGTCGCCCGCAGGGTCTCTGCCGCCATCAAATCCTCTGGTTGTTCCCTACCCACTTTCATCAAAGCCCCCAGGAGGATAGCTCTGGTTGTGCCCTACCCACTTTCATCAAAGCCCCCAAGAGGATAGCCGCATCATCTGTTTCGGTGACTTTCAGCGGGGTCTTATCTGCTAGCTCTTGTGCTTACCATTCCCAAACTGCTCTGACAATCGGGCAACGCACAAACACATGGGCACAATTTCCACCTGCCCACACCCCACCATGCATCCCTGGTCCCTGTGCCGACTCTTAGACGCCAACCATTGCGCTGTGGGAATCGCCAAGTGTTAGATTTGCCAGAGCAGCCCTGCTTGTTTCTGGTCCGGCAGTGCTGCAAGGATGGCACATTGCACATCCCACCTTCGGTGGGTCCACCTGCCAATGTGTACATCCGGAAGCCAATCCCTTTTAGCCCATCTATTCTTCAATTCTCCACAGATATCCACTGGCTCCAGCAGGGAGTTATAGATGTTTTTTGTGGTAAGTTCCTGGAGCGGCACATATCTCCCCTGCATTCCCTTTTTCTGCCCATTCTGTAATGAAGCCTGCAGATTCTCAGTGGACTGTACATTGGGCTGAGGGCGAAGCTCGGGGCTTGCCTCGGTCGAGTCGCGTCTTAGGTCAGATTCGTAATTTTGTTTGGCTGAGGGCTAACCCAGAGACCTACCTGTGAGGGTAATCCGTGAGGGACATATCTGCAAATCCGGGAAAATACAGGCCCCGTACTAACCTGATTCCCTACAGCTACCCTAACTGCGGATAGCAGGCCCGGGCTACCCCTAGACAGACAGGCCCTATGGGCCTATTCTGAATAGAGGTCCTATAGCCTATAGCCGGGTCCGGAAGAGGCCGAGAGGCCGAAACAGATACGGTACCGGTCTGTCAGTCAGTCCGCTCTAGGTCGGGGGTTGGCTAGTTGTAGTCTATAGATAGATTGGGCACATCGGTTCAGGGCTTTTGGGAGTTGGCACCGAGTACATCGCTGCTGTGCTACGCGTGAACCAGAAGTGGTGACGGCTCAGCGTGGAAGAAGACGGGCATAGCCAGACCTTCGGAGTGCAGGCCATAGCTGGGACCTGCGCTGTACTCTGCCAGCACACAGGGGCTGACAGAGGTCTGGGTTATCGAGGTCTGCTGGAGGCGAGAGAGATTGGTGCCCTGCTGGACCCTCCTCCGGAGTGGGGTCCCAGAGGGTTCGCGCTGCAGCCATAGCTGCAGATTCTTCATCTCAGAGGTCATCTTGTCAAGGTTTGGTGGCGCTGCTGCAGACTTCCACCCGGGAAGTCGTCCGACACTTCATCATCATCAGATACTGTGGTGCTGGTCTTCTTCTTCATCCTCTGTGTAGAGCTTGGCCTCAGAGGCCTGTTTCAGGGTGGCGCTGCCCCCAGGAGGCTGTACTTGGGTGGCGCTTGATGTTTCAGGGGCTCAGGGGTGTTACGGGTGTTACTCAGGGTCGGGGAGTGAAGCGCTGCTCATATCTGAGCAGCGCACTGTAGTTCTGAAGTTATCTTAACAATTCGAGACTCTGAGTTTAATAAACAGTGTGATACTGTGTCTGGACTATCATCGTTTCATTGTTCTCTGCATGTGATCTGCTCGGCTTTTCTCTTCTCTATGACTGGTTGTGAGGATTGAGTGGAGTGAATTGCACTTTCAGTGTACCCTGTCATATCGCATAGTCAAGTCTTCCGCTGTGTTTATCTCGCCCTGTGCAGTATGATACTCCTATCCTCTCCCCTTCCTTCTGTGTATGTATGGGCATATGCGGAAGTCTATGTGAGTGAGTGTTGGCCTACAGGCAACGAACAACCAGAATCATAACAATTCCCATTCCCTTGGGTCCCAATCCGAATCCCTTCTTCTGGACTCTATTCGAAACGGTCGGTATTGACTCTTCCCTTTATTCCTGCTTTCGCATACTGCCACCGTTTCAACCATCTCCCTGTGTATTCTTTTACAAGGATCCCCCTCTGCTGTGTCAACCTCCCGCAGCGGGTCCCCCAATCTCTTGTATCCAGTGTTCACCTGCCAGCTTGTGATCTGCAACCTCCCTTCTTCCAGAATCTGCTCCAACTTGTATACCCTCTGCGGCCTCTTTTCATCCTTCATTTTCACCCAATGCATTCTCCCGGAGTAAGGTTATGCTTTCTCAGCATGTCTATCCACCCGGGGCCAGGGTGGGATGGCCTCTCGGCACTACGCTGGCTTCAAGAAACCTCTTTCTCTCTTCGTCCCCTGCTGCTGGAATGTCCCAGCCTTTCGGCGGGGCTATCCTCAGCGGGAGGATGGCCTTCAATTTGCACCAATTGACCCGTGCCCCTGAGTACTTGCAAAAAGTCTGCAACATCCACAAATGTCGTGGACTGCAGCTCCGTTGGGCCAGCCTTCATGCTGACTAGTCGATCATCCACCCTCAAAATGTCATGGCATCGCATTGATTCAGTGTAGATAACATAGAGGGCAGGAGATAGCGGGCACCCTTGCCACACCCATTTGGTGATCATAATTTTGTCGGATCTGACGCCCGGCCCATTGACTTGCATTACAATTGCTGCTCCTGTCAGCAGGGTTCTCACCCAGCCTCGGTAGATGCCTCCAATTCCTCTGCATGCCATTCCTTTTAGCAAGAACTCCCACCGGACCCGGTCATACGCTTTCTCGAGGTCGATGGATAAGAAAGCTTGCGCATGGCCTGTTCATTTGGCCTCCTCAAGAATCTGTTGTCCCAGTTTTACTTTTGAAAGGATTTGTTGCCCCACCACAAATCGAGTCTGCGTAGTGTCAATATTTTGCGGTAGTACTCCCTTAGTCGGGTTGCTAGGACTTTTTCCAGGATTTTATACAGTGCATTGAGAATAGAGATTGGGTGCCAGTCATCCTAAATCATCCTAAACGATCCTCAATCATCCCAAATTATTATCAATGATCATCCATGATCGCCAATGATCATCAATGATGAATGATCATCAATGATCATCAGTCATGAATGTATTTCCATTATATGGGACGCTGGGCCCGGTTCCCAGCTCGTGGTGCTCCCCACAAATAGATTGGAGCAATTAAAAAAAAAAAAAGAAAAAAAAGTAGTTACTAACATCCTCCTTTGCTCCTTTCTTATACAGGAGGATGATGAACGCGTCTACTAAACCTCGCAGGAGGACGCCAGATTTGAGCGCTTCATTGTACGCCACTGTTAGCAGGATGACGAAAAAAAAATGAAAATCCTTAAACAATTCCACCGGCATGCCGTCCATCCCTGGTGCCTTCAGTGAGGGGAGCTCTACTATTGCTCTCTCCACCTCCTCCGACTCGATGTCTTCTTCCAATTTACACGTACTCTTCAGATCTAAGCAGTTCCGGACATGCCTCCATACTTCCTGTTCTGATGCCTAGGCCATAGCCTCTGAGGTCCATTGCTCTTCTTCTACAATTGCCTTTTTTTTCCTTTTTTTTTTTGCCTTTTTTTGTTTCTGTTTTTGGGCCGGCTGAAGCAAAGACCGAGCATTTTCTCAGTACCTGGGCCTGCCATCTACTTCCCCCACCCCCGACAAGTAACAGTCGTGTCTATGGCCAGCAGTCGCACACCACAGACAACCCCACACATACACACACACATACATACAAACGCCCATGATTGTAAAAAACCCTACCAATGCAGAGCGGGGGAAACAAGCCAACTATATGAGTTTTTTGCACTAAGCATGACCGAGCGGTCAGTGGGAATTGAACCCACGACCTCCTGAATGCCATTGCAGTGCCTACCCAACTAAAATAGGCCTCTACTCAAATTCTCTTTGAGTACCCTGGAGCTGTTCAACATAGGGTCTCCTTAAACACTCTTAAATTGCCAGTTTTTAAGACTAAAGTGTAGTTAGAAGAATCCTAAGAACGAATTCGTGAAAAATCAAGGTGAAAAGAGTGAAAAATCAAGGTGAAAAGAGTGCAAGGATCATTCATAAAAATTCTGGAATCCCCAGACATAACGACCTGAAAATAAAGCAAGACTTTGTTTCGTGGAGCATTGCCGACGCATACAGAGCGATAATGTTGCATACTGTAACGGTGCAGACCAGAACAAGAACCGACCTCTCTCACAAAGTACAAGATAGCGTAGCGGAAGACTTAGATACCAATGATCCGAACAATCAATATTGCAATGCAGCCCCAACATACATCATCATCGTTCCATGGTGTGAAGGGGCCTGGCGCTCACACAGGAAGAATGTGCCAGTCCCCGCCATACACAGACAAAGAAGAGGGGGGTTAGACGAAGAAGAGGGGAAGATGGGAATGTCGTCAACACCAAGTCTTCGGCACAAGC
>BFEA01000619.1:312052-343746 GCA_003427395.1 Chara braunii | reverse complement strand
CACACACACACACACACACACACACACACACCGGTGTTGTGCATGATGAGGGGAGAGTTTCAAGTTCGTTTACACTCAGCTGAAAAACAACAGGTTTCTTGGATGGAGGATTACTACCTCCAGAACAGCAGGTGGACTTGGTATTCGAGACCTTGAAACCCAAATCACAGCCATCTTTGCTCATCGGCTGATAAAGGCTCTCACAGGCTACACTTTTACAGGGATCACCTTTGGATAGAGTTAGCAGAAGCTATACTTAGTAAGGAATGATGTCTTTCAAGAACAGAGGATGAGTGAGTCTGCATATTTACAGAATCCTTCGTAGAAAGAAAGGTCGCAATCGAGGTTTGGAGGGACATCTCAAAGACCTGGAAACAGATCTTGCCAAAGTGCTCCTCCCTACTTGCAACAGAGACAGATATACTGAAATCACACATCAGATTCTCCGGAAATAGGTTCCTCACGAACGCAGTAAAGTCTCCTCGGTCAACTCGGACTTCAACAGGGAACTTTGAGACTGCCTGGATTCAGAGGGGTATTTCAAGAATATAAGATTTATGAAATAGGGAGCTTAGATAGTGGAAATCTCAAACTATATGGATCACATGGGGTCCACAACAAACTAAAAAAAATAATTCAGTCAATCCCTACGTCCTGTTCTAAGCTGCTGAGAGGGGAAGAGTCACCCAAAGAGGGCACTTAGTGGGAAGCAACCTCACCATATGTTGAGGCAGTAATTGGTTGTATCTCATATGCTGACCTCACTTGAACCTATGTCTTGCAATCAGCTGAGATCTCAACACAAATTGCAACTGTAGGTACGAGACAACTCTGTTTGGCGAGTCTATTGCAGTAATGTCCATGGAGTATTTTAGACAAACTGCACTAAGAGAAACCAAATCACATTTGGGGCCGCGTGGTGTGAGGTGGATACGGTGGTTGTCTTCCTACATTCCAATGCTTAGCGTACACGTGGGGACTAGAGGTGCTTGATCACGCAACGTTACATGCTGATGTGGCAGATGATCTGGCTTGTGGGATTTCCACGAGTTCCACGTTGAACCTCCATTGCCGCAGCTGCGTTCTTGCACGTGGCACAGAGCCTTGGCGGTGTTGGCTACGTTGACGCCGGTGGAGTAGGGTGGAGTCAGCCCTTGGTTAACCAAAGTGCGAGGGTTATCATACGATTGGAGTGTGTGGAGGGTGATCATCGGGGAGCTATTCGTCAGCATCATCACAACGCTGCCCATCATTATCAGCAGGGAGGTCATCATCTGGGATGCAGCTGTTCTTCACCAGGGAGGTCATCATTAAGGGAGTTGCTCTTCATCAGGGAGGTCATCATTAGGGGAGCTGCTCTTCATTAGGGGGGTCATCATTAGGGGAGTTGCTCTTCATCAGGTTGTTTCCTTGTTCTATTGATTGTCATGTCTCTTGCAGGTTATCATCATCTCAGTATTGATATTGGACGGTTATTATCTTCATCAACATTTTTGTTCCCTACGATGCCATCATCATCACTGGTCAATGGGTGTAATCGTCATCGTCATCATCTTCATCATCATGATGTTGTTGTGCGGTCAATAGCTCAATGGCGATAAAAATATTTATATATATATATTCATTGCGCAGTACACTGCCATCATCATCGCGCTCTTCTACGACGTCGTAAAATCAATCATTCCACATCATGGCGCTTCTTGCCATCTTCACATTGGTTGTTGACATCATCAGGGTGCGGTGGGTCTTCCTCATCACCGCACTGCTTCTTCTCATTGACCTATTTGTTAGTCTCTTCATCTTTGGGCACTACTCGTCATCATGATCACTTGTCATCTTCATGGAGTTTTCTTTCCTCTTTTCTAACTCTCCCTTCATTAACTAATGTTTTGGTTCTGGTGAGATGGTAAGTTGGGGGAGAGCCTTCCTCTGCAGGGGCATCACAATCTGGGGCTGCGATTACATCCCAGTGGTCGCAGATAGGGGCAAAGGTTTGATCGAGGCATACTTTTGGGGGAACTGTATGCCTTGTAGGGAGAATGGGAGGAGTGGGTCTGACTCTAGCTGGGGCTGATGAGGACTACTCTTGATCAGGGCACTTCTGTTCAGCGGAGGCAGCGAAGTGTCAGCGTGAAAAGTAGGGGGGGGGGAAGAAAAAATTATTCATTCTCATTAGTTCATCAATCATCATCATCATCATCATCATCATCATCACATCACCACCATTAACTTCTCAATTCTTATTTCTATGTTCTTTTCTATACTTGAGGTTGGGAAAATCCTCCCCACAAGGTTGTTGACGTGGAGGGCAGATAGGATTGAGTGGGGAGAGCTCTTTTCTGCAGGGGAAACACAAGGTGGGAAGTGTTTGCCGATAGGGAATAAGGGCAGACAAGGGGGACTGTCTAACTCTGGGGCTGAGAGAGATGGAAGGCGGAACATCATCTACTAGCGGTGGCAGAGTAGGACAGAGATAGCTTGAGGTAGGCTTTTGGGGGGAATAACCTTCTTTGAGGGGAGTAGGGTAGAGGGAGGCTTTCCTATTGCTGGGGCTGTGAGGAACCGCTCAACAACAGAGTGGTTCTGAGTAGTGGAGGCAGCAAGGGAGAGGAGGGGTGGTAAGAGGGGAAAAGAGGAGGGGTGGACTAGGGAGGGTCAATCAACATCAAGTATAATCATCATCAACATCATCAGCATCATCATCAGATTGGTTGTTTGCTCTTGGATCTCACTATTATCAGATCCGAATTCTTAGGTTACATTCTAGTCTAGCTGATTTCCTAATTGAGTTTTTATTGTGTTCTTGCCCAGGTTGAGTGGAAATCAGAACGACGCTGGCCGGTGTTGGGGCATCGCCCTGTAACCTTCATAAGGAGCTTGAAGCCTTGGATAGAGATCTGGGGATTGCTGAGGGTGGAAGGCAATTACAATACTTGATCGAAGGCTACAATCTGGCCGACAAGGGTCGGCACTGGGGTGGGTGGCGCTGCCCTGTAACCTAGCTAGATTGGGGTGTGAGATCAGGTAGAGGCTAGGTTGGTATACAATATTGACTCAGCAGAGACTGGCTGGTTAGTATGAATATCGGAGATAAGGGTAAGCCTATAGGGTAGTATGTGAGATCTGAGTAGATACGCATTCTGAGTAGTCAGCATCAATCTCTAGCTTATTATCTCAATCATCCTACAGGTTCCTGAATCATCCCAAATTTTCATTAATCATCAATGTATTCCAGTTATAAGGGACACTGGGCCCGGTTCCCAGCACATGCTGCTCCACACGAAGAGATTGGAGCAATTGTAAAAAAAAAAAAAAAAAAAAAAAGGTTGCTTTCATTGTAGAGGAGGTCATCCCAATATGTTTTTTGTTTGCTGACGACCTCTTCTTGATGGTAGGTGCCTAAAAAAAAAGAAAAAAAAAACAATTAGAAAATAATCCTGCAGGGTAGCTTGGCTGGTGGTAATCCAACCTAAATCAAAGGTTGGATTGGGTATCCTGGACCCAAACGCACATACATTGACACTATCCATCCAATGGATCAATTGAAAAGGTTGTTTTTCAACCCACACACACTGTGGCAAGAGCTGGCCTGAGAAGAGATTGCAAGACCTGCGTCAGAGTCCCCGAGGGCACACACCTTATGGTATGATTAGAGAACCGTCACTGGTTCATTCCATAGAGACGCTCACAAGTAGCAAACAATCGGGTAATTTCATATAGGATGGCCGAAAGGGCAGATATAAAGAATCACCCTTTCTGTCCTAACCTGGTTAAAACATGACACAAGTTACCTCTCCCAGACAAATGTCCTCCAAAGAGATGGGAGAAGGTATGCCAACAACTCCTTTTCAATAATAGATGGATCAAGGATTCTCAAGGGCATACTCTACATTGCTTGGACTCACCATGGGAGGGGATGGGTGAAAAGAGGGATCCTAGGGATTGGTGACATGTGGTGTGTGGAATCAAATGACTGGTGTGACCCAAAACAAATCCAACCTATAATTCTCTTTCATTGTAGACACGCGAACCCTCCATCCCGTTTCGTCCCCTCTCTGATTTCCCAGACTCTTTTCCACCATCATCCTTGAGTCTGGTTCTTCAGAATGAGTATGGTTTGGAACTTTGGAGTAAGTGATTACTGTTTTTTTTGTTTTAGTTTCAGAATTTTTGGAAAAAGAATAGATTCAAGGGTAGTAACTGGCTGTACGATATTTTTTATTCTTGATGACACAAGGCCGTACAAGAGCGGATGCCGCCCTCCTGGAGGAGGTGAAGAGGTATTGGTAATAGTTCTAAAATTTTCAAGTCAAAAAAAAAAAAAAAAAAAAAAAAAAAGACACAACAGAACTGATTAGAGTGGTTGAAATCGATAGGGGTAGTCAGTTATGACAAAACGACAAAAAACACATTCAGGTCCCCAATTTCAAGCCAAAACGAGCCCCGGATAAGAGAGTTAGACTAAGTTAACCCTTTCGTATCAAGTGTCCATTTGCCGCCAGACATTGAGCGTATGTGCTCCTATGCTTTAAATTTGTCACTTTAAGGAGACCCAACGACATGGTTGACAATGACCTCTCCCGAGTTTCAAACTTTTGGGACGGAACTAGAGTCATTCTTTTTTTTTTTTTTTTTTTTTTTTCCGCATGAATTCCGATCTCATTATAAAAGAAGGATTTGAGGCCGGGGACCTCACAATTCAACCCGGAGTTATCCCGACAGCATCAGTCGGTTTAGCTTAGAGCCGGTTGTTTTATCAACCCTGCAAACATCACCTTCCATTCCACATTTGAAAAACTCTGAGACTCTAGGACTTAACCTATGGTGGTACCATGTTTGTCTGTTCTTTCAAAGACGCCCCTTTGTCTTATTTAGAGAAAATCCCAACGCTAATCTGCGCTGGGGACCGGCCGGCAAGGCCCGGCCGCACTCCGTGGACTGGCGCAGGGATGGTGATGTTGTGCCATCACTGCGCTTGGCCATCCTGCTGCCCGTCCGGTGCTTCGGCCTGGGCGTAGGTGGGCTTTTCCACGTGCAGTTTTAGGGGACGTCGGCGTGAAGAAATCAAGCTTTGAGTAAAGGCGTGGCGCGGTTGTTCGGGGAGCGGCTTCGACAATAGAATAAGATAACAGTAACAGCAAGACTATGGCTACATGGGCGGCGCAGATGGCGATAGAGGCAGCGTCCATGCAAGATGCTATGGCTGCTGCCGTGCTTGGAGAGGAGCCGCGCTGGAGATTGTGCGGCTGCATAAGCGACAGATGGAGGAGATCTATACTGCGCTCATCCAACATCGACACAATCTACCGGCTGATCTTCCCGAGGAGGGTGAGGAGCTGATCAGTGGTTGGGAGGAGGAGCTCCATGCAGATCTCTCATCCCAACGGCTCGGCGCGATTGAAAAAGAGCAGGTGAAGGCGGAATTGGGTGGTTGTGCTGTACTGCTGACGAAAGTGAAGGGAATCTTTGATGATCTTAGGGAGGGGCTGTATGGGAGTGTAAGGTGCGATGATGCGAAAGGATGCTGCTGCGCGGGGCCTGAGGAGGGGCAGGTGCTGCGTGCTATGTTGCAGGATCGTTCGTGCGAGGCAGAGGTAGTAATTCGTCGTGGGAGGCTTGAGGAGGTGCAGGGTTCCCGCGCCGAACTGGTGGAGTGCGACAACGACGTGAGCACGCTCAGTGGTTATGCCAACATTGATTTCAACACAGATAGCAATCACATCGCCTGCAAATTGCAATTATATCCACAACACCGACGGCCACAACAACGACGACGATAATGAATGTGCTGATGATGATGGCGGTGACGATCACCTTAAAGCGGGCGATATTGCTCTCTTTGACTCTGTGGCCGATGACAACAACAACAATACCAATATCAACAAAAACAGGGGCAACAACAACAACAACAACAACAACAATAACAACAACAACAACAATAACAACAGCAACAGCAACAGCAACCACGATGTGGGGGTCGTGGGCATTGGCGACACTGTAATGGTTGAGCACGACACTGGTATAAGCGTGGAAATCGTGCGTTCGTGCAGGCCGAATTACAACAACATTAACAGCAACAACAGCGACGACACTTACAACAACAGCAGCAACGACAAAAACAATGTCAACAATGCTGATGATAGCGGTCTGGTAAGTGTGGCAGGGGTCTCGGTTCTCACCCACCGCTCCTTCTCTCCCCCGCCGTCCTCTCTCTCTCGCAATCGTGTTGACGATCCGGGGGGAGGGGGAAGGGGCTGTTTGAATGGTCCGTTCAGCATATTGGGAGGGCATGGGGGACAGTTGGGGGTGGGATGGGTGCGTGAGGGGGTGGGTTAGTTAGAGGATGCTCTTGTCACATCTGTTAGTTGCCACGTGGTGATAGGGCGGCTCTGGCCACGGCCTAACCTCTTGACTGCAAACGTGATGTCTGGCTTCTTGACACGTGGCGGGGACAAGAAGTGTCGGCGGGAGGTGGCGCGGTGTTTTTTTTKKTTTTTTTTGTTTTTTTTTATCATTTGGGTTTCGCCACGTGGTTAGTAGGCTTCTGGCTTTTGGGAAGCCTGTTCTGAATGCCCCTTCTGCACATGCTGCGCAATCGTCTTTGGGTGGTGGAAGAGCATTTCAGGGTGGGATACGAGTTCAGGCTTTGGCAGCACCTTCATAGTATCTTCCGCTCGCTGCGAGTGACTGATGATTTGAACCTGGTATGCATAACCCGCGATTCCGGCGTGTATGACGTGTTGCCACGTGGTGGTTTTCATTTCGGTTCGTGTTGTAATTCTGCCACGTGGCACCATAGGAGGAATAGGGCTGCTAAGCGCTTAGGGCAGTCCGGGTGTGTTATTGATGACTCTGGAAGCCGGGATTCGCTATAATAGTTTCTCTAGCTCCCTGTTCTCTTTCCCCCTCCCCTTCATTGTGCTGCAAGCTTCTCTACGAGAGATGTTGAGGGTTTCAGAATAGGGAGAGTAACTTCCTTAGATTGCGATGGGCAGAGGGTGGTTAATGCTGCTCTTCGCGTTGAATACTGCGTGCGTACGTGTTGATATACCAACGGTTTAGGGTCTCTACGCTGTGACACGTGGCACGGTTCATGACAAATGTGTGTTTACAGGGACGCTGGACCCGATTTCCAGCAGGTGTTGCTCCCCACCAATAGATGGAGCCTTTCCCGACCATGCTAGCGGTGTCTGCTCTTATCAGCACCTCTAGCATTCGAACGGGTTGTTTTTTCAAAAAAAAAAAAAAAAAAAAGAGAAAATACGTCGGGCTATTCAATGTATAGCACTCTGGAAATGTCCAGGGCAAGGTGGTCTCCAAGTTGAATTGTTCTTGAGCAGTTAGGACGCATTCGCCCTTTTTTCACACAAGTTTATAGTAGTGTTTTGCTATCCGACCCTCTTAACGACCATTTCGTCAAAGTGGACATTTTTTATTTTTCGAACGAAATTGAAACTGAGTTTTTTGGCCAAAAAATCTTCAAAATTTGTTGTTCCTGCGGGTCCGGCGTTTTACAAACGCCGGACCCTCAGGAACAACAAATTTCGGCGAGCTTTCGGCCAAAAAACTCGGTTTCAATTTCGTTCAAAAAATAAAAGATGTCCATTTTGACGAAATGGCAGTTTCTTCACAAAAGTTGGAGCAAAGGTGTATATATCTTTACTATATAAAAAAGGGGAGAAGAGAGAGGTATGTAACTACCACCCCATCTCAGTCGTCAATGTGGCGTTCAAGATCCTAGCTTAAACCCTTGCCATCAGGCTCCCAACTTCCTCCTTGACTTGATCGGGTGGGAACAGGGCACCTTTGTGGAAAGGTGTTCCATTTTTGACAATATTTCACAACAATCCAAACCTTGGAAGTGGTGGGTAAGGAGAGGAGAAAAGAGAGGTAGCTATTTTGTTGCTAGATATAGAAAAGGCACACAATAAAGTTGGTTGGCCATTTGTTTTTACTACCTTTACGAAAATGAAACTTAGGAGGGGCTTCTGCAGTTGGGTCTGAGTATTATACACAAAAGCCTCGTCGATGGTCCTCGTCAACAGTAAGCTTTCTGAAAAATTTCCCCTTACACGTTCTCTAATGCAAGGATATCCTTTGGCCCCCTTATAATTTTTGTGATCCAGTTGGAAGTCCTCGATAATATCATAAACAATGATAGCATAAGGGGTCTGCAGCGCCCTGCACCTTTCACTCTCCATCCAATGGAAGGGCGGTGCTATAGAAGATGATCACTCATTTTTATTGATTGGAATGAATCCGCATATTTTTGGCCTCAAGGTAGGTTCCTAGTCTCATTTCCATGAAATTTCCTGATGAGCTGTCTGAATGTACTCATGATGGAACGCTGGGCCCAGTTCCCAGTTTGTGCCAATATGTGAGGATATGGTTGTGTCTATGGGACGCTGGACCCGGTTTCCAGCAGGTGTTGCTCCCCACCAATAGATGGAGCTTTGTTTAAAAAAAAAAAAAAAAAAAAAAAAAAAAAAAAAAAAAAAAAAGGAGACTGTCGTAGGCCAGTTAGGGAATGACAACCCCCTAGCATCCCCTCCTCTTACTCTCTCCACTGAGCCCACCCCTTCCCTCGTCCCATCCCCCCATGAGCCCGCATAACCCAAGAGGGGCTGCAAACGATGCTCTCCAACAACCCACACAAAGCAATGGCAGATATCACGCCACAGGGGGGCAGCCTCTTATGCGGCAGCCACAATGGCAGGATCCCACAGTTCGGAGCAGTTGTAGCTTTAAACCCATCTGCGCGGCCAGGTCTCGAGCATCGGACCTCTTGCGTTGCCCAATATATACACTAGCCTGTCCCAAATTATGTTGAAAGGTCGACCTTCCTTTTCATCAAATAACCGCACAAATAATGGGAGGGATTTGAACAGCTCAAAATGCCAAATTATGTTGAACTTGAAAGTCTGACCTAAGGCTTCCCTTTCATCAAATAACCTCACAAATCAAATTGAAGATTAGACCCTCCATTGCAACAGTTGCAGATAGGTGGGGAGTTCCAAAAACAATCCAACTACAGGCTAGCAGGCTGCACTGGTTCTTGAAGACCTGCCAGTGGGCAAGAGATGATCGGTTGGTAGTAGTAATTTTAGATAGGAAGGCTTAGCTAGTAATTTCAACTTGAAGACGGTTAATACAGGCCCTTTGAGAGAGGGGCATGTAGCTAGTTCCTTCACTTGAGGTGTTGTTTGATGACAAAGAGTTCATCTTTGGACCGGTTTCTTAAGCCGGAATGAGTCTAGGGGATAATAGGGATATATAGCGCAATTTTCAGAGGTTGGGACGCTGGACTCATTTTCCAGTAGTTCGGTGAGGTCCAACTTTAGGGTCTCAGAGGGAAGGCCGATTTACCTATGGTTTTCTTTGTAAAGATGGGATGTGCTTGCTTCAGCCTTTAAGACTTCAGGCAGTTATTGTAAGATTTGAGGATATTGACTCGATATAGGAGGTTAGCCTAGTCAATTGATAATCCGTTTTTGGTAGTAGCAGTTTGTTAGTGTTCTAGAAATTTGCATCATTCTGTGATAAAATTTGGAGGTGTTCTTTTCTTTCCAGACTAGGTATGATTGATTCATCTGACAGCCAGCCAAGGCTGAGAGGTCTGCTTTGTTATCTCCATCCTTCATAAAATAGAGGTATCAAATGCAAAATTTCGTTCTTTCAGGCACTTCATGGGATGCTGGACCGGGTTCCCAGCATGAGATCTGACACTTTCTCCAACTATATTAACCATGGGACGCTGGACCCCTTTTCCAGCAGGTGTTGCTCCCCACCAATAGATCGGAGGCATTAACTGAGCAAAACCTCAATCCGGGTTGTGCTCGTATCATCCTCAGAGAGAAGTGGTTAACACATTGCAGGCTTTGCCACTCAGATGCGCCCCCCGCCCCCCCCCCCCCCGCCCCCCGAAAAGAAAGAAAAAATAATAGGTCAGCTTGCTATCCACTTGTATTTGAATGGGGCTTGTTCACACCCAACCCAAAAACGATAGGTCGGCCTGCTACGCACTTGTATTCAAACAGGGCTTTAGAAACCGTCCGCAGTTGAAAATGCACCCCGAAAGGACACTACTGGACTGCAGGGGAGGGAAGCATCACGTACGTGGAGTTGTGGACAACATCCAAACCAGGTTCATTGACAACATGCAGACCAGGTTTAAGTAACCATACAGGAACACCGGAACCCCAGGCTGACTCGCAGTGATGAGAGGAAGCAACCGGCTACGGAGAGAGTCAAGTCGCGCTCTCTCCACTCATTCGGTTCCGAGAGTTGCGTCATGGCTGCTCTGTTGCATGGGGTGCACTGCATTCGCCAGCCAACCTTGCTGCACTGTGCGCGGGTTGACTGAACTTTATTGTAGAGAAGTCATTGCCCCACTGCCTCTGCGGGTACACGTTAGCTAATGGACGGGTGCACGTTACCCAATGGACGGGTACACTAACGATTACACCTGGCTCCACTACTCACCACATGCACACAAGACGAGAAATATGGTCGTGTATCTTCCCATGTTCTATGAAAGATTCATATTCATTTTGCACACATTCCATGCGTAGTGGAGCGAGGCCCTAAGGCAAGGCGAAACAACTCGTGAAAGCACCCCCTCCTGAACCACGGCCCCCTTTCCCCTCCAATATCCCACCCGACACATCAAAGGCCTCACCCATACCAGCAGTCCTCCCCCCCACTGCCACTCCGAGTCTCCTCCTAACCCCTCTCTCCCCCCCATCTCCCAGGCTTGTCGCCCCCCTTCCCTGAGCTGCCCCCCTCCCGAATGGCACTCACCTACCCCGTCAGGAGACCCCCCCTCATCCCTGACCCCATACCCCCCATACCCCCCTTGCGTCTAGACTCCCCACCCCCCCTTACCCTTGACTCACCCCCTCCTCTCCCCTTGGACACCCCCCTCACTGCAACTGTTCCCCTACCCCCACCCCTTTTTTTTGTTTGTTTTTTTTTGTTTTTTCCTTGAGGGCTGGAGCCTCCCCCCGTGAGGGTTTCACAAGGTGGGAGGTGTTATTCTTGGAGGGGGGAGGCGGTATTGGGGGATTGTTTTCTCTTAGCCAGACTGATTTAGGGTCGGATCGGTACTGGCGGGTGGGGAGAGAAGGCAAGGGGGTGGCTGCTTATAGCAGTGTGTTGGGATTTTGTTTTTTAGGGAAGGAGTGACTTCGATGGCTACACAGTGAGCCGAGGAGGGGGAAGCTAGATTCGAAAGAAGGAAGGTAGCAAGGGATTTTCAACAGAAAGGGTTGTTTGGCGGGGTAAGTAGGTTAGAAGGACGGCGTTGGGACTACACAGGCCAGTGCTGGAGCCACTGCTCTGTAACCCAGGGGGAGCTTGAGGCTTGGGAAGTTATTCCGAGGGTGGAAGGCATAACCAGATCGTCCGACGTAGTTGGCGCCGGGGTATTGACCCTGTAACCTGTATAGGGGCTTGCCGCTAAGGGAATTGTCGAGGGAGGAAGACACTTCCTGTCCGTCAAAACTAGGTTGATCGGTACTGGGGAGGGTTGTGGTGCCCTGTTACCCTAGCAGAAGGGGGTATGAGATCAAGTGAGTTCTGGTACGAGACTGAAAGCTTGGACCGACGCTCCATCTTTTGGAAGGGGGAATTTTGGATAGTAGGTAGTTTTAGTCTTTCCCCTGCCGCCCTTATAAATTTCTAAAGAATTTCGAATGTCCCAAAAAGAGTTGGGTGCTTAGCGGGCCCAGGAATGTTTTTTTAGGATTTTGGGGTCCTTGCTAACTCTTCCTAGGTGGTTTCAACGCTGTTATACTCAGTGATCTGTGGTTGTTCGATGCCAGAACGACGCTGACCGGTGCTGGGGTATTGCCCTGTAACCTGCGATGCAGGAGTGTGAGGTCTGGTAGAGAGATCTGGGGAAGTCTTGGGGGGGACTATCCACGGGACAACCAAAGGATGCTGCCGGGATGACGCTGGTCGGAGCTGGGGTGAGCTGCGTTGCCCTGTAACCCAGCAGAAGTGGGGGTGTGCAACCTAGAAGAGATCGGCAGAGAGTATGACAGTTTTGGAGAACGTTGGAAGGATTTCGAATTTTCTTGGAACAATCTTAGGACCTCTGTGGCCTATTTTCATGCCTCTGGAACGACGGTAAGAGTTATTAGGTTCTTCAAAAAGAAAATAAGGTGAGCAGGAGAAGATGGTGGGTTATCACGCGTCCTACCAGTGAGGGGGCTAGCTGGTAGGATGGGAGTATGGCATAGCAGCAGCAGAGATGGTGGCTCCGCTGCAGTCAGTCTTGCCGGAGGGAGGTAAAGTGGCTTGATGGGGATCTTTCTTAGTCGTTTTCAATTTTTGCTTAATCATGATGTTGTCATAGACATGTCTGAAGTAGCTTGGCCCCAGTATCTCATGTTCCAAATGCCATCCTTAAGCCAATTAGATTTTCTAGTAGAAATTTTCCTGATGAAGTTTTCTGAACGTACTCGTTATGGGACGCTGGGCCCGGTTCCCAGTTTGTGCCAATTTGTGAGGATATGGTTGTATCTATGGGACGCTGGACGCGGTTTCCAGCAGGTGTTGCTCCCCAGCAATAGATGGAGCTTTGTTTTTCAACCAAAAAAACACAGCAAGCCATAATTACACCCCTCAAGGCCAAGAAGTTCAAACAATCCAAGACAAAATTTACCGCACAGTGTTATGATTAGCAACCACAGGACTTTGGAAAAACAGCAGAAACTTACTTTTAGGCATCAAAGAGCAGAAATGAGTTTGTATCAGAAATTAAGAAAAAATCAAAACCATACGATCAATGATAGAGAGAACAACTGAGTAACAAAATTTGCAAGAGGTTATCCGAAATTCAGGTTTAGGTATCCATAAAGGATTTTCGAGTCAGGTTCCAAAACCACGGGTTGAGGAACGTTATGCACTAGCAATAGAAGAATCCATCATAGAGGTTATATTGGTAAAACATTCAGAATGCGAATCTCACAAAAACAAGTTTGATATACATCTTCAATAGTGCAATTGTAATGAACTCGTGGAAATTATTAAGAATTGGCAATTGTATCAGGTTCTTGGAATTGAGAAAAAAACGCGAAGATAAGGTTTGTTTTAACTAATCAAATAGGAGCATCATTTAGCTGATATATCCAGAAGAATGCAAGTTTAACAGATGGAAATCAAATTATGAGAATCAGAATCAGGGACCAGACTCAACTCAAAAAACGAAAGAAAAACTACATACTACAGCAAAATTCTATCACTCAACCAGAAAAATCGTCTGAGAAGGACAAAAGCCTAGCTGGAGAAGAGTACCCCAAGTCCCCACACTTCGTTAACCACCCCTCCCCCCTCCAAACCTCACCTCCTCCTTCATCGACTTTGTGAGCAAAGACTGGCCACCTTGTAGTCGACACTCACTCGACCATCCTCAAAGGCCACTCGATGAAGATAAACGGACCGTGGCAAACCACGTTGCGAGCCCAAACCGCTGAACCTGCCAGCCGCCCCTCGCAGGTTAGTCCGGAGAGATGGAGGGATGTCATCGTCCAAAGCACACCACCCTCACCATGCTTGTAATACTCTTCCCTCCGAACTGCACCCACTGAGCCCTATCACGGGGGAGACACACACCTCAGCGCAGCCCACACCCTACCACTCTTTCCCCTACCCCCACCCCTACCAGAAGCCCAATGACGATCTATCTTCTGATTAACACAACTTTCTGTGCGATTGCACTTTGAAGATTGGGTAGAGGGGCATGATCAAATTAGACAAGTGTCCCCATTCTTTTCCTCTTTTTCTCTTTGTTTTGTGAAAACTTGGTCCCATGGCGGCTGGTGGTTAGGACGCGCTTTACCGAGCGCAGAAATAACGGTTGACGCGGTTTCTTCCTTTTCTCTTTTGGGAACGGGAAAAGGATCTTCGGCGCGGTCATCGCGCTGGAAAATCTTTTTAAAGTTTTGAACGCTGGGGGAAGAATATGGGAGTAATCAGAATTAGAACTTTAATTAGATTAGGATTTTGGGGTTGTCGTATTTTCTTTTTGGTAATTGCGCGGTGCTCCTTACTCACGCGCGTTTTGATGTGCTTTGTCCTACACTCTACTTCCGCCGCGCCCTAATTCCAATCTCAATTGTAATTTATTCGTGTTCCTTCCTTTATGAGTGCGGGTGTAAGTGTAATCTTCTCGTTCTTGGTTTCTATCACCCCGAAATACGCAGCCCCTCTCCCTTCATCTCATTGGCCACAACGGTGCATGATTGGATCCATGCACGGAGAGTGGCTATGCCCCCCACGCCACGGCTCAATCATGCCGACCACAAACACTTCTTTCTTCTCTCCCCCTGCTTGCGTAATCCCGACTATCTTGCGCGGATGCTAATAGCTATAAATTTTGCAAGCGCGACAAAATCGCTCTCTTATCAAACTTGTGAACTTCAAGGTTAGCGTGGTCAAGAGGATCGGCTAACGAGTAGGAGCCGACGAAGAGGGGAGTTCGGAGTTGGGCGATCTGACGAGCTGGTTGCGAGTGTGCGGGGTTGACGTGCGGCCACGACGGACTGTGGACCACGGGCGACCCTGGCATGCGTACTCGTGCTAAGCTGGGTGATGACTTTGAGTTGCTGGTAGGTGCGAGGCGACAGACCGCTTGCACCGGAACAAGACGGGGGGGTTGGTGAAGTAGTGAGAGAGTGTGGGATGCTGGGGTGTATGATACCTTCTCTCCTGTCCCTTTAGGAATTTTTGAATTCGAAACTGCAAGTTTCGTCGTTCCCATTTTTGTAATTATAGATGGATATCTGATTGTGTAAAATTGTAAATCATGTTCTTTCTTCGGAGTGCCTCTCACATTTCTTTCCTTTATGAGTGATGTTGAATATGGTGATTGTGGCCTTGATTGCTTCTATTTTTGCACGCCCACTTCCTGATTATGATTGGAGAACACGGATGCTTGTCTGAGATCGGTTTGCTGAAATTTATGAGAAGTAGGGAAGTTGGTCATTTCTGTTCAATATCTGGTGAAGGGAACTTATGTGAATTCGTGCATGCGCTACGACTAACGAACAACGTGGCCCGTCATGTATGCATGCGCTCACATAACCCTTTTTCCGTCGGACCCGCAAATATCAATCTGCACAGGTAGGAATGACCGCCACAACACGGGCCCGTAGCATTGAAATTTGACATCCATTCTCGACCACAATTGCATACACCGACTGCCGAGGCTGCGCCAGGGCTAACAACCAGCTGTGCCGAAACTTCGCGAAAGCCCTTTCTCGCCCGGACCTCTTGCATCTTTGTCCTTAGAACACTGACACCGGAGATCCCAGTTCCGACCTGGGACTCCGGCCCCTTTTTCCTAAAATCCTTGGCACACCCCCTTTCTTGCTACTTCCAGACCCACTACCCACTCCAATCAGGAAGTCGCACTGGGCGTGAGGTTGGGGTGTCACAGCACCCTCCCCCCCAACTCCAACCCCACCCCCCCGGGCACCGGAGAATGCAACCCACACTCCAACCCCACCTACCCCCTCCGGAGATGTTTCACAGTCATAAAGCCTCTCCAGTCAAATAATGGTGGATGAAGCACAGACTACAGTCATTGACAAAGAGAAGTAAGCCTCGCCAGGCAAAGCACAGACTACAGTCAAAGAGAAGTAAGCCTCGCCAGGCAAATACTACAAGACAAGACAATGACTTGCATTGGGTCCTGCTCAGCAGCAATAACAGAGAGAAATCCACAGTTGGCAGCAATCTTCTGGTTTTGCAGACGGATAGACAGGTGTAGGCTGCAACAAGCTGGAAAAGGCTAGATAGCAAGTCAGGGGTCATAGCAAGAGAGAGGTCATCTGACAAACAGGAAAGGGTCCCACTGATACACAACTGCACACAACAAGTAGAAATCAACATCATTGTACCGTGCTCGAAAGGGCGGGGTTAGGGGGACGGGACTTGTGTTTGCCTACATGAACTGGGGATCAATCATAGGTGATAGCACCAGGTCCAAGACTGAGACAAGAAGGGGTTGCTTGGTGGGTGAATGGGGCGAGGCAGGCATAGGACTGAAATGACAGAAATGACATCAAGCTGCAGGGTGTAGCTACCAAGAAGAAAGGTTGGTGGTTAGAACTTCACCGCAGCCTAAACAACAAGCAACTACAATTTTCCGGGACGCTCGATCCGCTTTCCAGCAGGTGCTTCTCCCCACCAACAGATGGAGCCTTACCGGGAGTGCTAGTGGTGCCTGGTCCTATCAGCACCCCTAGCATCAGCTCGGGTTGTTCCCTGTAAAAAAAAAAAAAAAAAACGAAGAAAAAGAAAGAGACAAAACTAGACTGGCGGCATATCTTCCCACGTTCCACCGAAAGATTCCTTACACATTTCGTGAGTAGTACAGCGAGGCCCTAAGCCCCCATCACCCGCAGAAAAGGTGAAGTGCAAGCACACCTCGATAAAACTGGAAAAGCCTCAACCAATGACACAATGTCATACGATTTCTCCCCGACCCTTGGTGGACTGCGGAGAAAGAAATCGATGAAACCATGCAAGGAGCAACAAATCTTCCGCTAAGCGGGGTAATATGGCATTGCATGCCCTATCCCGCCTCACAGGTTCGTTTGCCCATTTCTGGTCTCCCACGTTTCCCCGGACCTGGCCCACACCCACACACTTTTCCCAACACAAGGAGCTGAGTCTTGCATGGGAGCGTCACACGAGAATTCTACCAAAAGCTTTTGTAGTACCTATTTTCAAAATATATCTGACGCAGTGTGAGTGAAACATGCCATGGCAAGGGGACACGATGTCTCTCTTTTCTGTAACGAATGCGGACAACACCACGTGGCAGCATGTAATAGCCAACCGAGAGGTGGAAACGAGTTGAGGCTGGAGGGAATGATGATTCTTGGTGTGCATCCATGCACATCTTCAAACAGAATCACTGTTCACTCGTTCAAATTTCTCACGCAGTGAAATTGCTGAAGAAGTGCACGCTCTGCAAGTGACTTCAACTTGGGCAGTTGAGCCAAATCCAACTACACTTGAATGGATGGTACAAAGTCCTCCAGCTTTTCATACCTTTTAAGAACTTCCAGCCATCAAAGAAACAAATAACAACATTGAAACTCAAAAGTTCAAACATAATAATTGTTGTTTTTTTGCTGTTAATTAAAAAAAAAAAAAAAAAAAAAAAAAAAAAGTCGAAAAATCGTCATCATTTATCAAGAAAGATCCCAAAAAGCAGAAAAGGCCAAAAAAAAAAAGGGACATGCGATTTTCTGTTCCTCGAGAGTCGACACATGGACGGCGTTCCTGTGTCCTTTCATACCGCCACACCGTCCCACACGTGATAGTGTTTTCTCATCGGGGTAGCGCGAAACAACACAGGAAATTCAATGCTGTTGATGCACACAAATGATCGCACAGTTTCAAAGAACAAAAAATCGCTTGTCTTTTTTACGTTTGGCTGGTTCTGCTTTTGGGAAGCTTTGTTAATAAATGATGAAGCTCTTTTCTTCAGCAATTTCACTGTTCACTGGTTCAAATTTCTCTCCTACCGCCCATGGTAGGAGTGAAAATGGAGAAAGTGAACAGTGATTCTGTTTGAAGATGTGCATGCCATTGGATGGATGTACACCAAGAATCATCATTCCCTCCAGCCTCAACTTGTTTCCCCCTTTTGTTTGGCGATTACACCCTGCCACAAGTGTTGTCCACATTGATTTCTGAAAAGAACGACGTCCTGTTTATTCCCTTACCCAAGTTAGTATGGCGTGTTTCACTCACACTGCATCACACAGCGTTGCCACGCGAAACATTCGGGGGGCGTAGGACCCCCCCCTTAGATGGTCGGGGGTTCAGCCCGGAGTTCGGGCCCCGTCTGACTAGAAGTTCAGGGCCCGCCAAACCCCATTTTGGGGTCTAAACATTTTATTTTATTATTACTATTTTTTGCAGATAGTGTATGACTTAAAGCACCTACGTCAGGCTACGTGTAAATTTTCGCTTCATTCTGTTAAGCAGGGAAAAAAAAAGAAAAAAATCCATGAAGATAGGAAAGTTAAAAAGTTTTGGAACCCAGATAGGGAGGACACAGGAGGAGGGATATTGACAAAAGACAACAAAAGATGAAGGAAGATCCCTGGCTATAGAAGAGATCATGGATGATGGCCGCGGCAGGGACAACAGATGATTTCAGCAGCCACAATATGACAGGGCGCGAATGGATTCGAACTGCACGAAGGTCTGAACGAGATTCCAACACAGAAACAGGAATGGTTTCTAGCTGAGTGGATTGGGGAGGCCTGCTTTCAATCCCCTGATCAACAGTCATGTGATCTAAAGTCTACAACCCAGCTGCAAAGTAGATCGGCAAATAGGCAAGCAGCTAAGGCAATCTAGTCAATTATTAAGTTCTGCTTTCCTATTCGCTGCGCTTAGAGGTGCTCAAGGGAGCGCCCGGCAGCTGTCTACCATCACAATTATATGTATCAGACAACATGCAGCCACAATGTTCAGGGACGCTGAACCCGCTTTCCAGCAGGTGTTGCTCCCCACCAATAGATGGAGCCCGCCCGGGACTGCTAGAGGTGTCTGCTCTTACCAGCACCCCTAGCACCCATTCGGGCGATTCTTCTATAAAAATAAAAAAATAAAAAAAATAAAAAGTTTTGGAACCCCTTGCGTTTTGTTTTTGGACTTCTTTTGTCTATAATGATTGATTGATTGATTGGTTGATGGCAGGTCACCCGCCCTCCCCGGTGCGTGTGTGTCCGGGGGCAACCCCCCCAAAACCAATCAATCAATTTCGGTGGGGAGGGGGGTCGCTCCCCCCCCCCCCCCCCCCCTGCACCGCCACCACACACACACACACACACTCACACACACACACACACACACACACACACACAATCAGTTTTATGTATTTTTGTCTTTCCTTTTTTTTTGTATGCTTTGTTCCTATTTTTTTCGTGTTCCGAGCTAAGCACCCTTCCACTGTGCCAAATAGTCGGTCCCTCCTCGTTTGGAGTGCCACCACTCAGTCCGGGATGTCTTTCTGCCCTGTGTTCCTTGCAACATGGCCGCCTTGTGCTTCACTGCGTGGTTGCTGCACTGCGCGTCCTCTTGCCATACCGTAGTCTTTGGCGTTGAGCATCTGTGTTGCCTTTCGACAGCGTTGGCTGGTGCTTCGGTGGGTCATTTCCTGCTGCCTTGTTCCGTTTGGGGACAGTATGCCTTCAACAAGGATCAGACTTCAAAGGGTGCATGACCCTGACTATCAATGCGGGCATTCCGCCGATTGTCAAGGGTTCAGCCTCCTGATGAGTCAGTGCAACTCCGACGAAACAATCTCTCATCATCAGCGTTCATGATTTTTTTGGGTGTTTGCATTTTTGGGGGGACTTGTATTTTTGTCCAGTTTTGTTTGTGTTGTGGGCTTGGATGTCGTTCGCCCCCCCTGCCTCCCCCATGCCGTCCAGTCTTTGTCCTTCGCCGCTCTCTGCCGCCCTATCATTGTCTTGTGTTGTTTTCTTTCTGGGTTCACTGCCTTCCTTGTGTTTGGTGACACTCACTATGGATCTTGCCTTTTTTTTTTTTTTTTTTTTTTTTTTTAACACTCACTATGGATCTTGCCTAAGTAGGAGCTCTATCACGAATGACAGAATACACTGACCCTGGTCTGGTTCTGTGGATGATATGGAGAGCAGTCTCTGCGCTGGCAAAACCCTTACATCTGTTGTTTTACACATACACCTCCACACACACGCAAACACACACATTATTCAGTATGTCTACAGTTTTTCTTTCCTGATATTTCTACATTTTTTCTTTCCTGATTTTTTCCAAGTACTTTTCGTGTGTCGGGGTGAGCACCTTCAAGAAGTGCTAAACAGTCGGTAGTTGGCAGTTTGGATGGTGGTGGAAACACCAGTCTGCAGGGTTGAATTGTGATGCGAGTAGGTGATGTGCCGCTTTGGTCCGTGTTGAATGTGTGGACTGCCTCGTCTGCGCTCCGCCACTGGCTTGTCACCCGTCCTGCTTGCTTCGCATGTGTGTGGTTCTTTGTGAGTTGTCGTGTTCTCTCTGTGGTGTGGCTGTGGTGTTGTCGTTGCCTTGTGCTTGGCTGCACTGCTGCCTTGGTGCCCATCTGCATGCCGTTCCTTCCGTGTCGTTTGCTTGTGTGCAGTGCCGTGGGAGGGAATCGCACATGAACATGACACTGAAATAGTCCACAGCGTATTATCCTTCTCCCTTAATTCCACAAAAGATTGTCGATCACTTCAGTGCTGCGAGTCTGTCATCGCACGACCGACACACCTCCTTTGATCATCTCCTCCCCCCCCCCCCCCCCCCCCCCCCCCCCCCCCCCCTCGCCCCCGCCCCCGCCCCCGCTTGGCACAATCAGCTAGCCAGATTCGCCTGTGCCCTGCACTGCAATCCGTCACTTCGCCATGTTAACCCCGCTCGACTGATGTCAACCCGACCAAGCCTATTCAATCCACCAATATGCAGACACACGCCTAGTCAGCCGATCTTTGTGATCATGCTGACGTCCATAAAAGTACGGATAGAAATAATTGTGCTACTGGTGGGATTTATAGCTGCGGGGATGCAGACAAAAATGTATACCTCTTTCCACCCGCAGGCCTTCCTAGGAAGCCGTCGACCCCTTTCCACCTGTGGAAAATTGGGTGGTCTATCTTGCTATGTGCGGAAGAGGGTGATTGTGATGGTTATTGGATAATTTAGGCCAAGACCCACTAGAATGTCAGGTTCGCTTTTGTGCAGCCCTACCAGGGCTGAAGGGGCAGGTTTTTTTTTTTTTTTTTTTTTTTTTTTTTTTTTTAAAGACATGCTGCAATCTATTCGCGGGGAGAAGGCAGGTCTATGGCCACATTCATTTCAGATCAGAGGAAGCTAATCCCCTGGGATCCCTAGGGGAGTGACGTCTTGTACTGAACTCCGTATTACAGTCTAATACTCTGCTGGACTGTTTCATGTTGTACCTTAGGACGAGAGGCCTGGTTCCCGGCGCGTGCTGCTCCAAATGAGTAGACTAGAGAGCCCTCTCAGTGGTGAATCCTACACGGCCCGAGGGGACAGACATCAGGATGTTTTTTAAATGACGATATATATACATATTACATGTATCATCATACATATGTATATATATCGTCACAAACAGAACTGCCCGGTAAAACCGTAGGCAGAGAGAGAGAAGAGGACAACAAACGAGGGGCTGTGTATATATATATATATATATATATATATACACATGTATCGTCATGATATTTATCGTCAAACAGAACCAGGCACCTCTGTTTGACTATATATATATATATCGTCACAAACAGAACTGCCCGGTAAACCATAGGCAGAGAGAGAGAAGAGGACAACAAACGAGGGGCTGTGACAAACTGTTTCGTCGGAGTTTCACCGACTCATATATATATATATATATAGTTTACCTGACTACACGGTAGCCCCATGGACCCCGCAAAAGCTCAGCCGCCAGGGGGCAGAACTTCAAAACCTTTGGGCCCCACCCGAAATATTTTGAGGACCCCTTGGCTTTTTGCAATTCTTTTCTGCTTATTCCGCTTCTTGAGCCAACTCCCTACCAATTTTCACGAACTTTTGGTTAAGCCAAAAGAAAGGAAAGAAACCAAAAATGGGCTGTCAAAAACATGCTTGCCCCCTACTACTTCGTGTTTAGTTTTCGTTTTTCCTTTCCCTTTCTCTCCCTTTCTTTCCCTTTCTTTTCCTTTGCACTCCCTTCCTGATGTTGTATTTATATATACATATAGGGTTCCTGACGTTCGGGACGGGCCGAACGCCCAAACCCGAACGCCCGAACGTTCGGCACCCCCTCTCGACGCGTTCGGCCGTTCGGCCGAACGCGGACCCAAAAAAAAAACAAAAATAATTCCAAAAAATCGAAATAAAAATATATGTTATGCAGAAGAATAAACTAAACAACATTTGCCTCAACTTTACATCCGAATTCTTAACCAAATTTGAAATAAAAATCAAATACTAAAAATAAATAATAATAATGAAAATTAGAAAAAATAAAACGAGAATGAAATTATTGAGTGCGCGAGCACATTTTTGACACCGCCATCTTTGGCGATTTTTCTTTTTTTTTTTGGCTGAGACAAATGCCATGAAAATCTATGTATGTGTATCTTACATAATAGAGAATCTACAAAAAAAGTTTGAAAAAATATATTTTTTTTTCATGCCCCGAAATAAAGGAAAAACAAAAAGTGAAAAGAGAGAAAAAACAAATTTACGTATGTGTATCTTACATAATAGAGAAAATCTACAAATAAAGTTTGAAAAAATAATAATTTTTTTCATGCCCCAAAATACAGGAAAAACAAAAAGTGAAAAGAGAGAAAAANTTCTGGTGTTGTCTCCTCTTGAAATCTTCGTTTGTTCCTGTCGCCCCAGATAACCCACATCATGGTCAGGCGTGCCACTTGAGCCACATATTCCCATCCTTCACTGCTTGTCCGTCCTGGTGGCAGGTTTCCTTGAGGGATCCATCTTCTTCCCGTCAGGTCACTTCTGTTGGAGAAGGCTGTCCAATGTCTCTCCCACCATAACCACCATTTGTTTGAGATTGGGTATGACCACCACAGGTGGTCCATTGATTCCTCCTGAACTTTGCATCTGCCACAAACCGGACCCACCTCCATTCTGCGTTCTCTCAGCCATGCCGCGGTGGGAACCGCTACGTGTGACTGTAGCCATGCTAGCGAGGCAAACCTCTGTGAGGGCATTTTCTTCAATTGTGACCACAGCAACCTCAGTTCGTTTGAGGAAGGTGGTTCTACTTCCGGGCACACTCTGTGCCAACGACTAGCAATGGTGGTCTCCGTTGGTGATTTGCGAGATAGGAGTTTCAGCGCCAGCCTTGGGTTCAATTTCTCCAGCCCGACTATCATTTCTTCCTCCACTTGCCATCCCCACATTTCTGGATCTATCCTCATCTCCGATATCTTCATCCCATCCGCTACCAACCTCTGAACATCAGGCAGCCCCGGATCTGAAGGCGATAAGCTTCTAACTCTGATCTCTTCCAGGTGTTGCAGACCAAACCGGAGGGAAACTCCGGTACACTCCATCTCAGGCAGACCAAGCAGCTTCCTTTCGAAGACTTCAAACCAGCACTTACCCCAGTTGTCTTGTACCCATTCTTGCAGGCGATAAAACTTCTCCTGTTCTTCCTCTTTTCTTCGATACCAGGACCCTGGGGGGTTTATCCCTTCCGGTCCCAGTATATGAGACCGCCCTCCTGGGATTGCAGAGATTAATTCTTCCAGCCTTTCTTTTTGAAACGGCAGTTGGCCCAATCGTTCTCTTATTTGCTCTGGAGATTTCCATGAGTTCTTGAAATCGTCCCAGATGTCACCAACTGAGGAGATGCCTCTCTGAATCCAACGCATGCCAAACATTCCGTCTTGAGTTCCTGCCGGAAACGGGATCCCTTCCTTGTCCAGAATTGCTGGATTTTCGAAGAGATGTTGTTTCTTGACTTCTTGCTTTTTGTGCGGCTGGCATACTCTGAGTGGTTTGACTTTCTTCCACGCCTTCAGAACATCTTTCCAGAATGGGGACACAATATGTTTGTTCAGAAACGAGTCGTAGAATATGGCCACCCAGACGTCCGAGTGTCTACTCAGATCCCATTCCTCAAGTAGCAGCTCTTCTGCTAGACTGATCCAATCCACCTGTGATCCAAGTTCGGCTACTCCCACCACCCACTTGGTGAGAAGAGCTGTGTTTTGCGCTTCCGGATCGACTAGACCTGGTCCTCCCCCTCTCTAGCTTTGCAAATTACATCCCAAGCCACTTTGGCGATGAAGCCTCGTTCTGGTTCCCCTTCTGGTTTCCAAATGAACCGCCTCGCCGAACTTTTGATGGTCTTCAGAGTGTCTCTTGATAGTTTGCCCACTATAGCCACATACCAGAGAAGAGCAAAGGCTGAGGCCATAACCACTAGAGCCCTTCTAATCAACGAGAGGTGTCTGGCCTTGCCCCAACTTTTAATTCTTTTCACCAACTTTTGTTGGATTATCAACCCCTGGGCTGCTGAGCAGTCCCCCATCGTCACCTCTACTCCAAGAAAGCGTTCTGCTTCACCCGCCGTAATCCTTTCCATACCCCAATCCACTGTGGGCCTGAATTGGTCCGGCAAAAAAAACACTGACTTTGCCCAATTAACTGCTGCTTCCGAAAGATCTGCGTATTGCCTCAATAAGGACTTCAATGCCTCCAACGAGCCTTTTTCATTGGCCGATATGGCGAACAGATCGTCTGCAAGGGCTTTAACCTTGCATTCACTACCATCTATCAGCTTCAGGCCTTGAAAAGCGGATGTTGCACGCAGATTGCAGAGCAAGACTTTGAGTTGAACCACGCCTGAGGGAACGGGATAGCTGAAACTCCTGGGACAACTTGCCGTTCACATAGACGACCGCCGAGGAGGATCCATACATCGCCACGACCCACTTGCAGAAGCTAGACCCAAAACCTATCTTTTTGAGAGTCGTCATCACGAACGCCCAATTTACCCTGTCATAGGCTTTTTCTAGGTCTAGCATCAACACCGAGACATCTCTGTCTTCCTTGTGGATCAGCTCAAGGGCCTCTATTGCGGTCACTACATTTTCGTAGATTGACCTACCTTTTACAAAAGCCCCTTGATCCTTTCCTATTAAACCTCGGAGCTGCCTGCTCAATCTTTTTGCAAGTGTCTTCGCTAATAACTTGTAGCTCACGTTCAATAGCGAAATGGGTCTGTAGTTCCTAACCTCGCTCCGATCTCCCTTTTTAAACAGGAATGTGATGATTCCTTTGTTCATTGATCTCCCCAATCTCCCATCCTCCCTGATTCCGTTGAACAGTTCCACTAAATCATCTCTGAGTAGGTCCCAATGAGCTTCGAAAAACTCAATCGGGAGCCCGTCATCGCCCGGGGCTTTGCCCATTGCCATGATTTTCATCGTGTGAGTGAGCTCTTCCCCTGTGACAGGTTTATCCAGGTCTAGAGTCCCCTGAGTAGAAAGCCGACAGTGGATTTGGTCCCAGAACGGGGTCTCTAGGGACAGGTCTGCATTGAAACCTTGTTGGGGGTTTCTCGAGGTCAGGATGTCTTGATAATAGTCAGCAGCATAGGTACAAATTTCCTTGTTATTCACAGCTAATGGAGCTCCCACCCTGTGGGGATGTTGGAGTTCCCTTACCTGAGCAGCCTTATTAGCGGAGAGGAGTCTTTTAAAAGTCTCTTTCGTCATCCTATCCCGAGTCCCCATCCCTTTCTCCGTCAGGATTTGATCCCATCTCTTCTGCTTTTCTACCTGTAACTGATCCCATTCTCTCAGTCTCTCTTGCCTTTCCTGAGACCATACCAGTTCGGAAATTGGATGAGAGCCAATTCTTTCTTCGGCTTCTTCAACCCTTCTACGACATTCTGCTTCTTTGGCATTACTGAGGTAGGCAGCGATTACGGAAAAGGAGTCAAGCTTATGGGAGATAATACAAAGACCCGCATCTAACCAATCAGCTTTCGATTCAAAATGAATTTGAGCCGACTACCATTCCGCCCAAAATTCCTCTACCCACCGTCGAATTCCTTCTTCCTCCAGATTTTTGGTGTTCAATCGGAAACAGCCCTGACCTCTGACCGGAAGTTCAAAATGAACTTGAGCCGACTTCCATTCCGCCCAATTGGACATTTTCAACAGTCCTCGGATGGGATGTCGAATTCTTGCCCGAATGTCGAAAAAGAGAAGGCACGAACGCTTGTCCTTTTGTGCATAGGACTTGTGAGTTCGACATGCTGTGTGGCGAAGAGGGTGTGTGGCGAGGAGGGGTTTTCTGTCGAAAGAGGGAATGTCGAAAATTTCCTGACATATGTCGAATTTCCGACATTGGTGTGGCGAGGCCTAAGAACATGCATTTCTATGAGGCTACGGGATAGGGGAAAATCACCTTAAGGGCATCGCCCCACCACACTCGAAATGTGAAAAAGAGAAAATGTGGAGGGTGCATCTGGACATGATCTAGCGGAAAGTTCGTTCTCATTTTGCACATTTCAAGAGTGGTGTGGCGATGCCCTACGTCGACATGCGGATAGGCAAATAGCTGTAGGGATATTTCGTCGGGTGGTGTGGGGGGTGGTTCGAGTTTTTGGAGGGTTTTTTTTTTTTTTTTTTTTAAAGCTATATTTTTCTCTCAATTTCACCTCACACTATTTTCCAGTTTGTCGTCTTGTAGTTGTGTCTTTTGTCTTTTTCTGTTTTGCTTTTGTTTTGCTTTTGTTTTGCTTCTGCTTTTGTTTTGCTTTTGTTTTGCTTTTGTTTTGCTTTTGTTTTGCTTTTGTTTTGCTTCGGTTTTGCTGTACGTTTCGACAGATCTTGAGTGGATTTTGCGTCTGAATTATCTGTAGATTATGAAGGAAGGGGCTCGCCACACCTATCCCGAAAACCGGGTTTTGGAGAGCGGGATCACCACCACACCCACTCCCGAAAGTGGCCGTCAATTTTTTTTTGGAGAGCTGTCAGAAGGTGGGTTTGGAGAGCGTTCTCCAAATTCTACCCTCCGCCTGCACACACGCTCGTTTGGAGAGCGCTCCAAAGGACAACCCAAACCCACCCGAAACTCGCGAGTGTGCCTCGATCGACAAGTGTCTGCGGCCTGCAATTTGTCGTGTACGGTTAGAGAACGCTCTCCAACCATGGAGGTGCCTTGGGACCACGCCAGCCCCCGTCGAGTAATGTACACAGTCGAGGATCCCGGTCTTGTAAGTGCGAGATTTCGCTCTACCTTGGAGAGTGCAGTGTGGCGAAGAGGCCTCGTGAAGGCATTTTCGCCAACTTCCGCGTTGGAGAGCACTCTCCAAAAATTCATTGGAGAGTGCAGTGTGGCGAGGACGCCTCCCAAAGGGATTTTCGCCAACTTCCGCGTTGGAGAGCGCTCCAAAAAAAAAGAGTTTTGGGGATAGGTGTGGCGAGCCCCGAACTCTGGGCCTCGCTGCACTACTCTCGACATGCACAAAAGACAAAAATCATGGCCGTGCATCTTCTATATTCTAGAGGAAGATTCACTCTCGTTTTGCACATGTCGAGAGTAGTGCAGCGAGGCCCTCTGTCTCCGATAACTGTAGATTACGAAGGAACTCTGTCTCTTTCGTGGATTACGTAGGATCTCTATCTCCCGGTAGTGAAAAGCGAAAAAACGTTATCGACGACGCGCGTTCGTTTAAGGAGGATCAGACTCGTGTTGGTTCTGGCCGCAGGAAAAAGCGCATATGCCTGCCAGCAGGGGTAGAGAGTAGACGGTAGCACTGAAGGAAACGCCCGCCAAAGTAAGAAAGGTAGTAGGCTTTAGCAGCGGCGGAAGGAGGATTTCAACTATAAGGTTTGTTGTTGTTGTTGTTGTTGTTGTTGTTAATAACTATAAGTATGTTAGTACGTAGGCCTCTAGACATCTCGAACCGCCCCCTGATTTTTTTTTATTTTATTTTTTAACTATATGTTAGTACGTAGGACTCTAGACATCTCGAACCGCCCCCTGATGAGGTCGCTAACTGGCAGCGACCGAACTTGTCGGGAATGCCAGCTCCTCAGTCTCTGGGCGCCACTCTATGCTTTCGAAGAGGACGGAGGTGCCATAGCTAAACCTATGGAATGTGCTTCATTTCTGTATTTTCTGTTTTCTACTGCTTTCGAGGTTGAGTTTCACATATGATCGCTGCGCATGTCGGGGCTATGTGTCAACCGTTGGTTAACTGGACCCCCACAGGCGCCCCCCCCGCCCACCCCCCCTCCATCATTGACCACCGTTGTTGGGGGGGGGGGGGGGGGGGGGGCAACATGCATCCCCTCTGATGGGGGGCTGGAGGGAGATAACAAGAGCTATGGTTGCAGGGGTCCCCTGTCTAAGCCTTAGGAGTGGTGGGAGGTAGGTAGTGAAGAAGGTGAATTGAAAGAATTTGAAAGATGAAAAAAAAGGTGAATTGAAAGAATTTGAAAGATGATGAAAAATAAAATAAAATGATCGATAGCAAAAAAAAGAAACGAAAAAAAAAAGAATTGATAGCAGTGGGCTTCTTCTATAATACAAAGTCTCGAGCGCACCTCCCTTACGACGTCCCCAAAAAAAAAAAAAAAAAAAAAAAAAAAAAAAAAATTTATTTAAAAGGGGGTTTTTAAAAAAAAAAAAAAAAAAAAAAAAAAAAAAAAAAAAAAAAAAAAAAGACTCCGCGGCCATGCAGGGGTGGGCCGGATATCACGACCGGTATGGTTCCACTCTTGAACACCGTGTCATGGCGGCAGTGGTTACGATGAGGCTTGGTTCTTGAGGGCAAGGGTGCCGGTTCGAATCCAACTTCTGTCATGCGGAGGGATCCGACCGAGGCTGTGGAAGTACTGATCAATAACAGGAACAACAGAAAGGGATAAAGAGGTGAGGGTGAGAATTAATCAGGCCTGTCTATCTGACAGTTTCACAACTGAGAGGGGTAGAACTAGGGACCAGACGGACTAAAAAAAAAAAAAAAGAACTAGGACCAGACGGATTGGTAGGCAAAATTAGCAGAGGGTAACTTAGGCAGGGGTGAAAGGTGGTACATCCTTTCTCAAGGAAGTAATCAATGCCGTCTACTCGGGCCTCACAGCCATAATGGGGGGGAGCGTGTGTGAGTCCCTTATGTATTCCTAATTGACATGCCGGGGGAAAGGAACCGGACTGTCGCTCCCCAGAATGGTAGGAGCCAGAGCCAAGAAGCTCTGTAATTTGGGGAAAAAAAAAAAAAAAAAAAACCGGGCCTATCTATCATCAGGAAGGATTACTACTCTGCTGTCTTCACCCAAATAGAACGTCCGGTCGTCTCCACCGTATGTAGACTGAAAGTTGCCCCAAATACAGTTATCATGACCGGGTGGTGTGTTATTCGGCTCTGAAGAGAGTAAATGTGGCTGTGGACTTGTTCAGAACGAACAATGTACATTTCCAAGGCTTCAGAGCTAGACCAGGAGGGTGTATCTCTCAGGCAAGCAACACAAAGATCGTCAACCACTTGGATGTGAGTTTAAAGCCAGAAGCCGCTGTATGTTTTCTAAGTGCAATGAACCCCATAGAATCAGTCTGAGATTTATGCAGTTCTTTGAGAACTGCAAAAAAAAAAAAAAAAAAAAAAAAAAAAAAAAAAAAAAAAAAAAAAAAAAGAAGAAGAAGAAGAAGAAGAAGAAGAAGAAGAAATTCTCGAAGATTGCTGCTTGCTGGTTTGATTTGCTGAGATTTCCGTGTTCTGAGTGACATTGCGGTTTGCCGAGAGGGAAGGGGGTAGTTTTGGAAATAGGGTTACTACAGGGATAGGACTGAAATTGGACACCGGCAGGACGGAGTAGAAGGTTTAAGTGCACATGTGACAATTTCTATGGCAAGGTTCGAACTTGGATCTCGAGCTGTGTTTTCTGTGTTCCGCAAAGGGGGTAGTTTGAGAAATAGGGCGTACTGCAGGGATAGGACTGAAATTGGATACTGGCAGGGACAAATGTATAATTTGGCAAAGTACCCAGTAAGGGTGTTCCAACAACTCGGGTCCGTAGGGCCAAGGTGAAATTTGGTTGGCAGAGGCTTTAGGTAGGTCCGGAAGCCTCCAAAAGAGGTAGGTAATCTGTGTCCAGCCCCGTATCCAGGTAGCTTTTAGGCTAGATACAGGCGCAGTACCTGAAATCCAGACTGCAATAATTATGTTATGTTCCCTCTTAAAGCCAGGAGCTTCCGGGTAGGCCTACTGTGTTCACCCGAATACAATGTACGGTCGGTCATTGTAGCTGTATTTCGGGCAAGATTGAGTCTAGATACGGCAATAAGTACCATACGTTGTATTCAAGTGAACACAGTAGCACACCGGAAGAAGAAGCAGGTACAAGGCGTTCTATTCAGGGGAAGGCAGTAGGTACAGTGATCGTGTGTTCAGTATTGCATTGTGACGAGCCAGCATGAGTCGGATGGACTGGCCAGTCATTAATGACTCATTATCCCTTTCCGGGTCGCAGTGGCAAGGTGGTTGGCCGTACTAAGGCTTGCCTTTGATTATTATAGACAAACTTAAGTGGCATGCTCAATGCTTTAGTCTGCACACTATGGACTATTGAGGGTTCAGCCACGTAATTGCTAATGAGGCAGTGAGAGTCTGATGGAACAGTCTGCCATTATCCCAGTTCCGGTCATAGTGATGTGGTGATTGACAGCACTTTCCTTCGAGAACACTTCGGATTTTTTTTGGGGGGGATTCGCTTCGAATATTCCTGTTCCCTGCTCATGGAAGGAGTATGTTCCAACATGATGAATCACTTTTGCTGGCTGGGGTGCGTACGTTATGCGTTATGAAGTTCAACACAGTTTTCTGCCTTTCTTAACAGACAAACAAACAGACACAAAAACACCCAGTGGGCACTTCCCGCTCAATCACACAAACGTGGGGAACCTTGCACTTTCTATTATATTCCTCATCTATATATATATTTTTTTTATGAGAGAGAGAGAGAGAGAGTTTGGGGATCATATTGAAAAATACACAAACACACCGTGCAAGTCTTCGTTTTCATATGTATGATGACGGTCAATGTCGTACTCATGTACGACGCCCTGACATCGTACGTCCTAGCTGTAGACAGGGGCTGGAACGGCAATGCCTATACAATTGTGGTCTGCATGCCTCTGTGTGTGTGCATAATCTCGTAGAATGTGGGACCCACGTAACCTGTGACAACTGTCTACGCCGCGCTATCCGATACAGCGAGCACAACTGCAAAAATCGGCTGTGGTGCTTCCGCAGTCCGCAGTCAACCCAAGCCTGTCTGGTCTGGTGGCCACTTACCCTAGGCAATGCCTGCTCCTCAATTCAATTTTTTTTTCTCTCTGCAACCGAAACAACGGCTGGCCTCTTGTGCCATTCCATAGTAGTCTGCTCTTCTGCTGGTGTGTGCCAAAGTTTGTCTTTCCCCTGTCCTCTTTCTTCCTCCATCTGCTTCCCCCATCTTCCTCTTCTCCCGCCCGCCTCCCCCTTCTCCCTCCTCCCTCCCCTTCCCCGCCTCCTTTCTCCCTCCCCTTGTCTAGAGCTTCCAGGTGCATATGAATGAGTGTAATTGAGTCCCCACTGGCAGTACCTCAGGCCAAGCGGCCTAGCTCAGTTGGTTGGTACACAGGAGGTCGTGGGTTCGATTCCCCATGACCCCCTGTTTGGCATACTTCGGGTTCACCGACTGAGACCAACTGAGAAAGTTGCCAGCTTGTCTCTCCTGGTAGTTGTGGAAGTTGATCCATTCCTAGCCCGCGCCGGGTGTGAGGAGCTTGGGTGCTGCTCCCCGCACAGAGCAGGAGCTTGGGTGCTGCTCCCCGCACAGAGCAGTGTTAGGTAGGCGTAGACCATACTTGCGGCGCACCTGCACTGTGCGCTGCACAGTGCGCTGAGCGCGGACTGCGGGTGCGCGCGCACCGGCGTGCGCCGCACATCTGGGTGTGCAGTGCACGCTGCGCACGTCTGGTGTGCTGTGCGCATGTGCGCAATGTATATTTCCATGTTCTAGCGGTAGATTCATTTGATTTCGTTCTCTCTCTCTCTCTCTCTCTCTCTCTCTCTCTCTCTCTCTCTCTCTCTCTCTCTCTCTCTCTCTCTCTCTCTCTCT
>BFEA01000619.1:297854-309527 GCA_003427395.1 Chara braunii | reverse complement strand
AAAAAACTGCATCTGTGTCGTTTTCTTTTTCTTTTGGCTGATGCCATCCAGAGTGTCGCGTTCTTGATACGCAGGTTTGCGTGGGCGAGGTACCGGTGGTTTAAGAGAACAGACAAAAAAATGGAAGCTGCATGTGTGCTGAAAAAAGTTAACAGGAATGTACGCACATTTTCGCACTGCCCCTTTACTCTAGCCTCCTTTCCATAGCGTGCAAGTGGGGGCTGTTACGGCACAGCGGGATGAGGGCAGATCGTGCTGGGGAAAAAACGAAAACAACAGTCTTAGTGTGCCTCATGTTGCCTGCTCTTCTTCTCGTTTTTAGTCGATAGATATGTGAGGTAAAGTTGTTTCAATTCATTTTTGGATCCACTCATCTGCGTGGAGAAGGGTTCGTCATGCTGACAGTCAAGAACACACAGATACACACACACACAGAGAAGGGTTCGTCATGCTGACAGTCAAAAACACACAGATACACACAAACACAGACACACAGACACAGACACAGACACACAGGCACACAGACAAACAGACAAAGACACAGACAGACACAGACACAGACAGACACAGACACAGACACAGACAAAGACACAGACAAAGACACAGACAAAGACACAGACACAGACACAGAAAGACAAACAGATATACAGACAGACTTACACAGACACAATCAACGTGGCGAGCCTTGTAGATGAGAGGCACGGTAAAGGGGGAGCTGCAAGAACAAATGAGAGGGTACCGCAAAGAAAGCAAACGTGACCACAATTAAGAAAGGGGTATACAACTTTACATGCCTCTCCATGTTGCTTGCTAAAAAGGTGAAACTGTTTCATTGTTGGATTGCCTCAACTCAAGGCCTTTCGTTGTCTGCGATAGAATTGAACATGCTTGGATTTTGGATCTGCTCATCTGGGTGGAATAGGGGCTGTTGTGGTGAAAATTCAAAACACACACAGACACAGACACAGACACAGACACAGACACAGACACAAACACAAACACAGACACAGACAGACAAACAGAGATACAGACAGACAGACACAAAAAAGGACAGACACAGACACAGACACAGACACAGACACAGAACGGCACAGGCACAGATATAGATGCACAGACACCACACACACACACACACACACACACACACACACACACACACACACACACACACACACACACACACACACACACACACACACACACACACACACACACACACACACACACACACACACACACACACACACACACATCCATCTGCAAACTTGACATGTGTTTGCTGACATTGCAGTGCATGTCATGACTTGACCATGTGAGGGGTGAGTGCAAACACCGTCTATCAGTTGGTTAACAATTTACGACGATGCTCGCTGATGACACCGAGGCACGAACCCTCCTCTGAATCAATCCTGTGTAAATCACAAGGGGAGAGGGGAAAGGTGGTCACTCAGGGTACCTGACTTCTGAGAAATGTAAATATCCAATTGGAGTGTGGAACTACATTTCATGGTCACCACTGTTTTTGTACTTTGATGATAGTGGACAGTGCTGGTGCAGATCATGCACCTGGAAGACTGCATGTCTGGATGCATTCTGGCAGTGGCAATTATGCAATTACGTCCCAATCAGTTAGTGGCAGTCTTGAAATATCCAGGTGTGATGGACAACAATCATGTACTTCATTCACCGAGACAATGCCAGGTTCTTCAAATCCGGTCACTCTAGGCAAAACAACCTGCTCCCTATTTGATACCCGATCATAGACTGGTATGTTATGTACAAACACTAGACCAAGTGAGATGCTTCGAATCTGGTCACTCTGCGGACAACAACCTGCTCCCTCGATCCAAGGTTTAAGCCACCAGTACTTGGCCCCACTCTTCGTTTTTTTTGTCCGGGGCGTCACATCTTTTGCGGCTTGGCCTCCAGAGCAAAATCGCTGGCAGCGCCGGCCAACACCCTCGTTTTTGTTTGGCGCACTAAGCGTTTCCAGCCCCAGAGAAAAGTGCCTCGGAAGTACTCGTGGTTTAATCTCCTTCCTCTCTTCTACTCTCTGCTCAGTTCCGCCTCCTAGTTCTCCCTCCTTTTCAGTTCTATATGTGTCCATCATCCCTGAGTGTTCCATGTGTAATTCCCGGAGTGTTCCCTGAGGCTGCCCTGAGTGTTCCCTGAGTGTTGCCTGAGTGTTCCCTGAGTGTTCCCTGAGTTTCCCTGAGGGTTCCCTGAGTCTCCCTGAGTGTTCCCTGAGCGTTCACTTAGTGTTTCCTGAGTGTTCCGTGCGTCCAGATCACTGCTGATGCGTTGAAGAAGAAGAAGAAGAAGAAGAAGAAGAAGAAGAAGAAGAAGAAGAAGCGACTACCGTCTTCACCTGAATGGAAAGAACAGTCAAGAAAACTGCATTTTCGAAAATGAGGGAAAGATGCCACAAATGTGGCGAGGAGAAAATGTCAAAAATGTAGACGGAAGGACTGGCTTTCACCCGAACAGCACTTAGGCTCCATATCTTTTTTTCTTTTTTCTCTTTTTCCGCGAAACTTCTTTTGCTAGCTATCTGTCGGGGTCAATAACAGTCATCGGTCATGATGATGAGGGTGTGTTGTGTTCGGGGGAAAGACAATAGGACTTGTGGCATTAACAATTTTTTTTTTTTTTTTTTTGTGAACTTGTGTATCTATCTCCCAAAAACGATTACAGTGGACTTTTTCTATAAAAAGAATCGATGGCAAACAAACAAACAAACAACATAGACACTGCTGGTATTCGGTTGGGGGTGGGGGATGATGAAAAGGGAGGCCCAACTACTGGCAAAATGCTCGGTCTTTGCGTTAGCCGGACCCCCCCCCAAAAAAAAGGACGGGGTATGGTTACCTGATATTTTTTCCCGATCGAATAACGGAAGCGCGATGGAAGGGGTACTAGAAGGGGCAGGTAGACACCTACAGAGTAAGGGCCTCGCCACACCAATGTCGAAAACTGCATTTTCAACATTTTCTCCTCGCCACACAGCATGTCGAAATCCGAGATGCAGAAAAAGTTCAGGAGCTGTCAGGGAAAGGGTTTCTACACCTGTCGAGAAGGGCTCGTTTCCACTTCAGGCCTGCAACTTGGACTTTTTTTTTTTTTTTTCAATTCACTTTATTACCAAATCACCCATTTGAAATGAGGCCGGGGACCTGACAATTCAACCCGGAGTTATCCCGGCAGCATCAGCCGGTTGAGCTTATGTGACTTCAATCTCATCATATTTCGAACCTATAACTAATCACTAGTCAAAAACCTCTTAACAATCAATATCTTGTCTGCACACCAATTCTCCATCTATAATAAGCTCTTCGTGTCCTTATTCTCATACTGGCTCTTTGTCAAGTTTTACTTCCAAAAGAAAGGCTAAACCTTTATAATTAGCCTACTCCCCTAATCCCTATTTCCTATTCTACTCGTGCTACCCTATTCACAGGCCTGTCATGGCCTGACACCGGCCTAAATCAGCCGATTGGAACTTTAAGCTCCGCAGTACCCTATGGCTCACCACCCACCCCCTACGAGATTAGCCTCCTGCGGCTCAGGCTTCGAACCAAGTGCCCAGGTTCGTAACAGAAAGGAAAAGCCTCAAGCCCCAAAAGCCAAACAAACCTGAAAGGAACTTCGGATCTGAAAGCTCTATTCCCTACTGTACTTCCCCCTTCCCATCCGATCTCTATTTCTCTAACCATGCCAACACTTCGAGTTTCCCCTGAGCTGAAATTCGTGCCAATTGGCCCCCAAGGCACCAGGTGTCCGAGAACCACNTTCTCTAACCATGCCAACACTTCGAGTTTCCCCTGAGCTGAAATTCGTGCCAATTGGCCCCCAAGGCACCAGGTGTCCGAGAACCACTTCAGACCTGCCTGTCGGTCTCCGCARAGAACCCGTTTGTACCAATCTGCCTTTATCTGCGTTCTGAGCATATTCCGGAAAGACTTTTCCGCTTGGGCTTCTGGTGTTGTCTCCTCTTGAAATCTTCGTTTGTTCCTGTCGCCCCAGATAACCCACATCATGGTCAGGCGTGCCACTTGAGCCACATATTCCCATCCTTCACTGCTTGTCCGTCCTGGTGGCAGGTTTCCTTGAGGGATCCATCTTCTTCCCGTCAGGTCACTTCTGTTGGAGAAGGCTGTCCAATGTCTCTCCCACCATAACCACCATTTGTTTGAGATTGGGTATGACCACCACAGGTGGTCCATTGATTCCTCCTGAACTTTGCATCTGCCACAAACCGGACCCACCTCCATTCTGCGTTCTCTCAGCCATGCCGCGGTGGGAACCGCTACGTGTGACTGTAGCCATGCTAGCGAGGCAAACCTCTGTGAGGGCATTTTCTTCAATTGTGACCACAGCAACCTCAGTTCGTTTGAGGAAGGTGGTTCTACTTCCGGGCACACTCTGTGCCAACGACTAGCAATGGTGGTCTCCGTTGGTGATTTGCGAGATAGGAGTTTCAGCGCCAGCCTTGGGTTCAATTTCTCCAGCCCGACTATCATTTCTTCCTCCACTTGCCATCCCCACATTTCTGGATCTATCCTCATCTCCGATATCTTCATCCCATCCGCTACCAACCTCTGAACATCAGGCAGCCCCGGATCTGAAGGCGATAAGCTTCTAACTCTGATCTCTTCCAGGTGTTGCAGACCAAACCGGAGGGAAACTCCGGTACACTCCATCTCAGGCAGACCAAGCAGCTTCCTTTCGAAGACTTCAAACCAGCACTTACCCCAGTTGTCTTGTACCCATTCTTGCAGGCGATAAAACTTCTCCTGTTCTTCCTCTTTTCTTCGATACCAGGACCCTGGGGGGTTTATCCCTTCCGGTCCCAGTATATGAGACCGCCCTCCTGGGATTGCAGAGATTAATTCTTCCAGCCTTTCTTTTTGAAACGGCAGTTGGCCCAATCGTTCTCTTATTTGCTCTGGAGATTTCCATGAGTTCTTGAAATCGTCCCAGATGTCACCAACTGAGGAGATGCCTCTCTGAATCCAACGCATGCCAAACATTCCGTCTTGAGTTCCTGCCGGAAACGGGATCCCTTCCTTGTCCAGAATTGCTGGATTTTCGAAGAGATGTTGTTTCTTGACTTCTTGCTTTTTGTGCGGCTGGCATACTCTGAGTGGTTTGACTTTCTTCCACGCCTTCAGAACATCTTTCCAGAATGGGGACACAATATGTTTGTTCAGAAACGAGTCGTAGAATATGGCCACCCAGACGTCCGAGTGTCTACTCAGATCCCATTCCTCAAGTAGCAGCTCTTCTGCTAGACTGATCCAATCCACCTGTGATCCAAGTTCGGCTACTCCCACCACCCACTTGGTGAGAAGAGCTGTGTTTTGCGCTTCCGGATCGACTAGACCTGGTCCTCCCCCTCTCTAGCTTTGCAAATTACATCCCAAGCCACTTTGGCGATGAAGCCTCGTTCTGGTTCCCCTTCTGGTTTCCAAATGAACCGCCTCGCCGAACTTTTGATGGTCTTCAGAGTGTCTCTTGATAGTTTGCCCACTATAGCCACATACCAGAGAAGAGCAAAGGCTGAGGCCATAACCACTAGAGCCCTTCTAATCAACGAGAGGTGTCTGGCCTTGCCCCAACTTTTAATTCTTTTCACCAACTTTTGTTGGATTATCAACCCCTGGGCTGCTGAGCAGTCCCCCATCGTCACCTCTACTCCAAGAAAGCGTTCTGCTTCACCCGCCGTAATCCTTTCCATACCCCAATCCACTGTGGGCCTGAATTGGTCCGGCAAAAAAAACACTGACTTTGCCCAATTAACTGCTGCTTCCGAAAGATCTGCGTATTGCCTCAATAAGGACTTCAATGCCTCCAACGAGCCTTTTTCATTGGCCGATATGGCGAACAGATCGTCTGCAAGGGCTTTAACCTTGCATTCACTACCATCTATCAGCTTCAGGCCTTGAAAAGCGGATGTTGCACGCAGATTGCAGAGCAAGACTTTGAGTTGAACCACGCCTGAGGGAACGGGATAGCTGAAACTCCTGGGACAACTTGCCGTTCACATAGACGACCGCCGAGGAGGATCCATACATCGCCACGACCCACTTGCAGAAGCTAGACCCAAAACCTATCTTTTTGAGAGTCGTCATCACGAACGCCCAATTTACCCTGTCATAGGCTTTTTCTAGGTCTAGCATCAACACCGAGACATCTCTGTCTTCCTTGTGGATCAGCTCAAGGGCCTCTATTGCGGTCACTACATTTTCGTAGATTGACCTACCTTTTACAAAAGCCCCTTGATCCTTTCCTATTAAACCTCGGAGCTGCCTGCTCAATCTTTTTGCAAGTGTCTTCGCTAATAACTTGTAGCTCACGTTCAATAGCGAAATGGGTCTGTAGTTCCTAACCTCGCTCCGATCTCCCTTTTTAAACAGGAATGTGATGATTCCTTTGTTCATTGATCTCCCCAATCTCCCATCCTCCCTGATTCCGTTGAACAGTTCCACTAAATCATCTCTGAGTAGGTCCCAATGAGCTTCGAAAAACTCAATCGGGAGCCCGTCATCGCCCGGGGCTTTGCCCATTGCCATGATTTTCATCGTGTGAGTGAGCTCTTCCCCTGTGACAGGTTTATCCAGGTCTAGAGTCCCCTGAGTAGAAAGCCGACAGTGGATTTGGTCCCAGAACGGGGTCTCTAGGGACAGGTCTGCATTGAAACCTTGTTGGGGGTTTCTCGAGGTCAGGATGTCTTGATAATAGTCAGCAGCATAGGTACAAATTTCCTTGTTATTCACAGCTAATGGAGCTCCCACCCTGTGGGGATGTTGGAGTTCCCTTACCTGAGCAGCCTTATTAGCGGAGAGGAGTCTTTTAAAAGTCTCTTTCGTCATCCTATCCCGAGTCCCCATCCCTTTCTCCGTCAGGATTTGATCCCATCTCTTCTGCTTTTCTACCTGTAACTGATCCCATTCTCTCAGTCTCTCTTGCCTTTCCTGAGACCATACCAGTTCGGAAATTGGATGAGAGCCAATTCTTTCTTCGGCTTCTTCAACCCTTCTACGACATTCTGCTTCTTTGGCATTACTGAGGTAGGCAGCGATTACGGAAAAGGAGTCAAGCTTATGGGAGATAATACAAAGACCCGCATCTAACCAATCAGCTTTCGATTCAAAATGAATTTGAGCCGACTACCATTCCGCCCAAAATTCCTCTACCCACCGTCGAATTCCTTCTTCCTCCAGATTTTTGGTGTTCAATCGGAAACAGCCCTGACCTCTGACCGGAAGTTCAAAATGAACTTGAGCCGACTTCCATTCCGCCCAATTGGACATTTTCAACAGTCCTCGGATGGGATGTCGAATTCTTGCCCGAATGTCGAAAAAGAGAAGGCACGAACGCTTGTCCTTTTGTGCATAGGACTTGTGAGTTCGACATGCTGTGTGGCGAAGAGGGTGTGTGGCGAGGAGGGGTTTTCTGTCGAAAGAGGGAATGTCGAAAATTTCCTGACATATGTCGAATTTCCGACATTGGTGTGGCGAGGCCTAAGAACATGCATTTCTATGAGGCTACGGGATAGGGGAAAATCACCTTAAGGGCATCGCCCCACCACACTCGAAATGTGAAAAAGAGAAAATGTGGAGGGTGCATCTGGACATGATCTAGCGGAAAGTTCGTTCTCATTTTGCACATTTCAAGAGTGGTGTGGCGATGCCCTACGTCGACATGCGGATAGGCAAATAGCTGTAGGGATATTTCGTCGGGTGGTGTGGGGGGTGGTTCGAGTTTTTGGAGGGTTTTTTTTTTTTTTTTTTTTAAAGCTATATTTTTCTCTCAATTTCACCTCACACTATTTTCCAGTTTGTCGTCTTGTAGTTGTGTCTTTTGTCTTTTTCTGTTTTGCTTTTGTTTTGCTTTTGTTTTGCTTCTGCTTTTGTTTTGCTTTTGTTTTGCTTTTGTTTTGCTTTTGTTTTGCTTTTGTTTTGCTTCGGTTTTGCTGTACGTTTCGACAGATCTTGAGTGGATTTTGCGTCTGAATTATCTGTAGATTATGAAGGAAGGGGCTCGCCACACCTATCCCGAAAACCGGGTTTTGGAGAGCGGGATCACCACCACACCCACTCCCGAAAGTGGCCGTCAATTTTTTTTTGGAGAGCTGTCAGAAGGTGGGTTTGGAGAGCGTTCTCCAAATTCTACCCTCCGCCTGCACACACGCTCGTTTGGAGAGCGCTCCAAAGGACAACCCAAACCCACCCGAAACTCGCGAGTGTGCCTCGATCGACAAGTGTCTGCGGCCTGCAATTTGTCGTGTACGGTTAGAGAACGCTCTCCAACCATGGAGGTGCCTTGGGACCACGCCAGCCCCCGTCGAGTAATGTACACAGTCGAGGATCCCGGTCTTGTAAGTGCGAGATTTCGCTCTACCTTGGAGAGTGCAGTGTGGCGAAGAGGCCTCGTGAAGGCATTTTCGCCAACTTCCGCGTTGGAGAGCACTCTCCAAAAATTCATTGGAGAGTGCAGTGTGGCGAGGACGCCTCCCAAAGGGATTTTCGCCAACTTCCGCGTTGGAGAGCGCTCCAAAAAAAAAGAGTTTTGGGGATAGGTGTGGCGAGCCCCGAACTCTGGGCCTCGCTGCACTACTCTCGACATGCACAAAAGACAAAAATCATGGCCGTGCATCTTCTATATTCTAGAGGAAGATTCACTCTCGTTTTGCACATGTCGAGAGTAGTGCAGCGAGGCCCTCTGTCTCCGATAACTGTAGATTACGAAGGAACTCTGTCTCTTTCGTGGATTACGTAGGATCTCTATCTCCCGGTAGTGAAAAGCGAAAAAACGTTATCGACGACGCGCGTTCGTTTAAGGAGGATCAGACTCGTGTTGGTTCTGGCCGCAGGAAAAAGCGCATATGCCTGCCAGCAGGGGTAGAGAGTAGACGGTAGCACTGAAGGAAACGCCCGCCAAAGTAAGAAAGGTAGTAGGCTTTAGCAGCGGCGGAAGGAGGATTTCAACTATAAGGTTTGTTGTTGTTGTTGTTGTTGTTGTTGTTAATAACTATAAGTATGTTAGTACGTAGGCCTCTAGACATCTCGAACCGCCCCCTGATTTTTTTTTATTTTATTTTTTAACTATATGTTAGTACGTAGGACTCTAGACATCTCGAACCGCCCCCTGATGAGGTCGCTAACTGGCAGCGACCGAACTTGTCGGGAATGCCAGCTCCTCAGTCTCTGGGCGCCACTCTATGCTTTCGAAGAGGACGGAGGTGCCATAGCTAAACCTATGGAATGTGCTTCATTTCTGTATTTTCTGTTTTCTACTGCTTTCGAGGTTGAGTTTCACATATGATCGCTGCGCATGTCGGGGCTATGTGTCAACCGTTGGTTAACTGGACCCCCACAGGCGCCCCCCCCGCCCACCCCCCCTCCATCATTGACCACCGTTGTTGGGGGGGGGGGGGGGGGGGGGGCAACATGCATCCCCTCTGATGGGGGGCTGGAGGGAGATAACAAGAGCTATGGTTGCAGGGGTCCCCTGTCTAAGCCTTAGGAGTGGTGGGAGGTAGGTAGTGAAGAAGGTGAATTGAAAGAATTTGAAAGATGAAAAAAAAGGTGAATTGAAAGAATTTGAAAGATGATGAAAAATAAAATAAAATGATCGATAGCAAAAAAAAGAAACGAAAAAAAAAAGAATTGATAGCAGTGGGCTTCTTCTATAATACAAAGTCTCGAGCGCACCTCCCTTACGACGTCCCCAAAAAAAAAAAAAAAAAAAAAAAAGTACCAAAACACATTGGGCCTTGGCTCTCTCTACTCTTCTTCCTCCTGCTCCTCTTCCGCCGCATCCCACGCTGCTTCTACTTGGCTTCTCCCTCCTCTTCATTCTCCTCTCCTCTCCTGTTCTTCCTTCTCCTCCTCCTCCTCCTCTCCTCCTCTTCACAGCATATGCTCCCACTCTCCTTTCTTTTTTTTTTTTTTCTTTTTCTTTAAGAAGGCAACTCCTCTCCTCCCGTCCTTCTTCCCTCCTCTTCCTTAGGCTCTTCGTCTTCTTCCTCTCCCTCCTTTTCGCCCATCTTCATCATCCCTCTTCTCTCCGTCCCGTTCTACATTTTCCACCTACTCCTCTTTTCTCCTGTTCCTCCTTTGTTTTTTCTTTTTTTCCCTGTTCTCCTCATCTTCCCCCTGCGAGCTCTTCACGTGGCTCTCCTTTTTTCTTTTTTTTTCAGAAAAAAAACAACAACATCGCCCTCCTTCTTAGCTTCACCGACCGACCACTCAATTGTGAAACTCTCTCCCAATCCTCACCCCCCATAACTATTATCATCATCATCGCCGCAGCCGCTACCCCCATCATCATCATCATCATCATCATCATCATCATTGGTTTCCCTCTCCTTTCTCCTCTCTCACCCCGACCTCCTCCTCCTCCTCTCCACAGGCGTATACATTCATCCACACCCCAGTCGTCATCACCTCCACATCCCCATCCCCACCCCCATCCTCATCCCCATCATCATTAACATCATCATCATCATCATCATCATCATCATCATCATTAGCATTTTCCTCCTTCCTCCTCCCACATTGCTTGCTGCTCTTCGTCCTCCTTCACCTTCCCTCGGCGAGTAATGGCTTTGACAAGTGCACTCCTGTTGAAGGCCATACTCACACTAGCACTTTCCTTAAACGAATCTCACTGCAATTACGGCCAGAGCTCGATGCGCCTAACAGCAATCACGTCCAGATAAACGAATCTCGCTGCAATTACGGCCAGAGCTCGATGCACCTAACACCAATCACGTCCAGAGGCTAGAAGGAAAAAAAGTCTCAACGAGTAGTGTAAGGATATCTTCGTTAAAAATAAAAATAAAAAAGCTCTTACAAGTTGATTTGAAATTCTGGATTTTTTATTTTTTTTTTAATTACAAGTCCGTTACAAAATCGACCTTCCTTATCTTTTTTACAACTTATTATAAAGTGTGAAATTAAAAAAAAAAAATCGACCTTTCAAAGAGCAGTCCTTTTTCTTCTCCATTTCTCGAAGAAAAGGACGGTCGCAGATTGCTCGGCGCGCTGTGAAAGATGCCACGTCCGAAGTGAAGTAGGGACTACCGTATCCAACGGGAGAGAATGCCCGGTCATTAGTATACATGTACATTGGGCAACATTCAGTCTAGATACAGCTTTTTATTTAATTAGAATTTCCAGCTGACATCGTGTGGGTTTGCAGTTGAAATAGACCTGGCGGTGCTTCACGACGGGGAGGAAGCGGGAGAGGGAGGAGGGAGGAGGGAGGAAAGAGGGAGGAGGGGAAGAAGGAGAGGCTAGATGAGGAGAGGAGTGACTACCGTCTCCACCCGGAGAAAATGCCCGATAATTACACCTGTACATGGGGCAACAAGCAGTCCAGATAAAGCCATAATGACCGGGCGTTCTGTTCGCCTGAAGACGGTAGGCCCGTGATAACATACATGCAGTTCATTCTCTACCACATTGGTCGTCTCTCTCTCTCTCTCTCTCTCTCTCTCTCTCTCTCTCTCTCTCTCTCTCTCTCTCTCTCTCTCTCTCTCTCTCTCTGTGGGCTAATAGGTTCGGACCATACCATCCCCTCTTTACTGTATCATTACCGCATTCTCTCTCTCTCTCTCTCTCTCTCTCTCTCTCTCTCTCTCTCTCTCTCTCTCTCTCTCTCTCT